>VZTM01013349.1:289198-337852 GCA_013400555.1 Jacana jacana
GAGAGGCGGCAGCTTTTCCGGACGGACCCTTCCGGCAGAGGAGGGAAGAGGCTTCCCTCGCAGCTGTCCCCGCCGCCTGGGCCGGGGTGCTCTCAGCACCGGCCCGTTGCTTCGTCTGCCCTGCGGGGAAGCTGCGTCCCGGCTGCTCTCAGCGCCGGCCCGGGGCCTTGTTTCGCCCTGAGGGGAGCTCTCGGCGGGGGCCTGGCCAGACTAGCCGGGCGGGACCCGGAGGCTCCCTCCAACCTCCGTGCAGGACCCCAGCTTGCCTGAGTGAAAATTAAATCTCTGCCTACATTAAAAATTAAACCTGTGTGTAAAAGCGATGCGCCCCTCACACCCATCATCATCTGGGTCATTCACTGGTCTGGCGTTACCAGGGGCTGGAGTAGGTGGTGCTCAGCGATGTAGAATCATTCAGGTTGGGAGAGACCCTTGGGATCATCGAGTCCAACCATCAGCCCTAGTCTATAAGCTCTCCCCTACACCAGATCTCTCAACACCACATCCAATCTACTCTTAAACACAGTCAGGGATGGTGACTCCACCACCTCCCTGGGCAGCTGATTCCACTGGCTGACTACTCTTTCTGTGAAGAATTTTTTCCTAATGTCCAGCCTAACCCTACCCTGCTGCAGCTTGAAGCCAATCCTTCTTCTTCTATTGCTAATTGCCTGTGAGAATAGACCAGCACCAACCTCTCTACAATGCCCTTTCAAGCAGTTGTAGAGAGTGATGAGGTCTCCCCTCAGCCTCCTCTTCCTCAAACTAAACAGTACCAGCTCCCTCAATCATTCCTCATAAGATTTATTCTCGAGGCCTTTCACCAGTTACATTGCCTGCCTCTGTACTCTCCCAGCCTGCCCCATGGCCCTTCTCATAAATCAGCATCTTTCTGGCACTGGGGAACCCAGAAGTCCTCCTGGGTACTGGGAACCAGCCCACTGGGGTGGTTTTCCACACAGATGTTTCCTCCTACACTTAATGCTGTGTGGGCTTTGTTTTTTTAGTGGTTGGTGGTGGGTATTTTTCCCCACCATTAACTTATCTCGTTACATGGGGAGTACTTAAGAGTGTCTGGAGAGTGTATTGGTTGAGTAGATTTTACTCCTAACCTTGCTAGAGTCTCCGCATGGACCAGAATGTTGTTAAGTAAGTGGGAATGGAAAAACCAGGCGTCTCTGTCACGGTTCACATTGCAGCCCCCCCACCTCCCAAGTTCAGAAAACTCAGAACGTTTTTATTTTCATAATGAAAACCTCAGAACATTTTTATTTTCATAATGAAAACGCCTTTTAACATCATATTGCTGCCCTAAATATAATTGCCAGGTAAATGCGTAGTCAGCTTTTCCAGGTATTCCTCCCTGCTTTTATCAACCTGCCCAAATTATCCTTAATATGAACAGAAACACACTAAGCAGTTTCTCTAGGAAGATGTGAGGCTGTTCAACAAGTCAGGAAGATAGTTAGATTCAAACCAGCAGTGAGCCTAAATTGTTTAAATTGCAGACCTGTAGCTCCTGGCACATTGCTAATGACAGTAACTGGGTGTTTTCCTTCGTACCTCACGCAGAGGTAGCCCTCGAGGCATGATTTGGAAGAGAACATCACTTCACAAGCTAATTCAGGAGGAGTACAATTTATTTGCAAGTGGAAATGCGTAGATCTGAGAGAGGCTAGCGAGGCTGAAGATCAGAGATAGGGACTAGGTGGGCGTGATGAGGAAGGACTGGGAAGTACGTGCCTCGGCGCAATCTTCTTAAAGACTTTACTGAATGAAACACCTTTTACTGTACCCAGCTTCACAAACATGGTCTCAGTAAAGGACCTGCACAAGTACCTGGAGAAAATGTGTTTGGATTTGGAGACCAACAGCCTCCCGCTGTCCTGCTCCACAAGCAGGCAATACTAGGCTGGGGCCCAACACTAGTGTGAATTGGGGTTTGACCTTTTTGGCTGGATGCACACTTGACATGGAGCTTGTAACCCATCTGTGGGGCTTATATGGTTGAAGGAGACCTGGGCTGAGATGGCTGTTAACAGAATGAGCCTCTGGTGAGATTTGAGAGGAATCTCCAAGAACATGTGTGTATGATGTATGTTTCAAATTCATTAGTAGTGAATTCTTTAGTAGTAGGGCAACAAAGATGATTAAGGGATTGGAGCATCTCCCTTATGAGGAAAGGCTGAGAGAGCTGGGACTCTAGCCTGCAGAAAAGAAGGCTGAGGGGAGACCTAATTAATGCCCACAAGTATCTAAAGGGTGGGTTGAAGGATGGAGCCAGACTCTGTTCAGTGGTTCCCAGTGACAGGATGAGGGGCAATGGGCCCTCTAGAGGTCTCTTCCAACTCTGACAATTCCATGATTCCGTGACTTTCATTGGATACTCTTCCACAGAAGATATCAAGTGCAATGGTGAGGAGGACTTGAATGCCCAATCATTGATCAATCTGTTGCTTTGCTATTCTTGTAAGAATGTAAAAAGTTGGAGTTTTGCCCCCCGGAGATAACTCAAAACTGCTGAGGGGCTAATCTTGACTTTCATTTTATCTCTCTGGGATGATTTATTGCTTGGGTAAAGCTCCGAAGTATCTCTTTTTTACTTACTAGTCTGCCACCAGACTTGGTGCCACCATGGCAGCAAGCCCTCCAGCTACAGGAATAACCACTGTTCAGAGACCACTGCTCAATCCCAGCACACAGCGGCAGCAGCCTTAAAGGGGCTGCCTGGACAAGAAGGAGAACCCGTACTGAAAGATATCTATTGTCAGTAACACCAGTTTTGGCACAACAGGGAAACATGGTAGTTGTTTAAAAACCCAGAAAAATTGTCAAACACTTACACAAATGAGGCCTTTAAGTGCGTAAGGGAGACAAGTGTGTGTAAACTGTAGTCTCTGTCTCCAGCAGACAAAGAGCCCATGGCTTGTCCCAAAGTCTATTCAAGCTCCTCTCACAGAGCACTCTTATTCTTCAAATTTAATAATCATAAAGTACCACAATGTGTCCCTTCACGTAGCATTCTTCCATCCTGGGACTAGGCTGGCTGCGGGAGCTGTCATGCCACCTTCTCTCCCAAGTAAGCTTTCTCAGACCTAAATAGGAATCGTCTTTTCCAGGAACCCACAGGGCATATGATGTCATATTAAAGAGCTGAGCTAACAATTAAAATTAACAGGGAATGAAAGACCATTTGCAGAGTTACCTTTCCAGCAGAGTACTGGTGTAACGTGCTCTCTGTGTGTGAGAATTACAGTAGCAAAAGAGGAAGAGTCCAGTAGGTGAGAAAGGCTCCATACTCTGCAGAAGCAGAGGGTGGCACTCTCTGCACAGTAGAAAGCCTCTTCGCGGTGCTTTCCAGTTACAGCTATTACAGCTACAAACATGTTTTTCTAAATAGTTCCTTAGCAAAGACCTTGTTCTCTAACCGCTGACAACACCACGTTCCAATTCCCTGTGCTTATTGCGTGTTTTTCTGCTTGCACATTTCTATTAGTTGGTGTCACTCAGTCTACAAAAACTTCATTAAAAAAGAACCTGTGCTAAGCACATATAAATAGCTCTATTACTGGCAGACTGCAACCAGGCTCAGGCACCCAGCTCTTCTCTCACAGGCACTGCAGAAAAAAATAATTCTGTATTAAATACAGACTATGGAACTAGAAATCAGGTCTTGAAAAATGTGCTTTATTAAAGACTACTTTAATATTTTATTTACTTATATTTATACATGTGAAACATGTATAAATGTTTCATGTATTTGTACAAGCAATTTTAGTGTGTCTGTTTTAGGTTAGAGAAGTACTTAAAGTGTTACTTTCCTGACTCATTTCTATAAACAGGGGAGACACACAGATGTGACTGTGATGTGTCTGATAAAACGTCACTCAGAATGGATTTAATCAACCTCTACTCTACGTACGAGAAGGCTGGGAAAGCAAAGCATAAAAAGCTGCATTGTGTAACCAGAAGGTTTACAGAGGAGAACTCTTGAGTACAGCGAATAAACTAAGATTTAAGGCCTTGTTACTGGAAGCATTTTGCCAATGCCCTCCTCTTGTTTAAAGCTGGATTCGGTTTGGTCACACCAGCTGTTTTGAAAAACAGAAACTGCTAAGAGCTGCATTCATTTCTATGGGACATTCCATCATAGACTCCCTGGGTGAGGAGAGTTAGTTTTGGTGTCAGGATGCCTTACATATTTAAGAAAATTAGAATTAGAATCAGAAAGTCTTCTTTCCAAGTATCAGTGTGTGTGAGAGTGGATGGAAATTACTGATTTTTAGTGGGTTTAAGCTTAGCTTTCCCACAATAAATGATTTTTACTGCCAGCCTGGAAGCAGTAAGTTTCTACTTCTTTTTTTTTTTTTTCTCCTGGAAATGACTTTCCCAGCCTGGGGCTACTGGTTAAGAAAGTGCTGCCATTACACACACAAGTCCCATCCACTAACTTCATAAATGTCACTGTTCCACTGAAACATAGTGCTTGCTTCAGCATTTCAAGAGCCCTCAAAATGGCACAGTACAGTAGGTAATATGGGGCCATCCTTGGAAGGACTTGCTGAAAGAGCATGTAAACCTTCAGTTTTTCAACAGGGAGCCCAATGCATAGAACAAGACATTTAATTTCTTATAGATGTCTCAGTGGCTGTGGAAGAGGCTTGGCCTTACCTGTTGAGGGATAGGCACAGTTGTACCTTCATCTTCCCTTCCTGATGTGCAGTGGGAATGGGGTACAACTGTGATCTGAGCTGTGGGACAACATAAGAAATGGAGCAGTAGAGAGCAGGAGATATAGAGAATAAAGAGTAGGCAGGAAGCAAAGTCCCTTTTACCCTTCTGTCCTTTCTTCCAGTAAATCTGTCCCTGGTCTACCTCCAGCTGCCTCTCACTGTCTCATGGGCAGCTTGGTCAGACATCATGGGAAGCCAGCTCATCAGCTAGATGTTGCCTGGAAGGGGCATTAGGAGTCCTGCCTGCAGGCTCAGTGCACCACCGGTGAGCCTGGCTTCATGGCTGTTACCTTCTCTGGGCCATTAGACACCGTTTGGGCCTAGTCTCCCATGCTGCCTGCTGCAGGAAGTTGTCCATGCCTCTACAAAGTCCCATTGCCTGCTCATGGAAGGAGCTCATAAATATAAGACATAACCTTTGTAAAAACTATAGTTTGAAAGGGTCATCATTCTCAGCTGAAAACATTTACCTTTGGACCCTTAATTCTAGATGCCAAGTCATTGCAAAGCCATAGCGATGATGTGTGTGGACAGGACCTGCTGGTAAAGGGGTGCTGAGATAAGGGAACAAAGACACAGTGACAGAATTTGCTAGGCCAAGAGTGGAGTAAACACAAAGACAAGAAATCAGCATACATTTGTGTCTGCTGCACGCTCAAGGTCTCCAGCTTGGAACCGCAGCATAGCCCACACAGCAGCCGCTTTGCCTCCAAAGGATTACGGGTGCCTGCACTCAGATGACCCCTGGAAAGGAATCCAAACAGCAGCAACGTAAGATCCTTAAAAAGAGAGCTGCATTGCTAGACTTGGGCACATTCTCTCTCTTTCATTTAATAATAATATTTTGATATTATTCCAGCCCTATCCAAATGAAGACAAAAATCACTTTTTCAATACCCTTTTATGCTTAGCTGGTCCTTGACTTACATCCTCAACAACTGTGTATTAACATAAGGAAACAGCAGATGGACTCTCTGTATTTACTTCTGTCACACTGAGCCTCATGTGGGAAAAAAAAAGTAGATTTCTTGTTTCAGGGATTTTTCAAAGCTTAACACGCATTTATGGTGACATTGCCCTGAGATTTAACTGTGAGTGTTAAGAAAAGGAATGCACCACTGTGCTATGCTACAGAGACCAGACTGCCCTTCAGGCAGAAGTGTTCTGCTTGGAAAAATCCCTTCTCTCTCAAAAACCCCCTCTTGCCAGAGATGCTGAGTCTCCTGGGTTATGTGTTTACTCAGAATTGACATAATGTAGTTATCTATGCTTTTTCAGTTGACGGGTAACTCAAAGAATATTACCCAGGAGGAGCAAAATGTAAATTTGAAGTTGAGCAATCACAGTAAATAACCGACAAGGTCAAGGCCTAGGAACAACATTTACACAGAGTTTGCCCTGAAATGAAACGGGTGAAATAAGAATTGACCACACAAAGAATTTTTTGCATCTTCTACCTTCAGACCAAGAAGGCTAAACAACCCAATTAAGCTATCAAGGTGTTCCTTGTGTTCCATCAAAGGTCTATTTCTACACCAACAAACGCAGGTTTCCCAGGGGGGCAGTGTGGTCCAGGAGGGCAGCAAGCAGCCACAGCCCTCTCCCCAGTTCCCTTTCAGCCATGAGCTAATCATGCTACCAGTTTTTTTTCCAGATGTTTCCAGTTAGCACAGTGAAGGCTAACAGGCAGCTTCAATCTCACAAGCACTGCAAGGACTACATGGATATCTGTACCATCTCTTTGGGACTGAAGCATTATTTTCTACAGGTGGGCTATCAAAGCCACCACAGCCAAAGTAAGTGACCAGCCCTGGGTCACACATGAGCTCAGTGCCAGTGTGCGTTCAACCTGAGATAGCTGCTTGTGCCCAGCCTCTCCCACTTTCATTACAAACTGTAAATTCAAGACATTACTTCCAATTTAGACAACGAAATGACAGCCCCAAGTGTAAAACCACAGCATTTTGTCAAATATTTTTACTTTTAAAACAGATTATTGCAACTCTTCCTACAGAATAGAAGAATTTCCTGCAGCTGGCAATCCATGTTTGCTGCCACCTGCAAGGACAGAATACTTTTTGGTTGCTGGGGACCATGGGGCTGTCTGACACTCATAGCAGCATGTGGTGGACAGGGTATAGGAGAAGGTCTCATCTAGAAAACAAGAAAACTGCCTCAAAAGTGAGGAGTGTCCCCTATGCTCCCATGATCTCCAGAAAAGTGGCTGCTGTACCCTGACACACAGTTTTTTGCACAGTTCCTTCTGTTTGGGCTCCTCGAGGTAGAATCATACAATCTTAGAATTGTCTAGGTTGGAAGTGATGTTTAAGATCACCAAGTCCAACCATCAGCCTAACACTGACAAAGCCACCACTAAACCATGGCCCTCAGCACCACATCTACCTGTCTTTACAATACCTGTTCCAGTGCTTGATAACCCTTTCGGTGTTGAAGTTTTTCCTAATATCCAACCTAACCTGCCCTGGCACAACTTGGGGCCATTTCCTCTTGTCCTATCACTTGTTACATGGGAGAAGAGACCAACCCCCAACCACCTACAGTGTTCCTTCCCTTTCCATTGCTCCATACGCGGATGAAGCTGGGGTAATTTTTCCTCTTTGGAAACACCTGAGCCCTTTTCCTATTTCCCGTTCCTCTAAAAATTCACTTCCCTGAGTGGCGTCTGGGGTCTGTCCCGAGACCGGAGCCCCGGCCGGGTTCGCTGTACCGTCACTAGTGCCGGTACACCAGCCCCTCCGTCTCCCCACCTCCCTGGGCACCCCTCTCTGACTCTGNCAGGGCGACAGCGGGTTCCCGGCGCGGCGCGGACAGCGGCAAACCCGACGGGGAGGGAGTGCCCTGGGGCTCGGCGTGCACTGGGGAGGGAGATCCGCGGGAGTGAGGGGAGGTACCGGGAGTCCCGGGAAGAAGGATGCAGCCGTGCTGCCGGGACGAAGGATGCGCCGTGGGTCCCGGGAAAAGGGATACAGCGGGGTTCCCGGGACGAGGGATGCACCGTGGGTCCCGGGAGGAGGGATACAGCGGGGGTCCCGGGACAGAGGATGCACCGTGGGTCCCGGGAGGATGGGGGTGGCAGGACTGCCAGGGCGGAGGGGTTGCACTGTCCCGTTGCCGGGGACCGCGGGCTCCCCCCGGCCCACTCGGCGGCGGGGGTCGGGTGCTCCTCTTTCGGGCTGGCTGGGGACTCGCCTCGGAGCCCAGAAGGAACCGGGAGACACGGTGCTGTGGAAGGGTCTCTCTGGAGCCCGCTCTCCGCTTCCGTACCGCCAGACCCGAAATTGGGGTGGAAGCCGCTTGCAAACCGAAAGGACGGCATTTCCAGCAGAAATCAGAGCACTCGCCCAAAGACATTCCCTAACGAGGGGCAATAAGGAGCCCAAGTAAATCACCTTGTGCTCTGATAGTGTCTCCATGCTCTCCGATCTTGTGCACCTCCTCTGTACTGCGGAGAGCAGGTAAAGAGCGAAAATGACAGCTACAGCTCTCAGGGTAGGGATCTTGGCACAGGCTGGGAGCCACTGGGTGAGCACTGGGGGAAGCAGAACGGTGATGGAAAGGCAGAGGAGGAAGCACAGAGTATCCCGCAACTAGGAGCAGCTGCAGAACAGCTTGTGCTTTGGGAAGGGCAGGCAGCCCTGGTCCCGCTGACAGAGTGAGACCAGACTTTTCCTGTGGACCCTGACAGGAGCAAGATTTGACACTTCTGGTAGAGACTCTCAGATCTATAGAACGTGAACCGCTACACTATAAAAAAAATAATAGTCCATACTTTTATGTCTTTTGTTACATACATCTATCTAAGGAAAAAAGGTGTGTGTGGGGTGCTTTTCCTGGTGGCAAACAGCATTGTAATTCTGCCTGACACACCAACTCCCTGCCACAGTACATACGAGCACAGCAAGGACTCTGTGGCTGAAACGATGTTTTATCTCACCCTGCTATCCCAGTGAATAAAGCTACAGTGAGAACTTCTTAATTAAGTCACATTTCTGGCACTGAAATATTAAGTATTAACTTTATAAAGGTGTGCACTAAACCTTCTGAATTTTGAACAGTTGTGGGGGGTTGTGTTTTGTTTCTCTTTAAACTCAGAATTGCATCGCATAACCTGCAAGCTTACCCTTTCCTGTTGGATTTGTTACTAAAGATGAACAACTCCCTCATCCAGCTGCATACTTCTCTTATTAAACTACCTAACCTGCTTGCTGCCCTGAGTTATTACATCCTTCCTGTGCTGGTGTTGTTCTAACTGTGCCTGCACAGTTAGGAGGTGGACCAAGCGCTGGCTGCGTGGTGTGCCTTTGGGTGTGAGCAGCAATGGTGGGACGCTGAAGGCATCAGCAAGCTGTACCGTTCTTACTTGATTTTTTTTTTCTATGTTTCATAGACAATTTCTGTTGTTCTCTAACTCTGAAATCAGGACTTTTCAATCTCCCATCAGGAACTAGTTAAGTATTGACCAACGGCACTATAGCAAGGAAACCACCTCCTTAATGGAGAAGCAGCAGCCTCCTGCATGCTTTCCCAGACTTGACTTCTTGCTGTGTCAAGTGTTCTTTCAATCACATTGTCTATAGTCTTGTAACATACTGGACAATTTCTTTTGCAGCACGAACCATAGGCATTTTCTATTGCTTACCTTCCTAAACGTGGCAGCGAAATCTCTGTGTGCAAACAGATGTGTGTGCACATCTCTAGCTCCCTGGTTTTGCTGTTGCTTTTTTTTTTTTTAAGTTGCACTTGCTCTTCTCTCATCCAGGACTGCGCTATGCTGCGTAGGCTTCCTTATTTTTATCTCTTTTGGCTCCATTCTGATAGTGTTGCTATGCTAGTAAAAAAATACACATCCCACTCTAAGTTGATAGTTCAAATGTAGTTCAATTTAACAGTTGAAAAAAAGGTATTCAAAGATTTAGGAGAAATTAATTATCTTCTGGCTTAGAGTTAAAATAAAAACATAACAAAAACTCCCTTGGCAAGGGCAAAGCCTGAATGAGGTATAGGAAACTGAATTACTCTTTTCATCCAGGAAGGTGGTCTCTGCCACTAGAGCGGAGGAACTTCGGGATGCTGTGAGGTAGTGTGGATGTTTGAAACTGGTTTTGTGGCAAAGCAGAGCTCCCTCTGGAATCCTTCTCTGAGTGCTACAGCAATAAAAAAATGAGTTAGATCAAATGAAAGAAAATTTGGAGATAAAGTGTATGATGTTTCCTCCTGCCTGTCTCTATCAGGTGGAACAAGATGTGCAGATAAGCAGCTTGTTTATCCTGAAGGAAGAATGTAAGCCTGACGAAAGAATAACGTAGTCAAAATTATGTCTCTGTATGTCCATAAAATATTATCTGTTTAATCCAGTCCTTATGGAGGAGGTCTATGCCAGTGCCATCCTTCATCTGCTATTCTTCTGTTCACTTGCTGGCTTAAAGAAAAAAATCAAGCCTTTCTTGTTCCTCTTAAGAGAAGAATTCTTACCAATCCCAGACCTTCCAATCTTAGTCCTGCTCCTAGTCAGAACTGTGGCAAAATTCCTGCTGGTTTCAGAGGGGGCAGGATCCTTCCCAAGATCAGTGAAGGATTAAAAAAGAAATAAATCAACTACTAAAATATGCACCTCAATTAGCAAAGAATGTGGCCTGATTATTAAAGTGTATGAAATTTCAGCTATTAAATTCTACGGTCCTGATCAACAAAGCATGCTGCACAATTGGCAATGTATCCAGAATCTCAACTACTGTACTAGTCTCCTGCCAGATCAACCAAGCATGCAACTGAATCAGTGAATTATGCAACTGGAGCAGCAAAATATGCACTTCTGACTGGGGGGGAGAAAGGGGGGGGAAGGATATGGACTTTCTCAAATACTTTCAATTGACACACAATAGGTCTGTTACTGGTCAACCTCTGCCTTGGGAAAGGCAGAGGCAAAATATATACCTTTTATCAAGTCTCTCCAGACAAATGCTGGTCTGAAAAAGTATGTCCCTCAAACAGCCCAGTGTCTGCTAGCAGCAGTCCTGTTCTTTGCCAGATGTGCTGCACATCTGGTTCCAATCCCAGCTGCTGCCAGGTGTGGGGGTTACGTTAATAACACTTTAATGGGTTTTTTAGGTCCAGGTAGCTTTTGCTTTATAGGTCACTGTATAACACTGCATTTACACACTCGGCTGTCTTTCTCTTTCAAGAAACTAAGCCAGTAAGGCACCTTCAAAGAATCTGAAAGTTTTGTTGGCAGTGAGCTTAATATCTATTAATCTCTTCGCTGTTTGTGCTGGAGGAGTCAAAAAATGATAGGTCTTTCCTATTTTCTTTATATCTTGATTAATGGCCGTAGCTGCTTCCTGTTGTGTTTACAATGTATCTTGGCAGGTATTTACTGTGTAGAGAGTTTGGATGTTTGGTCATTTTAGGGAGCAGCTACATTCACAGATCCTGAAGCAGTAGAACTCTTTCTCCCTAACTGGTGCATATGTGCTTTAAAAATCCAGCCACAGTAGCTGGTTCTGGTATTCAGAAGTTGTTTTTGCTTTAAGTTATTATTTGTGTTTGATACAGAAGACCTGGAGGTTGTCCCATTTTAATAAAGATACAGTTTCAGAATTTCTATGAAATTCCTTTTTTTTTTTTTTTTCTGTAGCTGTGTAACACTGCCTGTGCTCAAGGAAGGCATGAGAATTGCTTTGTTTTATTTTACTGTTCACTTTAGTTCCCAGAAGTCTGAAACATTATTTGAGCTTAAGAAATATCTGGGCTTGGTGGTTTTTTTTCTTTTAGTTTTTTTCTTTTGGTAATCCACTACAGTTGGTACATAAAACTGGCTTACACTGAACTTCTTATTTACCAAATTTCTGTCTCATTTCCAGGTCAGTTCAATGAATGATCCTATTTAGTTCTTTTTCCTGTTCAAAATATTTCCTACTGAGTCCAGAGCAGTGCCCTTAAAACATAATTGATTTGGGTCATTGAACCTTTATTTTTCATGCATGTTAGTTTGCATCCCGCCACTGGTCTGACTGGTATTTCAATTAGAAAAATGCAGGCGGATTTCTCCTAGAGGCTGAAGTTCACGCAGAGTCTCTGGTGAAATAAGATCCTGGAGTACATTTCCCTGGAACTGGGCAATGATTTCTAACTTTTTTTTAATTCTCTGTCTGGCCAGAATGTTATAAATCTGGCGCTCTCTTGTTAGCTTCATGCTAAGCAGCAATAATGTCCACAGTGTTTTAGTCCTGCTAATTCTAATTACTGAAGTACTGAAGAAGCTGAAAGCTGGGAAGATGGACGAGGCTGGCCTCAAGTCCTGCACAGCACATGGGACTCTCTCTTTGTAGAGCTGAACCATAATTCTCCTGTTTGCCAAGCCAGCAATGGCAGCAGCAGCCAAGGTAAGAGAAGTAAGCCAGTGGCAGAAGATGTGGGTAATCTTTATATCTGGATTTCTAAAAGAGTGCAGTACCGCTAGGGATGCCAACCATCCTTCTTTCGTTACTATCTAAGTAGGTTGAAGCAAACAATCCTGTTGCACTGGTTTCAAAAGACCCAGCAAACAAACTTCCCTGTGGTAACCAACAATTATTATTCTCTCCATCTGCTTCTTTGTATGACAGACCAGGAACAGTGGTAAAATCTTCAAGTCTCTTTCTTCCTACCTCCCCTTCTTAAAAAAGAAAAAAAGCACTTGTGGCATGTTTGATACCAGGGAGTGGTTACCCAGCAGTACTGTAGCTAGGCCTGGTCCGGTACAGCAACTCTTCCCATTGCACTCTATTACTATTACAAGGTCACCGATCTCTCAAGTCTATAAAAAATATCCAACTTGGGGGTTAGATACTTCTCTGAGTATGTAGAAAAACAATTCTCTTCTACTTGTACAAGTCTATGGCACAAGGAGGGTGGAACAGGGAGAGGGCAATAGAGAGTCCCACGTTAATACATGGAACAATTATACACCTGTAGGGAAAAGCCTTACTGGCAGCTTTAGTTCTCAAACTCAATGTAAGAACATTATGATTCTTCCTACAAGCTCTTGGCTGCAAATGGCTTTATGGTCCACTGAATATCCTCACTCATGTCATTACTGATGAAAAGGAGGGTCCAGTTTAGAGAGGAGAAAAGGCTAATTTGCCTATATTTCCTTTAAGAATTCTTGGGGCCCTACCGGAGCTCACAGAAGTAATCTGGGAGTTCAGGAGCATTTAAATCAGGCTGTAAGTACTGTGGGCTTGGATGCTGTGCATTGAGGACAACATCTGTATTTGAGTTTGGGTGGAGTCCTTTCATGGTAGAAGAGTTGGTAATACTTTTACAGCACCTTTCATCAGAGGATTTCAGAGAGTCACAAATATCTAATTACAGATAGTATTAAATTATGTGAAATCCTTGGTCCTGGGGGAGTACAGGCATCACCATTATGCTTCAATATAAACCAGGGATGGGTGGTGTTCAAAGGGGCAAAACAAAAGCAAATTATGCAAGCCATAACCTGCTGTGCTATCTCATTTTCATCCAGTATTTTATTCTTCTAATTTCTTTATATTAGCAGCCAGGTTGCAACATCAAAACAGCCAAACAAAATGGGCTGGTACAAGTGTCCATTCAGAACTACTATCAGCTCTGAAGGAGGGACTTTTGGAAAGTCATTTATCTCTTTGACCCGTTTCCATAGTGTTTGTGTTTCATTATGCTGTTAAGGAGTATCAGGACTGTAGCAAGGGTCAGGTGTCAAGGATGCCAATAAGGACAACTTCCTGAATACAGGAGATCTGGGCTGAAATTTCTCTGAATGTCCAACCTGATCCAAATCCCAGAAAGTTGGTTGCTCAGCCTTTCCAAGGAGGGTGTGCCTGTTCTGCACCGTACTTAATTCAGGATTAGCAATGGGAGATCTAATCCACTTGTTCTACCTAAATCCAGCCTCCTCCTGGTCTTGGTTAGTAAATATTCCATTGTTTTGAATGCCTGTCTAGGTTTTTATTAAAGGGATTTTTTTTTTTCTGGATTTGACTTAAAATGTGGAGCCTTTCCTGTTGGAGTTGAGGCTCAAAGCACAGGCTGCCCGTTCCCTTGCCTTCCTGCCTGTGTTACAGATCTGCATGGGTGGGCAGTCCAGGTGAATCTAAGACTTTGCTATTTGAATACAAGGGTTCCAAGGAGTTGCTCATCAAGACTAGCTTTAAATGCAAGCTTAGCAAGGCTGAACACTTTGATTTGCCTCTAAAACCAACAGTAACTTATTCCAGGTTTCCTGGTCAAAACTTGAATGGGGAAGAAGAAAGGATGTCTGCAAAGCAGATTTTTTTGGAAAAATAAACTGCTCACTGGTTGGGACCCTGTAACAACAAACCCAGTGCTTAGTTTTTCCTCTGGCTGTAGTATCTGATACTTTTTTCTGCTTTCTTCCACACCCTCCCTGCTGTGCCCTCATGGTCTCTCCTTATGTGTAGGCAGTAAAGTAAAATTTACAAGCATCCTGCTCTCTGAAATCCTGGCAAAGGCAGAGCCTCGGAAATTTCCCTTTGCAGAGCACACAAGAGGAGACTAATCCTGAAACAACAAGGTGGGGAGAAGCGCTGCTGTTTGTCTACCATCCCAAACTAGGGATGTGTGTTCAGAGCTCTGAATGGCCAGCCTCAGCTGCAGCAGTGGCTTGTTTAGAAGCAAAGTTAAAAACATTGCATGAAAAGGAGAGGTTTTTTTTTTGTTTGCTTTTTAAGGAGCACTGTCCACCTTTTCTGCATAAGTCCTCTCACCTGCTAGTGACATTTAGTGAACTACTGGCCCGGTTCATTGAAGAGCTGCAGTAGCAACTCAAGCACGCTAGTGGTGATACAGAATATTTGCAGGTTTTGGCTTTCACACGTGGAATGTTTTCCTCCTCCATATGTTTGTACAATAGACTTCCAACATGTGAAACAGCTGACGTGTCTGGATGAAACAATAGGATCATGCAGCTGGAAATCAAGCACAAGCAGCCCTCTTTCTTGCGAGGCCAATTTACACACATACATGTATGTGCTTTGTTGGCCTTTAAAGTTCAAAAATTATTTCCTGGGAAGTGGCCAGCAGAATTTGCATGGGATTGCCTTTCAGTTACCCTTTCTCCTGTTTCTGTTTTTTTCAAAGCAAAACAAAGCATTTCAAGCACCTAAGCTACATATGGATTTTATTATTTCAATCTCCCCCACGTATTTGGGAGGTTATATATATGTGAAGTTAATTTAGGAATGCTAGTTTTACAGATTCCTATGACCATACATAACTTGCTCAATGGACTTGTATACTGAACCCGACAAGCGCTATAGCTTTTGTTTTGTTATATATTTCATCTGGTTACCAAGCAGTTCAAACAACCTAACTTTAATTTGAACTGCTTTGGCCTGTTCAATTTATAGAAAAGGAAAACCAGATTGATCTTCTGGAAACTCCCTCCTCACCCCTGTCAGTTCCCACCAACCCTATCGTTTACTGTTAATTTTTTCTATGGTTTGTTGTGTACACTTTGTTAATGAGAACTTGCTCTAGTAGAAAAAAGACCTATACTGACCTATTAAAACCCTGAAGCAAATGGCCATGGCATCTTGAACTCTTCATTACACTGCCTTACTTTGATTTACGTTGGTTCCATCATATTCGTGATTATTTGCCTGAGGAGACACACTAAATGATGCCTTTGTTTCTCTTTCTAAAGCTTTACATTTTGTTTGCACATTTCAATGAGGGTATTTTCTGCAAAAGAAACCCAAACAACCCAACCTAGAACAGGGATGGCAGCTTTGCACAGATGTAGGATCCTACTTGATATGGTATCTTGAATCTGTATTGGAGAATCTCTATTTGTCTGTTGAGTGTCCAGTCACAAGAGTTGGCTTTTTTTTTCCCCCTCCAAGGATTAGTCTGAAAAGTCTCAAGAAAAATCTGGCTGTTGGTGTGAATTCTAGCACTCCCTTGTGGATGTTCTCTTAGATATCGTGTATGCTTCCTTAGCCGTAGAAGCTAATGTTGGGATGAAAGGGGAAAACCAACGTTCAGACTGCTCTCACAATGACATGTCTCACTTGCATCTGTTGCATGGAGATGGCATGGCAAATTTATGAGATACTAATAACACGTTTCTGCTTAAAATAGTTCTACTTTACAAGTGTAGATCCCCCAAGGATCACTACCTAGTCAAGTCTGTCTTTTCAAGCACTGGATTTGCATATTTTAAGTAGATTTTTCAAACCATTTTGTAGAAAAACAATCTTGCCTTTGTCCCTTCAGACCCAGATGAGAAGAGGAAATTAATATTACAATGTGGGGCTGCAGTGAGAGATGAAGAAGATTTCAGAATAAGACCTGGCACTTAATTTCTAGTAAAAGCACCTGGATCTAAAAGTATCAATGAAACTAAAGAAAAAATTAGAAATGTCCTGTGCCTTGGGCCTAGGTCTCTTCCAGAACATTTCTACCTGCATTTCACACTCCTAACAATATTTTATCCACTTCATGATCATGTCTATGCCTTGACATACAACAATTACTGAGTAATCCGTGAATCCCAGGGTTACTCCTGTGGTGGTAACTTCAACCTGGGGAACTGTCAAGTACCAGAAGTATCCATAAACCACCAGGCTTCTGCCAAGCCCAGAGAAAAAGTTATTCATCCTAAGAATTTCTAGTCTTAAAAGTGTAAATCAAAGAAAGAAACAGATAAGGAGAACTCTGCTTAGATAGACCTACATAGCTGCAACTTGCAAGACATCTTGTAGGTTGTGGTCCTCAAACCAGCACATAGATGAGTCCAACTTAATCTTAATTAAAGAATGGAAATGGGAGAACTAAAACCTCTGCTTATTTATAATATGGGGGAAAAGAGCAAGAGTGATTTTGTTGTCTTTTCAATATCCTGGGATTTTATCTATGCCGCCTTAGGTAGCTCAGCCTCCTAAACACCTGCCTTTGTTGAGAGGAGAAGATATTCTTTCAGAGAGCTGATGAGACCATCTCTAGCTCCTGCTCTCTGCAGGAAACAACTCTGGCTTTTGTCAGTAGAGGGAGGCAAGCCAAATTAGCAGGCAAATCCCTGCTCCCAAAGCTGGGTGATCTACATTCATAGCCCTACATAGGAATCTTGCATCAGGTGCTCAAAATATCTACAGTGACTGCAGAAAATTCTGCCCATTGCTCATATGGTAGTGTAGTTTGGTATCTCTGGCCTAATAAGGATTAAATGGTGTTGCTTCTCACCTGAACCTCCCCAAAGCAGCAGAGCACTAGGCTGCCTTTCCTCTGGTTGCTCCAAAGGCAAGGACAAAATGTCAAGTTATAACATCTGCAAAGACTGCATATACTGCTGATCATGCTATGGAAAGCTGCGCCGTTCCACGGGTGATTGTTCAGAAAACAGCCTCTGTTTGTGTCTCTAGGAACAAGCATTTTTTTGTAAGGAGAAAAAGGCATTGCATCTCTGGAGTTAAATGAGGTCTGTTGTTCTTCACAGGAACTGGAGTGCACTGCTGCTGTGCCTGGTGGCTGTTGGAGTGCCTGTGTTTGGTTTTTTTGTGATTTTCCTTTTCCCCACCTCCTGCTCTCAGAGAGGATGGAGGAGGAGGAGGGATGGTGACCTCATGGTGCAATTATGCAATCTGCTTGGGGCCAGGTATCAAAATACACTGCAGCTGTGAAGCTGGGACCTGGCCCTGGCCCTGGCCCTGGCTGGGGGGCCTTCTGGCTCTAATGAGATCCCTGACCTTCTCCTGCCACTTCTTCTGCAGCTGCTTTGATTCACAGAGATTTGTTGTGGCAATGGCCTGCCTAACGGTTTGGCAAGCTGCCGTCTTTCATGCTGCATCTCCAGGCAGATGCCAGGAGCTGGCCTTGGAAACCCAGCATAGGTGAGGGTATCCTGAACCCTGCCATCCTCCTTCCATCCTGACATAGCCTTCCTCCAAGGATATGCAAACATTACCATCCCCACCCTGATATTTATATTTTTTTCCCCCATAAAAAGCAAGGAGAAGGTTATCTGTTCTCCATTAAAATAAAGCAGTGCTTTCCAAGGAATCTTCTTGTGATGCTGGAGCTCAGGGCTCAGCTGCAGCAAAGTCACATATGGAAAGAATAAGAGAAAATAGCATGCCTACAGTCTGAGGCATATTTGGGCCTCCTAGTCCTGAAGTCTTGTTCAGATTTTGCATTCTTTGCTCTAATTGCTGCACTGCAGTCCTGCTTCCCGTCTCTACTCTTCTGACAATATTGCTATTTTCCTCGTCTCCTGTAGCATAAGCTTTTATGGTCCCCTTCCCTTTCTGCCTGCATAGTATTTGTTCTCCTCAAAAGTCATGTAAACCATTAAAAACAACAGAAAACTTGGTGATAGGTGTGAAAACAGGGCCCTGTGAAGCTGGCTGGTGTGTGCCAAGAAGGAATATGAGCCGAGTCTGGTTCTTTCCTGAAAATGGGATTTGCAGAGTGGAAATGTCACATCCATAATCACTTTCATGTGGTGGAACTGCCACTACCCACCACTGAAATAACACAGCATCCGTGCTGTGTTAAATCCAGCAGGTCGCGCTCACTTCAAGAAATACGAGACCCTTGTTTAAAAACATGAGTGCAACTGTTCTGATACCATGAATGTATTAAAAGCAAATGTATGCTCAGCCCATTTTCAGAGTCCCACAGCTGGACCCTGTCCAGTGCTTTTTTATGGGAATTTGCTCAGGGAGCAGGGAGAGAACACAAATTGTGTGCACAGGTATATGGGTTTGTGTTGGGTCAGGGTTATTGGGAGGGCGAGGGAGACCCCTTAGCAAAGGAGATACTCTCATCATTGACAAGAACTCTTTTGGAGATCAATCTGGAAAAAAAAAAAAAAATCAAAGCTAAGGACTGGAAAAAGGAGACAGGGACAACTTTCTTCTAATAACAAAGGAAAGTATCTGCAATTTTTGTGATATTCCTGATGTACTTCTGCTAGCTCTGCTACTTACAAGCATGCAGAGATACTTAAAGCGTTGCCCTACAGGACAAGAGAGTCTCCTTTTGCTGTTGTCTCATACTTTAAACTGCAAAGACATTTTGGCAGAGGGGGAAATGGTGATTCCAAGGCACTTCCAGGAATTCTTGTACTGCCAGGTGGAAAAATAGGTTAGATGTGCTGCTGCTGTATCTAGTTCATGCAAATGAAAGAAAATAAACCTTGCATGCAAAGAAGAGCTGAAACTGCAAAATTAAGTAGAGTGCTAATTTTATAAAGTCTCTGATTAACTTTGTGCTCCTACCAGCTTTGATCTCTAGATCAGTCAGCTAGTGAAGTAACTGTGGTCACTTCTTAAACTAACAGACTGGAGTTTTACATCTTACTCTTGGGATAGTCTTTCTTCAGATGGTGTATTTGACGAGCATCCAAAAAGCTCAGACCTCCCTAACTTGGAAATACCATGAAAGAAGAACTTGGGACTTTCACTGGGAACCACAAGAATTGTATTTCTGGTAGCTTTGCAGCTAGTTACAGCCACGTCAGCAAGTAAAGGCTTGCCTATATTTTGTTTTTCGCCCTTAAGCTGGGAGTGTGGAACTGCCACTTTCCCTTTGTCCTTCTCCTTGTCTTTTCAAAACTCTCAAGAGTTTAGCATTTTCTTTCTGCTCTGGCTGAAAGTTTGTGGTGTTTCATATTTCATCCCTGGTGGCTGGCTCTGTCCAAATGTCCTACTGAATCCCAGTGAGATTTAATTTGGAATGAACCTCCTGTGTTTGGAGGGGAGAAGGGGGTAGTAACCGAGATGCCATACTCTGCATGTTTTGAACAATTGCAATGTTGGTGGAGCCAGAGTTTTAAAGAGGACCCTGGGGCAGAATAAAATGTGAAGGAGCTGGTGAGGTAGTCTCAAAGCATTGCCAGCTCTTTGAAAGAAACACACATGTGCGTGCATGTGTGCACATAAGATGTTTTTAATTTTGGAGGGGTGAGGGATCCTAAATAAAGCTTGTTGAATTTTCACCCCACTGATACTACGGTGAGCTCAGATGGCTAAATTTAGTCATCCAGACTGAGCAAACTTGGATTCTAAGATTGCATCTGTCTCTGTCCAGAAACTAATTGTGTATCTCTAGGGTTGCTGTTGAATCAGCTCTAAGCTAACGAGATAATGCTACTATGGAACTGCCATATACTGCCCACATCCTAGTCTGGCACCATACAGCTGCAGTGGATTTTGTTTTTTAAGTGAAGTAAAAAATCTACCTGGGAAGGGGATCTCTCTTTACTACTCTTAAAGGGGAAAAAAAAAAGATCAGTAAAGGATCATTTATGTAGTGGTTGGTTGGCTTTTTTTTTACAGCAAGGGACAAAACATAAAAGAATCTTTCAGTCAAAACACAGGATCATAATAAAATACTTTTACTTCAGAGTGATTTTTTTTTAATGCCCTAAAGTCTGCATAAATAGCTTCTGTCCTCACCTTGCCTCATTACTCCAGTATTAAATCTTTCTAGTACAGTCTTCAAGCAAAGACCAAAAAGCCCTTTAACTGAGATAAGGAGATAATAGACGTCTGTTCCTGAGAAGACTAATAAATGCAGCAACTCTTAAATGTTCAGTCAGTTTGAAATATAGTGGATTATTCCTTCTTTGTCATTTCTAAAAAGAAGTGAAAGTGACATTTTAAAGTCTGCCTGAAACTGGAAATACATCTAAGAAATACCCAGAAGCTGAAATATGCATAAGGCATTAATGAGGGCAAAGTGGCTTATGATCTTTGCACGTCATTTCCTTGCAAGCCTGTAACTGGGTGTCTCTGTTACGTGAGTGGCTTGGCCCCTGAGGATGTCTTGAGAATTTAGTGGCTCCACTGTGTGTTTCCTCTGCTGAGGCTTTCGCTCTGACTCTGGTTATGCACAAAGAGAAGTTGGTATTTCTTGGGTGAGTATGTTCTAAAAGAAAACAAACTATGTTGGACAGGCCCCAAAGCCAGAGACTCTGAGACTGTGCTCACAGAAGAATGACAAACATCAAGACAGGATGTCCTCCTCCCTCCTCTTTGAAATAAACATACTTTAAAAATAAACAGTTTTTGGGATTGCACATGGGATGCAAGCAGGACAGTGTCCTCTGGGATGCTGCAAACAGCAGCTACTTGCAACTAACATTAACATAAATGAAGAAAATTTATCACTACTTCACCTTCTGGGGCTTCAGCAAAACCTATGAGCACAAACAAGCTGAGGGTTCCCTGAGCCAGGACCTTGCATCACCTTGTTTCCTCTTCTCTTCAGCAGGGCTTATTGTCTTTACAAGCGAAACAACATGGCCATGTCACCTTCTCTTATATGTCACAGCATCCTGCTCACATTACCTCTGGGGTACCAGTATCACCTCATGCCAGAAGCGCTTCTCTCTTTGAGGCAGGTCAGAGAAGCGTTAGCAACTGAGCCCTGCACTTGTTTCTAATGATTCAGGCACAGGCTGGTACCTGTCACTGCAGAACTCTTGAGGACAAGCTAGAGGCTGCCACAACTTGCCATTCATGGCTCTTTGCAAGACCTTCCTGCAGGTTTCAAGCATGGTTACACTCCAGTGGAAGAAGCCAGGAAGGTGGCCTGGTTTTGATGTGAAGAACTTGTCCTCTCCTGGAGCTTGCTTCTCCACATGCCTCTGCTCTAGCTCTAGTCTGGTGACTTCTCTGGCAGTAATTGTGACTAAAGAAAGGGTGCTAATTAAATTATTCTCATAGCAGAAGGTTCCCTGACAATGTTCCTACTGGAATAATGGAGAAGCTCCAGGGCTACATTTAAAGTAGTTGTGCAAGTGAAGAGAGGGTTGAGGATTATATTCCTCAGATGATGACAACTGTGCTGTCCTGTGCATACATTTAGTTGGGCCTTATAATAAACTCCCATTTGACCAAAACAATTCTTTCCCCCTGCACTAGAATTCTGCTTTTTGTCAGTACCACTTGCTTCTCAAGAGTGATTTGGTGTAGTGTCCAATTCGGAGAAATCACATACTGGCTTTGTGCTGCACTCCTACATATCAAGAGTTTGCTCTTTCTTTGAGAGAGATGGTGCTCCTCAGGAGGCAGACACTGGTGTCTGTGGTGAGATTTCTGAACAATGGCTTGTGGCGGTGTATGTTCCAACCCAGCATAGCTGGCTGCTTAAGAAAAACTCCCAGGCTCTCCTCAACTGTGTCGCACGTGGCTTTGTTGCAAACCTGCACTTCAGAGGGCAGCAGAGCATTTGTCCTACCATTGAGGCACTGCTACCAGAACCACCTATGAGGGACTAGCACAAGGTCCTGGCCTATAATCCTTACTCCTGTGTTTCCTGGTGGAGAGGCCTTATAACTCCTAACATATGTGTATCATAAGTAACTCAAAGCTGATGCTAACATTAACTACTCGTTTCCAAATGCCAGCACTGGAGGAGATAAGTAAGTGTGTGACAATGGGGCAGTTTTAGTAATGGGCATAGATTTAAGCTTCTGAGCAGGTTGTGTACTGTGAAAAGGGGAAATGCAACATCTTGGCACGTTTTGAGTTATCTAACCATTGTATTCCTGCCCAAGAAGTGATAGCTGAGATTTGAGTTACTCCTTCTCTACAGCCTACTAACTGCTATTCCCTGATTGCCCTAATTCAGAAGGCAGGTAGGGTACATCTGACCACAGTGGGCTGGAGGTTCAGTTCAACACAACTGTTTTAAACACCTTGCCAGGGTGGGAAATAGTGAAAAGCAGATGAACAGGACCAGTAATGTGGTTCTCCCTGCTCATAATTGACCTAACTGGTGTGGGCATACATCAAGTGTTGTTTTTAAAAAAACCAACCACCTATCATTCACAAAGATTAAAAATGTGCTAGATGGTTTGCATACCTCTGTCAAAAGGCCACGAGTCTATAACTTGCTGCAGAAGGGAACATCTGTGTCTAATTCATGAAGCTCAGCCTTCATAATGGACAATTCAAATGAACTAAGCAGCTTTGTCAGTCATTCAGTTGTGGATTATGAATTAATCAGAAATACTTTCCCCCTTCCTTCAGATCTGTCTTGCATTTTCTGTCCCTTGTGTTGTTTTTCTCCTGGTCTCAGAGCACATCTTGAATCTTTTCAGTCTCCCAAGCCATGATAAATGAACAATTGCCCCACTGTTATGACCTCTTAGCCATATTTCTGGAATGCCCACATTGCACAAATCTCCCCCTGGCTGAGTTCAGGGGTGCAGGGTACCTGTTGGGATGCAGCTAGATATTGCAGCCAGCATGGCTCATAGGGTCACGAGAAGCATTTGAGTTTGAATCTGAGACTCCTCAGATGGGCAAGGAGTCTGCGAGATACTTGTCTCCAAACAGCTCCAGATTCAAGTGAAAATGCAAGCAGGAAAGGGAGCCTATCCCAGAAGCTGGGGCGAGAGATTTATGGGGGGATGCCATTACCCGTTCAGCACTTTGGTGATTAATCCCACAAGATCCACTGAACCGATGGCTGCTGCTCTCGGGTGTTAACAAAGTCTTCTGGTAGTAGAGCAGGTGGTGGTGGTGCTGTGAATGCCTCCAAGCGCCTTCTCAGTCTCTGAAAAAAGGCAACTGGATCAGTTCACATATTCATCAAAATAAAATCTCACCCCTCAATCGCTGCTAATTTAAGGAGGTTTGGTCCAATCTGTAATCCTCCCACATCCAGGAGCACCATGCTGCAACAGCAACAGATCTGGTGCGATTTCTGGCTCCAAAACTGAGTACAGTTTTTAATTGAAAAGTTAGGCATTATTTACTGATTCTTGCTACACAAATATCTTACTTAAATGTGAGCCCAAAAGAGGATCATGGGGCAATGACAAGTCTGCACTGACATTCTGGGACGGAGGAAAGGAATGTGAGGGAAGGCACAGAAAAGCCCCCGCTTGCTTCTTCCAAGTGTAGGAGCAATCCTCTCCCTAAAAGAAAAGGACCCTATTCACTGGAAACTGGCTAGTTTTCAGTTAAACCCAAGTGACAACAAACATGTCTGTAAATTCTGATGTGAATTAGTGACTGGATCTAAATGTTAGAATCTATAGCCTCTTAAATCAAAATAAAGTTTTGCTGTTCTGACCCAGATTTTTACCATGCACTGGCTAATTCAGACTAAACCCTCAAATTTTACCTCCTAGAGAAAGGATCAGTAAATGTATTTTAATTTATTTTGATATCACATGCTGTGGGACTCCTAAGGCATCAGACAGAGAACAGTATGACACATGAATGTAGTTTCTTTTCTGCTTGAGACTTCAAGCCATAGTCCAGCCCAGGCGCCTTAAATGAGAAGCCTGTAGCCTATAACCTGTAGAAGCCTATAGTTCCACTATTATTAACATAAGCTTTAATTTAAATGACACTTTCAAACGTCAACATTTGGATTTCAAGTTGAGTACAATTTCCACCCATGCTGCTGGTTTTGTCCTTTTCCATTGCCATCCTGCCATCCACTCTGAGATCACTCAGAATACGAAAAGCACCTGCTGCAAACCAGAGAGCATGCCTCACAAACAGGGCTGGCTTTTTGTTTTGAAAAATTTCTAACATTTGGCATTGCATTATTTTTTATTTCCCTTTCCATTTCAATATGGGCCAAGGGGAGGGACCAGGAGGAAAAAGAAGTCTGGAGTATTTTGATCTTTGTGGCTTTATATGGACTTCATAAACTTTGTTTGTTCTAGTGCCAAGCTTCCTTTGTGTTTAAATAGATAACAGACCAAGACGAATAATCATTTCCAACTGAAAACTCTACCAAACCCAAAGCATTCCCTTTCTTTTCCAATTAATGCTTGTAATCCTGTGCTCCTAGACAGGGCTTGTGACCTTAAGTACTTCTGACCTATTTTTGTTTTCCTTTTCAAAAACAAGTGCCTACGGTGCAGACAGGGCTCTCCAAATTTACGAAAGAATCTTGAGAAAAGACTCTGAGAGTGTCTTTGGGAGAAGGTAGCTGCAAATATGATGTGTGAAAACAGGCTCATGTAGCTTTAGAGAAGCAGCAGCATGACAGCTAGTGCCACCATTTATGGACTTCCTTCCTCTTTGGATTCTGCAGGCTATTTATGGAGAAAGAACTAACAGCAAACTTTGCATGGGGCTCTCACTGTGCTTATTGCTAGTTTACTTGTGAGAGCTGGTATCTGCTATCACTATTTTGAGAGGCTTTGCATTTGAAGAAGAGACAATTTACCCAATCAAATCCACCTCCATTTTACTGCCTACTGAGGGCCAAATGTCTTTGAAAGAGATGAGTTGGATGGATGAATGATGGATAATCATTGATGCGAGGCTGGGGTTTTTTCACATTAGAAGTGTCTCTGTAATGAAAATAACACAGGGTTCAAGATCCTGTAGTGACACAGTTTTTCTTTAGCTTCTGAAGATTTTATTCACACAACCAGCTGTTTAGGACAACTCATTTGTTTTGTCAAAAAATTGCATGTTAGCCCATAGCACAAATGGATACTACTATAATCAGTAGTAGAAAGCAAGAATTATATGAATTGCTCATCTGGGTTATATTTCTGAGGCAGCTGATCACTCAATATACAATTCCATAGCATGTAAGACTGGCTGTGCATGTTAGACATAGTAGATTAATGCTCCAAATGGGAAAGTAGAAGATAGACTTGAACAAGATTAATGAATTCCCTTTTCCTCGGGCTTTCTTATAACAGTCCTCGAAGGGAAAGAAATGAGTGGGACATTGAGTAAGTCTAGCAGGCTACATCCTGTATATCATGTCTGACAAGATGTAAGCTTGTCCATTTTATTTCCCAGGTATATTATTCCTGTGGTGCAGTGGTGGAATCAATGGAAAGAGGCCTGATTTTATCACCAGGTTTTCCAAACAACTACTACCCGGGAACACACTGTGTTTGGCAATTTTTCATTCCCATGAGAACCCATCTTATTTTGGAAATTTTTGACTTTGACATTTTTGAGAGCTCTAGTGAAACTCCAACCCCCTGGGATGGCTTTTCAGCCCCCACTAAAGCAGGAAATAAGGACATGTCTTCTCTTGAGGAAAATCTGGATTTTGCTCTCCGCACTACAAAGTCCTCTCTCCAGACCTGGATGTCAAAGGTGGCTCAGAATCTAAGCAGCCCAGGAGATCAGTCAAAGGACCTTGCTAGTCACCTGGATGAACTTCCAGGAACTGCCTCAAAAAAAGATGAAGCCAAACAAGCATCTGAAGAAAACCAGTCAAAGCAGATGAAGGAACCCAAAGCAATTATCAAGTCTCAAACAGAAGAACTGCCATTCCCTGTGGCAGGTAGTGCCACAATACAGAGGCAAAATACCAGTGGCCTTGAAACAGAAGAATATTTGAAAGGGAAAATCTTGCTTGCCCACCTAGCTGCTAGTGAGAGAGATGAAGTTGCAGTAGAGAACTGGACTCTTCCCACAACAGTATTGCCCATGGATATCTCCTCCAGCCCACAGTCAGCTGTGGATATCTGTCCCCATGATGTATTATATGTTTCTGATCTCATCACGTTTTCCTCTCGCTTCTGTGGACCAAATTCACCTTTAAACAAGACCATGGTCTTTGGTTCATCTCTGGAAATGGTTGAGGTTATCATGGAACTGATCACTACTACGGACCGGGGCCGAGGCTTTGCAATGCTCTTCGAATACAAGAACATCACTGACCCTGGCACCGTAGATGCTGTGAGGCAGGAGAGGAAGGAAAACATGATGACACTGGCAATCATAACAGGGATTGTTTTCTTTGCACTTGCTTTGCTCTCTGCCCTCTGCATAGCTTGCAGGTAAGACGATGTGTATCTGAGCCTTTGAGGTGTTTGATATTATCTATATGGAAAAAGACCAGAAAACAGTTACATTTCCTTTCCTCTGCTGACGATTGCTGTCCTTTAAATGTGGTAAAGTGTGTGGGTACAGAGGAGATCAATGCCAGTCACTACTCCTGCCCTAGGCTCTGCAGTTTTCTTTCCTAGTTCTACAGCTCCTGTGCCTCCAATTTGTTTTATTTTCTCTGTGGAAATACCTGAGGGGTGAGGACTTTTTCTTTTTCTTTTCTGGCATTATTTTGTTTCAATGGCAGTGATGCCTTTGAACCTCAGTTTTGGGACACTAACTGGCCAATGGGCAAATGCAGAACAGAGAGATCAGCCTTCCCTGCGTCTCCTGAGCGGGCTGAGCTGACAGCCACTGCGTCTTTTCACACCGATTCCAGTCTGACTCTAACCATCACTGAGCTCTGCAGAAAAGCAAATAATAACAAAAGCATTGCCATTTAGAATTAAGATCAAATAATTTTTCCAGCCCATAGTGTGTTTTATCAAAGAGACTGTGCAGATATTTTAATTCCATTGCACCTGATGTGTTAAGCAGTCATCTGCACATCCCTCTGCTAGGGAAGAGCCAGGAGCCACACTGCAGTACCTGTGACCATCCCCAAATGTAATCCAAAATGGCACATTCAAGAGTGCTGATGGTCAGGCTGGGTTACTGAGGTCTAAGTCCTGATGCTAACTAGTTAAACTCCTAAAACTAGCCAGTGACAAAAGCACACCTCTCCAGCTATTTGCTTTCCTTTTATCTATTTCTTCTATCTGTGTCTATCAGGAGAAAGTTTCTCCACCCCAAGCATATGTTTGCATTTTTCTTACGAACTCCCTAGTGAAAACATTTGTGTAAAAACAGTGATTTATGGTTTTTTCCTTCCAACAAATTCAAAACAGAGCCCAAGCTCCCCAGGTTTTTGTCAAAACACACAGTATTTTTCAGATGTTTTGGCTTCAATTAAAATGTCAGCTAAACCAAAGCAAACACTGTCCCTTGCAGGGCTCCACTGTGGTGACTGGGTATCAGTAAAAGCATTCTTTTCCCTGTGGCAACGTGAAACTGCTGTGCCTTCTCTCTTCCTGCACCCACTGCTGCATCTATTGTGTGTCCTCCAACCCAAAAGGTCTCCGGATTGTCCAGCAGCTCCTAGTCCGTGGGGCTGGTTTGGGAGCTTTGTTTTCCTTGTCCTTTTGGAGGCCAAGGAGGCCAAGCTCTTGCTGAATAAATACAAAATATAGGCCATCATACTGGGTATAAGAGAACGTGGGCAAGGTGGTAAAGCTTAAATATAATCTCTCCTGCTGTATATAGAAATTCCTGCTTCCTTAAGGTCTGAGCTTTTCATAGTTCTAAAAGTTAAACTTGTATGTGTTACATCTAACTAACCTTTTTCCTTTTTAACAAGCTTGCAGAACACTTAGACCACAATTTATTGCTTGCTCTAAAGAAAAACGTCTGGTGTAAAATGTCTTCCAGATACCAAATACTTTATTTTTATACCCTTGCCAATCTTCAAAAGAGACAGAAACACACTCTCTTTGCTATGGCAGCAAGTCTGGGCTGCTGCACATGTTGAGTAGGCTGTGCTTGCTCCATTACCCCTATTTAATTTCACTGTAACTATCCATGAGGCAGAGTATTATTCAAACTAAAAAGTACACTGGCAATCCGAGATTTCACCAGCTGAAGTTTACCCTGCCATAGCCTGCACAGAAAGTCAGGCTGTACTGCTCACGTGCACAATTTGGATTTTTGCTTCTTAGATGTTTACAAAATAAAGCAATGGTCTGCTGTTGCTGACCAACAGGGACAAACTGAACCCATTTATTTCCCTCCCCACAAATGTATGTTCTGGTCATTGCAGATGCATCTTACCAGGGGTCCTGTGGTGCAGAATCAGGATTAGACTTGCCTCTTTTATGCCTTATAATTGCTCTACGACTCTTTTTTTCTTTTTTAGAGGAAGACATACCTCAGTCAGCTACTGACTGTATATAAACAGAGACTATCCCAAGTTCTTTAGCCTCTTGAAAAGCCATTTATGATCCCAGCTGCCTATGTCCCCTACAGGCTATTCCAGGGAGGCCTCAATGACAATACTTTATTTCTTGTCAGGTTAAAGCATTTAAGTGCTATCTGACACACATGGAAGCAATGCCATGACCTGTGCTGAGTAACCTCGCTTATGTTGCACTAGGAGAGTCTTTTTTCCCCCTTTTCTGCACTAACTGCTTCAAGAATATTGGTTTCTGTCCCTGGCTGGAGCTTGCCTACACTTCCCTGCTGTGGGGTTTTAATGCAGCTCAGAAAAAGATTGCAGAGGCCATTAAGCACATCTCAACTTCTTTTAGTTGGAGCCCACAGAACTCTATTTCATGCTTTTTGCCCTAAATAAGGGCTTGAAATTGGGTGTCAAATGTGCATTAGCCACAGTCTGTCCTCATGGCAAAAACCATCAGGACTGTAAGGGGTAGACTGAAGGGAGAAATGAAGGTACTTTAGAAACACAGCATGCTTGGAAGTGGGACCATCTCTTGGAGGCATGATAACACTCCTGCTGGCTGGAGCACACCATCGCAAAGGACGCCAATAGCAACCTTCAAGCCTTGGCCTCATAAACTTGCCTTCCCCTTTCTTTTCCTACTTTACTTACTGCTCTGGTGCCATGTTTAGCTATATTTTCACCCCCATTTCTCTCTGTTGCTCTTGCTCAGCTAAAAGTAGCAGGCTCTGCCTTGCCAGGGGTAGAGATGGCCTGGGATGGGCTTGGCACCCACTGCCACTCCAATGCACCAAGTCGTCAGCAGTGTCTGCTGGGGCTCATTGCATTCAGCCAGGGCAGAGCTCTCTGGGGAAACTCCAAGTCTCTGCCACACTGCAGCTTTTGTTTGCTGTTTGGGGAGGGAATGAAAGCTTCAGTTGTTAGTTGGCCAATAATTCTAATTGCTTTTGGCCATGAGGCCTGGCTCGAGTAATGGGGTATTTTTTATTTTCTTTCCCAAGCCCCAAGAACAACAGGCATGTCCACCTTATTTAATTTTAATCCTGTCCAGTGCAGTCAGACTTTCACTCAATGGTTGCAACCCATGGATTGCAACTGCATTTTACTTCTGCACAGCCTGCCAATGACCCGTTTCCAGTTACACCCCCTATGTCTACAGCTATTTCATCAAGTCATCGTGCGCTGCCATCTCTGTCCGTGCTGCCCTGCCATTCCCTGCCTGCCGCCTGAGCGTCACCCGGGGCTGAAACTTTTCCTTCCTCACACAGTGCCCTCCTAGAGAATCTCAGTTGCTTCTGGGCTAAAACCAGACCTTTCCTCTGCCGTCTTCATATTGGGCACAACCCAGAAATCTGTCCCTGCCTGTCTGTAGCTGAGTCCTCCATTTCTGCCCCTCTGGCATAGTTGCCATCAACATCAACCAGCCAACATCAGTCTGGTTTAGAGACCTAAGGTAGCTAGACCTGGCTGGAGCTGCTTGCTGGGGAGCACAACACAATCTTCACAAAGCTTCCAACAGACTTGATTTTTTTGGATTGACTTGAGAAGTTTGAAGCATTTTGTTATTTATTTTAGTAACAACTTCTTTTAGATGATGGAAACATTTGCATGTTGACTGTTTCAAAGCCATGAGCTGTGCACCCATCTAAATCACTGGTCTCCTTAGTGGCAAGGCACTGCAGCATGCCACAGGAGATATAGCCCGAGCAGAGAATAAACTAAAGAAAGACTAAGATCCCCAGTCCTGTAGACAGCACATCTTTCCAGTCACTCCAGTAGCTGGAGTGGCAGTAGCTCCAAATAGAAGAAAAAAATATCTCAAGCTCCCACCAAAATTGTTGGCCAAGTCTAGAAACTCTTAGCCTTTATGTGTGTTGGTCTTTAGCAGTAAATCAAATTGCTCAGCAGAAATCAGACACCCAGTGCCCAAAGCATGATAAGGGAAGAAAGTTAAAATTGGACATTGTAGCCAGTTACCACTTTTTAACCCTAACTTAAGCCTCAGGAAGAACAAGTCTGTTCCCTTATTCCTCTTTATTGTACCGTGTTGGCACAGAAAACCTGTGTTTGCTGAGGGCACCTTACTCTCCTCTGGTTTGTTCTGCCAAACTCTAGCTTGGATTTCAAGGTAGTGACAGTGCCTGCTAAATACCGTAGGGCACAACATTTACAAAGAATGGCAAGGAGAAGAGCCAAATGGATGCAAGGTATTTCAGTTTCTTAATGCAAAACTTGCCCTGTCTATCCTAGCTTATCATAGCTGTCTGCTGCAGAGACTTTGCAAATGGATATTTCCTCTTTCCAGCTTTGTCCCAGAGAGTATGAGAGTAAGAGTATCCCTTATACATGGGATAGCTGTATACAAGAATCAGAGGAACACATTTTATTTGTGTTTCTGAGAACTCAAACATTTTGTTTAACTCATGCTAAAAGTTTAAATAAACCCAGAAGTGAGACCATCCAGATAACTAACAAGTCTGGGCTGCTGATGCCTGGTGTTCAGCAAGGAAGAAATATGTGCTAAGTTTGTTTTCTTAAAGGAGAACATTTCCTTCATGCTCTTTAATCCCTGGGTGGGAATATTTTAACAAAATTGCTTGTAACATGCTGGTTATTTGAAACAAGACTATTTCATAGGAATGTATCAGATCTGATTAATTTTTTGTCATGGGTTTTGGCAAGAAAGAGCTGGGAGGAGGGTAAGAGATTAGAAAAATGAATACATGGGGAGAAAGCAGGGAGTTACACTACATTCCTCACCATCTACCCAAATGCTTTGACCAACACGTTCATTCATTATTTTGGGGCATTACTACACCCCTCCTGCTGAAACGGTTCTGGTGCCCAGTAAGAGTGTGGGAATATTACATACACATTTTCCACTCTGAATGGTTTCCTACTTGGCTTGATCTTGCTTGATAAGGCAACATCACTCCTACTCAGGAGGCTCTCCCTCCCAGAATCAGTGCATTCAGGAAGAGCTTTCCCTGCTTTAGCCTCAAGTTCCTCAGAGAAACTCAATCAGTGGCTGATGCCATTGTGCCTCCTGGGGCAACAGCTATCCATGCGGACCTCTTCTGGATTAAATTCTCAAGTGCCAACTCGCTCTCTTTTTCTGCAGTCTTCTCTGTATTCACTAGGAATACAGCTTGGGGCACATCATGGGGATTTTTTTCCTCCTTCAATTCAGTTGTCAGTCAATAAGCATTTTTTAAGAGATCCAATGATATGGTGAAGGAATTAAACCCACCATGCCTGAGACAGAGCAGATGTCGGCTTCCAGCCAGCCTCATCAGGTGGCCTCTGAGCCCCCATTCTTAAAAACAAACAGTCATGAAATGGTGACTGAAAACTTGAAACCGTGGCTTCAACACATCACTTCCAAGAAAAAAAACCCAAAACTGGTATGGAGGAGATTAAATGCCTTAAAACAAACCAAACCCCCCAACAAGAAGCATAAAAATGTCAGCCAACAGCACAGATTGTGGGGAAAACGGTAACATGGGTCCCATCCATTCTGGTCAGTGCCTTAGTGCTCCCGTGTGTTTCTGTGATGAACACACTGTGTTTCCCATGTAGAACTGCTGTACACAAAGGCAAACACACTCACTTCAGTCATTATACAGTGTAGTACTGCCAGCCTTTCTTTGTGCCCTCTTTGTCTTCTTCATCCAAAAGTAAATAGCACTACTTGTTTCATAAAGTCAGTTTTAGTTAAAAAAGGTGAAAAAAATGGTGAAGAATATGCTTTTTTTGTTTCCCTTCAGCCAATAGGCACAGTCAGCCAGTGATGAGCTGCCATAGCCCTTTCTTTTAATAAAATGTTCATACAGATGAACCACACCTGACACCCTCTGATTGCTAAATATAATCCAGCACACAGTATCAGCTATGCAGATGAAACATCTTAACAGGGTAAGAAGGCTGCCACTGCCCAGACTAAAGGCAGGGGTTCAGTCCCACTATTTAGTTACTGGTGTGCAAGAGCAGTCGGTGGCGGGGAGCCTGGGCAGAAGTCTGGACTCTGTTCCTGCTTTTGCAGTGATGATGGGAAAAACATGACAGGTCCTTCTTTTCATCAGATGACTTTCCACTACACAAACGTATCATTTTCTCCCCTGGCCTAGAGGCCTCATTGCCCTGAGTCTTGGCAAGTGTTTTGGATGCTCTTGTAGGCAGGAGAGCTCAGAACCTGCTGGGTCCTCCCTTGCAGAACAAGCACAGCCGAGACCTTCCCTTCTGTAGATGTTTAACTCATTCGTGGGCTTGTTGTTGTTGTTGCTGTCTCTCCTTTTCAGGCAGAGAACGTGCCCCAAAAGGAGCTCATCCAACGCATGCAGTGACCAGGAGGTTAGTGCTAATGGCTTCAGCAATTTCTCTTTCTCTCTTTCATATTGGCTGTTGCACTGTTTATCTGACGATGTTTACTGGGGCATGTTCTGAGTTGTAGAACGGGATCCAGAACTCCGCAGTCGATATCAATGAGCTCCAGCTGGTGGTGCCAAGTCGGGAGAATGAAAACAACAACCACTCTGTCAGCCGGGAGCAGGCGGGTAAGCGTGGGGCAGCAGCGGGAGCAGGTCAGGGCACCCTCCGGAGCCCAGGGCAAGTTAATCAGATCGTTTCTTCCTTGCAGTCCTCCTCGCTGTCTCGCCCATGCACAGCTGGAGAGCCATTTCACAGCAGAAAGCCTTTGTTGCGGGAACTATCCCTTGCTGCTCTCCCCCCTCGCTGGTAGGGTAATTCCCCTGGCAAGGAGCATGCACAAGCACGGCTCCAGGATGCTGCCAACAAGAGCTGTCACAGCACATGGCATTGCAGAGACACTGGGTTAGCAGAGCAAGTGTGCCTGGTTCAGGCTGCTACAAACAACTCATCGAGATCCATAAATCGTGGAAGAATTTCTCCTGCCCCGTGCCTAGCCTTGTCCAGAAAGGATGAGTTTTACAATGCTTACACTGGCTTTGGACAACTTTGACTCCTGCAGCTAATTTTCTGAGGAGCCTTATGGATGAGACTGCTTTAGATGACATTTACTTCACAGTATGTTTTAAGAACAAGAGTCACACAGCCAAGGTCACTTGCTGCAGTTTTGAGACGCAACACAGGAATTGTATCAGTGCTCCTTTTGGTTGGTGAAGGCTAATGGGGAGCTACTTCACATTGTGTTGCTACACACCATCAGTTTCCCACTAAACCATCAGCCATTACACACAACTCTCACAAGGATATCTTCCTAAAAAGCTAATTCTGTGCTCCCAACCATGGCAGTTTTCCATCTCCTTTGGAAAATCCATTGAGGAAGCCGGCACCAGAGACCTCCTGACCTGAATAAGATGGACAGGCCTTGGGATCACATGCACGCGCAGTCCTGTTGCAGTCCCTGGGGTGTAAGGCTGCCTGTGGGAGCAACATTGCTAGGGTTCAAGCAAAAAGCACTTGCAACAAAAAGCACAGCTCCCAGTATTAACCAGGATGAATAAAAACAAATAGAGAATGAGTTGAGCAAGTCTGTAAGCTTCTGATCTGCAGTACAACACCGCAGGTTTAGTACGGGTGATTCCAATTTGGGTCTGTCTTTATTAGAAAGCAGACCCAAGGGTGTTCCTCCCCTCCCTTTTTGTTTTGGTTTTAAAAGCTTGCAATTTCATGAGAGCAAATAGTTGGCTTGAGTTTTGTTCTGGCTGGTGTGACAGCCAAAACCTGCTCTAGTTTCTCTGGGGAGAGCAGGAGGAAGGTTTGCCATAGAGGAGTTAGGAACAGATGTTTTGGACACTCACAAGCAGTCTTTATCAATTTTCTTCTTTTCTCAGTCACTTCCTGTGGAGGCAGCACAGAACGGTCTCCTCAGGACACTGACCCAGATGTCCCCTCCTCCACATCTGCAGTGACCACCGAGACTGGGAGTGATGAAGTGTTTATTATTTCTGCTGGACCTGGAGCTAGTGGGCTGAGCTTTACCACCTACAGAATACAGGTATGAATGCTCTTTGGCATCTCTAGAAGCCCAGCAAGCTATGGGGTACTCCTTTTGGATAGCACATGTCACATCCGTCCATTTACACTTACTGCTTATTTTGCAAGAACAGCAATGACTGAGCCAGGCAGTTTTCCTAAGCTACAGTATCTTCCCAGTTTTGAGAAGAGCAAGTGCAGAAGTCTACTTTGGATCTGAAAGGTGATAATGCAGAGGTCTGCCAGCAGATAGCAGAAGCAGCCCTCAAAAAGCTAATTGGCAAAGACATTAAAAGACATCACTTGTAGCAACCTGCTCTTGCCCACCACTACCAACTGGTCAGGAAAGTCATGCACCTTCCCAGCTTGTTGAAAACCTCTTTGACGGTCTCATCAGGCTGATGAAAATTAACAGTGTCTGCTCCAAAAACACCAAGCTCTTCAAGTGAAAGCACTAGGGTCCTCTCAAATACCCACACAGAAGCCTGGATCAGTTTACTAAGTTCTCTCTTATTTTAGCTCCTTCCCAGGACGCTGCTCAGTTATTTGTTTAGAAATAGATGATAGAAGTCTCAAGTTGGACTAACACCTTTTCAGGCTAGTAGCGACTGACACAGCACATCCATTGCAAGTTGATATTAATGCCTTTCCCAGGTTAATGCTCTCCTCTGCAGTGCCCTCGCTTTTTTTCCCACAAGAGGAGAAACAACTGCACAAGGAACTCACATGCCCCAGGACAGTCCATGTAATACTTCCATCACAGTTTACAAAACAAAAGCATTTTGTATCTCTGCACTTGATTAGGAAATTAGCCAAGAGGGCAGGCTGGTCAGGATTTTCCTATGCTAGTGTAAGACACGTGCTATGCTTTTCCTCCAGTTGGCCAGGCTGATTAACAGAGAAAGGGAAAACAGCTCTGGCTCATTCCCCTGCCCAAACACACCACCTTCTGAGGAGCAGACCACCACAGTGCCCAAACTGGGCACCCCTGAACACCTGCACTCCTTGGCCCTTCTTTCCAGTGGGGAGAGCTTCACCTGGTGGCAATCACATACAAATACAGCCTCTAGACAGGAGGGAAACCCATTTTCCTTACCTTCACCCCCCCTCGTCCCCTCCAAGTCAGTATAAACAAATACACTTAAAGAAAAACATTTCTATTCTGCCATCCTATGCTATCTGCAAGCAACCTATCAGGGGAAATATATGTATATATAGTAATATATAAATAAATATAACATTTCAGGTTAAAACCGTTCTTAATGAAGGTAACCCAAAGGAATAAGTAGCTCATGTAGCACCTCCTTCTCAGTGACATCCACACTGCATGCAAGGCAGTCAGGACTCTCAACCAAATCCCTTAAGGAGCAGAAAACCTACCCAGGAAGGGGAAAGGACCCTTTAAAAGCACTGGGTCTTTTCCCCCAGCTGCAGCTCCTCAAGGTGGGGTGGCAATTGAGCACAGCAGGCTAATTACAAACCTGCACTCAAACAGCATCTCTTCAGGCCACTTGAGTTACTGGGTGTTAGAAATACAAACTTGTTCACAGTTTCACTTCTAAATGTGTATTTTTAGCACATAAAATGCAGCTGGCTGGCTGGCTCCTGACTTTAGCCTCGGAGCCCTGCGGAGGGTATGGTGTGCTGCTTTTGTGGACCAGCACTGGGCAAGTGAGACAGGATATCCACTGAAGCACAGGCACTTTCTTGGCAGGAGCTAAGGAGTTACCCTCTTATGAAAAGCCGTGTGAGATCCTGAGCCTTTACAGTACAGTAAATAACACCACCAGACTCACCTCACTAGGGTGAGGGCAGAGGAGGTCAACGAAGCTGGTGAAGGGCCTGGAGAATAAATCTTAGGAAGAGTGATTGAGGAGGCTGGGACTGTTCAGTTGGAGGAAGAGGAGGCTGAGGGGAGACCTCATAATTATCTACAACTACTTGAAAGGACAATGTAGAGAGGTTGGTGCTGGTCTCTTCTCAGGTAATTAGCGATAGAATGAGAGGGAATGGCTTCAAACTGCAGCAGGGTAGGGTTAGGCTGAACATTAGGAAAGAATTCTTCACAGAAAGAGTGGTCAGTCACTGGAATGGGCTGCCCAGGGAGGTGGTTGAGTCACCATCCCTGAAGGTGTTTCAGAGTTGATTAGATGTAGTGTTGGGGACTATGGTGTAGGGGAGAACTTGGTAAAGTGAGTTGATGGTTGGACTCGATGATCTCAAGGGTCTTTTCCAACCTGATTGATTCTATGGTTCTATGAAAATGCTCAATTGGACTAAGCAAGCTATAACGAGCTCTCATTAAAGAAATTATACAGATCTTTTAATTGAGAAATGGTGGTCTTGTGCCCCCAAGTAAGTGCAAGCTGTAGCACTGCTGGGCAGGAGCCAGGGATGAACTGGCTTTTACTTTTTAGCTTTAAAAACCCTTTTGAAGAAATCAGTCCCCTGTCATGAGGCAAGAGCTGGGAGAGCAAATGCACGTCTCTGGGTCTCTGCGTGTGGACTAGCAGGAGGAAACGGGGAGCAGGATGGCTTTCAGATGGCTTCTGAGGTGTCCTCCAGGAGGCTTGTGGCAGTCTAAGCCTCATTTGGTTTAAGTCATTGTTTTGCCTTTGGTTAACTTAGAACTCTCACCTCTGACTTTGCAGACATGACAAGTTTCAGAGTTTCAGATGCAAAAGTCTGAGTAAAGAGCATTATCATGGAGGTTTAAGAAACATTTCTAGTGAAAACATTTTTCTAAAAGTCTGGAAAATACATTATTCACCTGCATAATGACTTCCAGTATATCGGTCTCAAAACCAGTGGCTAGCTTTTACAACAGTTTGGAGCTAATTATAATAAATATTAGGATAATAAATCCTAAAGTCGCTGTGAAGAGGCTTCTGAGACAGCTAGATTATAAACTTATAAATAAATATTATTACTTTAATCAAATCTGAGACTGGGAGCTTAATATTGAAACAAACTTATCCAGAGCCTGAAGCCTCTCCCAGCTTCCCGCTGAGATGTTATTTTTCTGCTGTACTAGCTAATTTCTTGTCTCTCTGCCCATCCGTTTCCAATATGACATTTTAACTAAATAGTTTCTTTGATTTCCAGAAACTTGAGAGATTCAGTTTAACAGACATAACAAATGACAAGTTTCTGGTTTCTTATGACTTTTAAATCCAGGACAGTGTGGGATTTATTTCAGACCCTCATTAAAGACTACATAAACTTTGGGAATGTGGATTTTACATTCTTCTCATGACAAGCATATCTGCACAGCTGAAAATTAAAAATACATACCGAGTTGTGGAACAGGAGGCTTATGTAAATAACAGGTGATGTATTAGCAAGAATAAAAGGAGATTCATAGGCCAGTCAGGGATTCTTTAGCTTTTCTGGACCTAAACCCTCATCAATACTAAGGACAAAAATTGTTTTTTCAAATCAACCTCAGAACATATAAAAGTACATATAGAAGAGATCTTTAGAAGTCATCTTATTTCATTCCCATGTCGTTCAACTCTGCTTATACAGAGCTGGTGGCAATGGTTTAATGTGCCTTCCAAAGATGCCATTTTTACACCTGTCTCTATGTCATCTTCTGCTGTGAAAACACGTTTTTCACCTGAAAAGCACTTCTTATGTGAAAAGAAAATCTCCTTGGCTCCAATCTGTGCCTTGTACCTCTTGTTCTATTCGCCACAGACACCAAGAACAGATTATTCCCCTTCTCTTTGTTTTCAGTTCTTTGTGTTCTCTTATTTCTTCCCTAATATAGGATAAAGAGCACCACTTACTTCAGTCTTCACTCCTGAATCACGCATTTTTGAGATTCTTTCATTGCTTACTTCTGGTTTTTTTCAGTGGGCTCCATCCCCATGGAAGTTTCATTCCCCCAGACAGTCACATCTGGAGCCTTCCAAGAACCGAGCAGTGTAGAAGAATTATATTTCACACAATGAAGTTTACTACTGTGATCTGTCAGACACCTCCAGTACAATAAGCTGTAGGTACTTGAGATGTTTGGTTAGTGAGAATGGTAGGATTTTTCTTTCTTATGTACATGGAATTGGGAAATTTCAGTTAAAACCTGAAACTGGGGAAGTCAGGTAAACCTGCCATGCAGGGAAGCCAGTGATCCAGATGAGGAGCAATGAGGATAAGCTGTGTTCCTGTGTCTTGTCCTGAGAAAAGCACCCCTGAAGAAATTGGTCACTTGATCTAGCAGCGTATTTTAAGCATTTAAAACACTTTTTGCTGAGAGATGCTGTAGACGATCTGTATTTGCTCTTTTCAGGACAAAAACCTAAAAAGAAGTGTCACAAGCCCAGCCTCTGTGTCTGACTGGCTGACTTCTAACCACCCGGCTGCAGGAGCTGATGCTGCGGAGAAGGGGACGGTGCAGCTGGACAACCACTATCCCAGGCAGCGCACATGGAGCGCCCGCACTTTCCACGACTTCCTGGCCCCGATCCCACAGCTGCAGAAAAAATGGTGCAGCTGGACCACCAACAGTCCCTTCACGAAGCTGGTTGACAACAGCGTAAGTCTTGCAAAGAGGGGAGGAGGTGGCGGTGGGGGGGTCTGTGCCCCGGTACCCCCGCCTGCTCATTGATGGGACACATTTCCCCTTGGCCTCCTGCCTTACCTTGGCAACCTGCAAATGCGATAGACGTTTCAGTCCATCTTGCCTTGGTGCATGGGACACGCTTTCACCTGTGTTGTAATTCATTCAGGCTTTCCTGAAGAAGCTGTATTTCCGAGCAGTTGACACCCGGTTAAGAAATGATCCCTAGTCCAGAAGCACATTTAAAAATGCCTTCAGACTAGATTATCTCATTGAATGTTCTGACATGTACCTTTTTTTCCCTGGTTATGCCTTAAATTTATTTTAATTGACGCATTACTATTGCACTGTGAGGAATCTGTAGGTGTGGGAGGAATATCTAGGTCTCATTGTAATTATCAAACCAACAACATTTTACAAAGCTAGTAGAGGATATTTCTTTTTTTTTTTACATGGTAATAACAGGCTTTTGAAAAAAAAAAAAAGCATGTCACCTCAAACATAACAAGGAATTTTAGCTTTTAGTTCTCTTGGGATGAAAGTTTCTCAAGACAGCTGCTTTTCACAGCATCTCTACTAATTTGTTATATTTTTTTGCAGGGTTTTCCTCCAGCTGCAAGATCCCAAGGCGTCCCAACCAGAAAGGTAATCTCAGCCACCGAGATAGAGGGAGCATCAGAGACCATTTACTCTGACTCCTCTGCTAGTAACGCTTCCTACCCCCTCACTCTGTCTGCACAAAGGCAGCGGAAGCTAAACTCTTGCAATTTGAAGAAATCCAGGTTTGGGAATCCTTATTTTGGATTTTTGGCCAATTCCCCTGATAGCAAACACGTGAAGCCCTTGGACCCTGCAAGACATCTAGGGGCAGCATCTCCACTTAACAGCCAAAGCCCCAAAAATCCTCCAGAGAGCTCCAACCCACTGAAAATCAACTTGGTTAACGGTTCGAAAACAAAGGAGCTCATGGTAGAAACAGATAAAAACAAACCAGTTTTCATTATTTCTGAAGAAGGAGATGATCAGCAACCTCTGGTCCTAGCAGAGCATCTTAGTCAATGTGGAGACCATCTCTCTGAGCAAAATGCTGCCTACGTTCCAGCTGTACCCGATAAACAGCCAGTGATCCTGACTGTTGAGGGGAACAGCTCTGCCAGCTTCACCTCAAATCTGCCCCTGTGGGCAAAATCCCCTGGCTTATACACAGGTCATGGGAAGGGCCCTAGCCCCTCCAGGGACCAGCAGAGCTCCTCAGTCATAGGTGCTAATACTACTCAGAGCACCCAGAACTGCGATACCATTGCTGCTCCTACGCTCTGCCAAGCTTCAGTCCAGTGATACCCTCAGAGAGACTGAAACATCCATCAGTTCACAAAAACAGAAGCAACCGTGATCAGAGTGGGAGCTGTGCCAAGTAGCCGAGCGTGGTGGCCACAGATGGATGCAACTTTTAAAAGTGGTCACTGCTTCCCACCTGTTGGGTTTGGAATTATGACTATACATGCCGTAGCACAGCACAAATGACATCTTCTCTTATGCTCACTAACCTCACCTCTGTTGTTCTGCATGGAATTTTGATGTGGTTTATAGGAGAAAGCATCCTCTGAAAAGGTACTTCAGACTGCAGAAACCCTTTTTGTGGAATAAGAAATGAAAGTCATCAGAGATGGTTACACCATGGCTGTTATCTGAAATGTCCAATATCTGACAGTCCTCTGTCACTATGGTATCACTTGAAGTTTTCTGTGGGGAGCTAGAAGTGAAATTCTGCTTGTAGCTATGCCTGTACAATCTAAGCCTTGCCAAGCCAAGGGTAAGAATTCAATCGTGCATGTTTGCCTCCAGTTTTGTAAACTTGATTTTAAGCATTTCAAGCACTTCATAACTTCTGCACTCTAGCACAGTTTCCTGAGTTATTAGCATCTCTAATATTAAAGACCGTGATTATCTCATACGCTAGCTCTTTAGAGAAGTGTACAGACAAGCTGAGCAACCCAATACTGGATGCTGGTTCTATAAAAGTCTGGTGTAACTTGAGCTTTGCTAGATCTACATAGACTTAAAACATTCCACTACATTTTTAAGTGACAACAGGAGCATGTGTACAAAAACACTGAAATAGTAGTAATAGCCTTCAGCATCCGACACATGGATATTTGCAGCTGCTCTGATCCTATCCCATCAGCTATTTATTGCTGGTAATACACAGCAACTAGAGAACTATTTCCCCTCCTTAAGCAGGCAAGACTTGAAGGACAAAACTAAATGGGGCAAACTTTGAGTGCTCACTTTCTTTGGAAATGGACTACTAAGTGGCTGTGCCTCCCTGATCACAAATCCAGGACACTCAATGGAAGGAACACTGAACCAAAGGGAAGCCTATGATGTCCTACTGCCTTTAATAACCTCAGCAGTATTGTACCTGCCTCCTGGGGGTATTGTCCTACCTTTGCAAGAGCCCTGCATATTCAGCTCAGAATTTACAATTGTTTTGCTTTCTTAAATGAAAGAAATTCCTTACAAAGCTGTACTTTGCAGCTGACACAGCACATTGTTCTGAAGCAATAGTATGTCATAAAACAGGTGTCAGAAAGAAATCTTTCACATAAATCTTCCCTGCATTAGTCTGCATCGACTTATCTTAATCCTTCTCCGCAAAGGCATTTAAATCTGTTCCATGAAGTATTTAACTGAATTATTTATGATTTCACCTGCTATTGCAGCAGCTTCCATTTGCCACTTACTAGTGTCTGAGAAATGCCACACAAGACTGTAGGTTTTGTCTTATATTTGGGATGTGTGTTTACCTATCTATGTAGGCACAGAAGCCTGGCATCTGGCAGCAGGGGGAGCAAAACCATACATGCCCTTCAGCAGTTAAACATATCTCTGAATTTGTTAGAACCAGCTGTATTGAGTAGTTTTGAAGCATAAAAGTCTGGCCCAAGTTGGGCTTTTTTTATGTTGCTGGCAGTTTTTGGTTTGCTGGTCGTTGCTTTTTTTTTTTAACTAATGCTACGTGATTCAAAGGGAAAAATTAATATATTTATGATTTAAGAAAATGTTTATAAGCCATCAGTACTCTAATACCAACTCCCACTGCATTGAATTCATATTGTAAGTCAGAGTCAACATTCTGTTACTACGTTTCTAAAGACTGAAGTACTAAAATCTACTATTGAAAAGTTCTTGTGTCCAGTTATTGACTATAGCTGTATTTGAAGGGCTGGAAAAGGCGGCTTTCTCAATAAAAATGTGTTTAACTATCCATTTCTACAATGCAAGGATGCTTATTTCATTTCTTTTGCTGAAAGACTAAGTTGTGTGGGCACTGCCTCAGACCACCAGTACATGGCATGGTATGCACCAGTACAGCAGCCTCATTACCAGTCGCTGCAATGGAAAGAGCACAAAAGCTGCTACATCATTCAGTCAGCAGCCACATGGAGATTATACGCTGTGTGATCACTCCTTCCTTGTCAACCCAGCAAGCCACCGAGCTCCTCAGCTACCTGTGTAAGCAAAGAGGAGATTATTCTGGCCCTGTGAAGGCTGCTGCTGCCAGAGGTGGGTCTCTCCAGGAGTTTGGATTTCCTTCCACATCCCGTTTTCAGCGCCGAGCTGGTGGCTGGTGTCCGTCGCAGGTACACACCAGCCCCTCGCTGGGAGCTCAACACATGCGAGACTTGCGTTCCTGGCTTGCTTTTTGAAGTTTGTTTTTTTATTTTTTTTATTTTATTTTTAGGCAGATCACTAAAATTAACTGCTACAGAGGTGCTTCTGCTTTATTTCATACCTTCAAAACATTTATAAAATACTTTCCTCCTCTTACAGCTAAAAGGAACTCTTTCGAGATTCTCTCCCTGCCCCCTGGGAACAGACACAGGTTCTGCTCAGACTCTGCAGGGGAGTCATGGCACAACTTTAAGAAATTCTGAAAGTTGTGGGTGGAATGAAGCGCTCTAATAGTCTCAGCTGTAAATAGTGACTGGGATTTCTTGTTAAAGGGTCTTACTTGTGGCGTTTTAGAGCTAAGAGCTCTATAGCTTCTGAGAGCCACGCTGCCACTTCTCACTGACAGAAAACCTCCCAGCTGCTGCCTGGGCTCTGGCTGCAGTCACACCTTTGTGGTAATGCTGTACTGTGCTACTTTCATACTGTAACCGAGCAGCACATGGGATAAACACTTGCTGAAGAGAAGGAAAATAATTTAAATCACAATTGCATGAAAGGCAATGTCCAAAACTGCTACTGAGCTCACAAACAGCAGTAGTAATATTTACAGTAAAACTGCATTTGAATAATGTTCATTTTTTTTAAATTAATTATTCTGGAAGACACTAAACAATGCCTCTAGCCAATGTGTTAGACTGAATAGGACAAAAATAGGTGGGCATTCCCTATTTTTTCATTGTTGAAACACAGCTTCAAAATAGAAGCTTGAAGCTGGACAAGACTCCCGACAACATCCTCTGTGTCAGATTTCCCACTGACAGGTAGTTAAAACGGTTGAGAACAGAGACTCATTGGGAAAACAGCCTAAAAGATTCAACGTGCAGCTAATGCATCCTGACTTTGAGGATTCAAAGTAGCAAGACAAATCCATTTATAACTTCCCAGCAGAAACATGAACTGAAGCTTCCCTTCAGACACCTAACTCCTGGTTTTGGTTGGGTGTTTTTTTCTGAGAAGGGCACATGAGCCATAACAAAACATTTCACTCAAATAGTCTGGGCAGCTACTAGATCTTATTCTAAACAATTAAAGCTTGATTCGGATTGCAAAGGAAAAAGGTATGTCCTAGGCCAACACTTACCTAACGAAAGCAAGAGAAACTCAGCAGCACTGAAAAGAATACCCAGCAGAGACCAAATATAGCTTCAACATATATTCATGGTCTGTCTAGAAATGTCTTTGATGTTAAACCTCATATGGCACACTTAGCATTTTTTATAATTCATTTCCTATGGAAACTAATGAGCTTAAGGGTGAAATTACCTCATTGAAAGTCAAAATGGTAAAGTGTGAAGAAAAGAAGGATGACCTGAAAAGCAGATTTAGTAGCAATCTTTGCATATTAAGCATTGCTGTGGGAAATAGTATAATTAGTTTTCTTCAGAAGTTATTCCCTGGAATTGTGCAAGTGGTATTTCAGCTCCCAAACATCATGCAGAAAGAATGTTAGATAAAATAGGTGGAAAAAATGCTAAGTCCCCACACATTCTTTTTAAAACCAAGAGATCCTTTTCCTAACTTCCAGTAACACAGTGACTGGTGGTTTATTTTTAGTGGCCAGACTACAAAATAAAGTCCCCTTCCAGCAGAAATTTTTAACAGGCCATAAGAAACCAGATTTTCAGAGCATAATTCAGAATTGAGCATTCCTTTCTCAAACACCTAACTCTTTTTACTTGAATCAATTTATTTCCCTAAGCTCTTGCTGTAGGCTAAGCCATCTGGCACTCCACAGTTCTGCTGAAGACCAGGAACTGACACAAAAATGGATGTATTTTGTTTGCAGAATGAACTAACGATTGATCTCTGAGCATAAAATACCAAGATTTTTCTATTAACTTCAAGTATCAGAGCTTAAACACAAATTATCCTGCACAATTGCTGATTCAAATACCTGACACACAGGGAGGGCTCTCAGATTAACACTGTCTGTGGAGATCAGTATATTGTCAGCTATTCCAGCTGCAAAGGACCATGTATTATATGCTCTTTCTCACAATCATGTTACCATCTTTCTTTATTCCTTATGGAGGAAGTGCCTGGAAGAGCTTATTCTGTGCCAGAACTGATCACTTCATAGGGAATAAATCCTTCCTCAAACTATATTATTTACAAGTCACTTGTTGACATAATGGAGTACAGAACACTTAAATCCATCAATCTAAGTGCAGGGCAAACCAAAACCAGTGCAAGTTTTAGGGCCTATCAAGCTTATCTTTATGCCACACACAACAACATAAAACATTTTCACTTTCCTATTACTTTGAATTTATCTTAAATTTAGTCTGCAGAACAAGTGACAGCTGGTTGAAGAACAGCAACACGGATTAGCTACAACATTCAGGGATATCCAGCTTCAACTGTGGAGAACGGCAGCAGCGCAAAAACCCTAGGATGCCAAGCTGCAAGCTGAAGCTTAACAACTTTGGCATCGCTGTCGTTCCCCCTCAGACTGAACGGGGCACAGACGAGTCCTCCTATTCACTCAGCAAGGGAAAAGTTTGATTCAGAACAAGTTCTATTAAAAATGGCCATTTGAAATCTTATTTACACAAATTAGATCACTGTGCAGATGAACACACTACAAGAATCATTTTCTCAAGCCTGCTGTTAAACCAATAATGGTATAACCTGTGCTGCTTCAGTGTTTACGGCGTTATAAGAAATTAAAATGTTACCCACTTTAAGAGTAGTAAACTTTTTTTATCTACTAGCATCTTCAGTCATCTTCTCGACAAAAATGAATTCTACTTAATAGTTTTCCACTTGTATCACCCTGTAGAGACACCAATGACCCTTTGTGATATCATCCGACACTTTTAAGAAAGTTCGAGAGAATTTCTTGGAATGACACAAAAACTCCAGACATTTTCAGATAGTACAAGTTTAAGGATGATATTTAGTTTTAAAATCTCAACATTCAAATAACTAATAGCTTGAGGAAGCAGTAGAAAATATCGCATACATCCATTTCTGTGGTGACAGAATATGCCACAGAACAACAAACAGACAACATCAGTGAGTATCTTTTTTTTTTTTTTCTTTTTTTAATTAATAAGTTCTTAGTTCAGGAAAAAAAATAAATCACAAAAGAGAACTGGAAGAACTACTCTCCACCTTCTTTATAAAAGAGCTTTCTCAAAGAGAGAGACTATGTACCTTGTTCACCACTATGTCAAACCCTACCATAATCATCTTGTTTTTCACAATATCTATTCTACCACATTTCATGCTCAACTTCCAAATATCTCTTATATAAAGGAGGTGGGGGTGTGCTTTAGACAGGTTAAAAATATGCTGCACCTTTACAGTATTTAAACAATTACACCAAGCATAGTTCATACATTTATCACATTAACTATCACCTGGTAACCATACATTTAAAAAGGTCTAATGTATAGAGTATGTAATACCCATGACAGATACTCTTACTTACTTAAGAGCATATAAAGATCAGGATTCATTCACCCTCCCCATCTACAAGTTAATTCCTCATCTCTTCCTGGTACAATATAAATGACCAAAAAACAAACAAAAAAATCCCTTCATTCCATTGCACTACCGCAACCCTATATGCATAGAAAGGCAGATTAATTCTCTGTAACAGGGAAAAGGAAGAGGGGTTTACTGCACAGGTAGTTTAGATGTTAAGCGCATGAGTTTTGTTGTTTGCTGGTTTTTTCCCCCCATTTGTTTTTTTTTTTTTTCTTAAAGTCACATAATATATCCCTATACAAACATAACTTGAGTAAGTGCAAGCAAGGTTGTACATAGTACTGTAGACACATTATTCTTGACCATCAAAAACACATTCAGCACAAGAGGCTTGAACACCAGCACAGTGACAAGTCTATGCTGAAAGCCCATCTGGGGTGTGGAAAGTGGTGAATGAGAATGCAAAGCACATTTCTGCATATAATGTGCAAAGGCTTGATCTCCACAACTGCACTCAATTTGCTACATGCACAGCCAGAGATGAAAATGAGATCAAAACCAGCTGGAAATGGTTGTCCTGAGAAGATACAATAACCATTAAAAAAAAAAAAGATCTAAACATAAAATACAAATACAGAAGCAACAGAACATTGTTAATAATATAAAAGACAGAAACACATTGTTGTTGTTAAAGGAAGTTTCAAGTATTAATCCAGATCCAATTTCAATCCTACTCACAGGAGAAAATGCCCAGAGATTAGGAAGAGAAGTCCACACCAAAGTGTATTTTTAATAGCATACGGGCATGGTCACCAGACCCATCCTTGCAACAGCTATTTTCAAAAATAAAAATCTAAACAGAAATACATCATTCTAATTAGCATTCATATTAAGATGTGCATCACTGGAAATAGTTGTTTAATTCACTGACACCAGTAGACATGATATGCTGCGTCGTTTGTGCTCTGTTACATCACAAGATATTGTCTGTACGCGTCTTAACATCGAAGTATAAATCCTGCTCATAAAATAAGGCATACTTAAAAACAACAGGGTATCTACAGAGGTAACTTTGTTTGCTTTCTTCTCATTCTGTTTCACTCTTCTAGGTATGATGAAAAAGAAAAATTGGTCCCAGTTGAGGTTTGTCAACATTAGCTCCCAGATTATGATGAAACAGATCAGATCATATCAATTTGGAGGTGGTGGGTTATTATTTTTAATGATGCTTGGGACATTTCCTGAATGAGCTCTGCAGAAGGCATGAAAAATAAATCTACATTTTTATGTCAGTGACACCAGTGTTCCCCTTCATCATCCCTATATCCATCCAGAAATGCCTCCATATTGCTACAATTTGTCCAAACTGAATCATTTCCTGTAAGATTGTTCTTTCCAGTAAAGCTGCTATATTCTGGTTTAAATTATAGCTTTTTCTATTTTTTCACCAGTGTCTGCGTGCTAGAGAACAGCTGCGTGGCAGAGGTACATATTTAGCATACGATATCAAACCAAAAAAAGAAATAAAAAAGATGAACCAGTGTGTCCTACTGGCTGCTCTATGTCAAAAGCACTGTTTGGTCTTCTGATATAAAACACTAAAGAAGTAATATTAGCAGAAGTCTGTTCTGCTTCAAGTATTACCCCAACTTTAAAGGTAATTTTCAAATTTTTGTGCAATTATTTTTGTAATTCCATGTGAATAAAAACGTCAACGCAACTAAACTAGGAAAAGAAACTGTACGTCTTTCACTGTAACACTGCACCTATGGCAGAAGCTTTAAGTCGAAACAGCTGTTTAATGGACGGATTTATATGTTTTTAAGTGAATATTAACGTGGTTTCTAGCCCAAACGCAAAGGGTAGCGACAAAATATCAGACTACCGCAAAATGCAGTTACAAATATACACTGACAATTTCCTTCTTAAATATTAATGGCTCTTGAAATATCCATCAGATACTTTTACAAAACATTTATATTTTAAGTCTAAGGATTTTTCTTAGTTTCTTCACAAGTAGTGCAAATACACTCCTTATTCTTAGGTCTTCCCAAGATATGGCTGGTTTTTGCGTGTGTGATTTCTGTGTGTTCTTCACCGAAGTGATACAGGGACACTGTAGCCATGAGGATGGAATGCAATGCTTGCTGGACTTTCGTGGAAAAAAAAGGAAAAACTACCTTATTCATGTACAGCTGTAAAATTCTACAAGTTAAAAAGTTCACACCAGGTCTCCTGATGCAAAAGTTATCGAGTCCCTGCTATGGGGAAACTGAGAAGATCCCCCGAAACCTTAAACTGTACAAGCACGCAACAGGTTTTTGTCCCCTCTCTACAGACTACAAGCATTCAGTTCTTGAACCGTGTTTGTTCACAAATGTGATTGAATTTCCTGAAATAAAATTA
>VZTM01013354.1:0-10283 GCA_013400555.1 Jacana jacana
CCGCCCCCGAGCTGCCCCCCCGCAGGCACCAGCCCAGTAAAGGCGCCAAGAAACCCTCTTCTAACGATGCTGCCACCAAACCGAGCAAGTGCCGCTCGCTGGAGGAAGCCCTGAAAGCTGTGAGTGTGCCCCTCCCCCCCGCTGAGACACCCCACAATCCCCCTGGGTTTGTTGCCCACCCCTGGCTGCGTGTGGCCCTGGGGCCGGGAGGGGGCAAGCGGTGGTTGTTCAGGTGCCTGGGAGGGAATTTCTGGTTCCTTCCTTTGCCCCCTCTCTATCTGCCACCCCAGAGGGTCCCTGGGGCTGGTGACATTTCCCTGTGTCACTATCTGAGCTTCTGGGGGGCCATCCCCGCAGCCCCCAGTCCCCGTGGGTCTGGGCAACCTGTTTGTCCCCTCTCTGCCCCTTCTGCTGCCTGGGCAGGGGTGGGTTTGGGGTGACATCTCCAAATGGGCTCCGTTGAGGTACCGGGATGCCTGGCAGGGCTCTTCCCTCGCCCTCTGTCACGTCTCCCCTGTGCCCAGTCCATCTGTCCCCCCCCAGCACCCAGGCCCCGCATGGGGACAGCCTGGGGCAGAATTCCGGGGGGCGTTCCTCAGGGTGTGAGAGATTCCTGTGAGCTTGGCAGGGCTCAGCACCAGCAGACAGGGATGATTGGCTGCTGCTCCCCCACAGCAGCGTTAGGGGTTTGGGTTGGTTTTTTCAGAAGCAGCTAGTTTCTTCTTTTCTTTTTTCTTTTGTTCCCCTTTTCAAAGCAGTGGCCAAAATAAGTGTGCCACAAAAAGGCGTCCAGCTCAGGTTGAATAATGTGCTGTGGCGGGCAACCCCTGCGTGCAGAAATGCTAGACACCCCCCAAAACTCTGCGCCAGCCCTTTGTGGGGTGCAGGTTCTTAAATCAGATGGGGTTTGATCATCTTGGCTCTTTCCTCCTTGGGGGACTCTGGGTGCAGGTAACGTGGGGCTTGATCCTCCCTGAGCTCTCTCCTGCCCCACACAAGCTGATGCCACCGTGCCCCTCGGTGCTGTGTCCCGGGACCAGCCCATCTGGGGCGACGCTGGCCGGAAGGGCGCAGAGGTGGGGTGTGGGGCGAGGAAAGCCTCCCCAGGATGGGGAAAAATCTCATCGCTTTGGTTGTGCTGGCGCGGCCTGTCCTTCCCACAGCCCCCTCTGAGCTGGGGGGGGGTGTTTGGTTGCTCCCCATCATCCCCATTTCTTCACCAATCTGCAGGAAATGTGTTTCCAGTACAAAATGAAAGGCTGTTGCAGGGCAGGGCTCCCCTTTGCATCAGTCGCTGGTGGACTTGGCGGGGGGGACACGGTTTCTGTGCGGGGTTCCTCAGGATGAAGGTGGGGAGTGTTGTGTTGCCCCCCCACCCCTCCCACCCCGCAACCGTGGGAGCTGAATTTAACTTTTTAGGGGTTTTCCACCCTGTTCTTTTTTCACCGGTTCTGTGCACCCTCTGTCCCTTCCAGCTGGACCTGGCGGATCTGCAGAAGGAGCTGCATAAAAGCCAGAACGTGTTCCCTGAGAACCCCTCCGTCTGGGTGAAGGACCTGGCTGGATACCTCAACTACAAGCTGCAGGCCCCCCGCAGCGACCCCATGCTCAGCCAGCACCCCCACGGTCAGTGCCCCCCGGGCCGGGGGGGTCGGGAAGGGAAGAGGAGGGAATTTCCAGGGTGTCCCCCTGCTTTGGGGGGGTGCACATTGGGAGCTGGGGGGCAGGTAACTCCCCATGGCTGGGATGACTGGGGGGGCAGGTGACAGGGTGACAGCCTTATGGAGCCATTTAGGGTGGAAAAGAGCCTTGGGGTCCTGAAGTGGGACCGCGTGGCCCGCAGCGGAGGCTGGAGGGGCCGGGGGGGCTGGGGGCCGTGTTTCAGAGCACGGCCAAAGCCCGGCTGCGAAAGGGGCGGTTTTTGGGAACGTGGGAGCAGACGGGACCGAGAGCCACAGATGGGAAAAGGGAAAATAAAACCCAACCCAAAGCCTGCTGTTTCCACAGATCAGGTTGAGCCTGTCCCACAGTCCGGGCCCGTTCCTGCAGACCGAGCCCTTTGGGTGGTTCTTTGCTTTTTTTGTTTTCTTCCCCCTTCCAGACTTTTTCTTTTCTTTCTTTCCTGTGCCAAAACTGTCTCAGGAAACTCAGCAATAGAAAAGGCAGGTTTTTTGTCTTTATTTATCCAACAAATGAAATGAAGATTTACTTGATTCTGGATATCACCACAGTTGACTTTCCTCAACCGTACGACAGTAACATTGTCCTGGCAGTTGCCAAATTAGATGCTTTCTGTGGCCACCCCTTTTCTGCAAGGACCCATGTGCCTGATGCTCTGGAATTCAGGACGAGCCAGTGTCCCCACACCTCTTAAAGAGAGATTCTGGCCAGATTTTCCCTTTATACATGATTTATGTCTGCACTTGCTGCTGGGGGTGGCAGCAGGTAAAAGAGCAGAACCTTCCAAACCCCATGTACGTGGTGGGGTGTCAGCATTTAGCAGAAAAGAGGTGCTTTGTGGTGGAATTTGGTGTGTCCAATGTGGAATAACAGGGAGAAGTCCCTGGCTGAGGGTGTGGGATGTGAGGACGAGGTGTCCCTTGCGCTGGGCCACCTTCTCCTCGCAGCTAAAAGCCCCCCTCCCTGTGCTGGCTCCAGACTACCCCTACTGCCTGGTGGGCAAGGAGCTGAAGAGCATCATCCGGTCCCTGCTGCGACAGTCCTCAGGCGTGCTGGAGCTCTTCTTCGACCACTGTGTCTACACCATGCTGCAGGAGCTGGACAAGACCCCGGGTGAGAGGTGGGGGGCATGGGTTGAGGGGCACTGTTCCCCTCCCATCAGTCTGGTGGCTCTGCCCCACCTGGTCTCCAGCTCCTCGGGGTGAGCTCCTAAGGGGGCTCCAGGAAAGCTGGGGAAGGACTCTGGATGAGGGAGNCTGTGAAAGCTGTTTTGTTGCCATGGTGGGGGTGTCCCCTGCTGAGTGAGGGGTCCCGTCCCAGCTGGAGGGGGTCACTGGACGGCACCTGAGACCCACAGGTGTCCCCTGAACCCTTGTTCTCTTCTGGAGCTGGACAAGGGGAAAGGATTTTCAGCTGTTCCTGTTGCTGCTGTGGGGGCAGAGCTGGGCTGGGGGGCTTTGGAAGGCTGCTGGGGGGTCTCTGAGGGTCTGCAGGGTCCATCCTGTTCCCACACAGGGAAGTGTCCTGAACAGAGGGTGGGTGGGGAGCAGCCAAGGAGGGAGTGGGACCCATGGCACCATGGTGGGGCTGCTGCATGGGGTTCATTAGTGACAGGGCAGGGGGTCATCATCCCCACCTTCTTGGGGTCCCACAGGGGGATGAGGGGGGGTGATTGAAGCAGCCCATGGCTGAGGGGTCCCCTCTGCACTGTGTTTCAGGGGAGTCTCTGCACGGGTACAGGATCTGCATCCAGGCGGTGCTCCTGGACAGGCCCAAAATCGCCACCATGAACCTGGGCAAGGTGAGTTCCTCCTGGGGCTGCTGCTGCTCCCTCTCCTGCCCCGAGCATCCCCTGCAGCGCCCAGCTCGTTACCAGAGATCAGAACTCCTGTGGGAGCTGCTGGGATTGTCCCGTGCACTGAGCCCTCATGCCTCCCTATGCTCATAGCCCACCAGTATCTTCCAGTTGCTCCCCTGCTCCCCACAGGCACTGGAGATGCTGCAAGCACCAGTGTCCCACTATGGCTTCTCTCTTTTCCAAGGCTCCTGCTCCCTCTCCATCATCCTCAGAGGGAGCAGGACACATACCCCTTGGCTGCACTGGGGGATCTGGCACCCATGGGACAGGGATGAGGGTTTGGGGATCCCACCCTTGGTGACAAACAGATGAGTCGGGCGATGGCTGTGGCTCTGGGGCTGGGGTTTGGGGCTCCTGCTGTGAGGTTCTCCTCCATTAACACCTCTCGTTCTCCTCCCAGTACCTGGAGGTGCTGCGCTCCCACCAGAACCGGCCAGCAAAGTGCCTGACGGTGCTCTGGGCGCTGGGACAAGCTGGGTTCACAGACCTCCATGAGGGCCTGAAAGGTGAGAACAGGGGCCATCGGGTAGGAGCTCACCCATCCACACTGAGGGGGTGGCCCCTGGTCCTGCCCATAGGACCCCACTCTCACCCGGGTCACTGATGGGACATGCGGTCTGTGTTGAAACACCCCATCCTGCTGCTAGAATGTTGGGGAGGGGGGTTGTCCTAGGGGGGAAATGGCTCTGTGGGGACACCTGGGGACATCCTGACGGACATCTCTGCTCCAGGAGTACCTTCCTGTGGGCTGGGATGGGGAAATCGCTGCATCCCAGCAGGAGTATGCTGCCTGGGAAGAGGGGGATCACGGTGCTCTGCCATCTCTCCGCCAGCAGAGCCCTTCCCAAGGGGTCTGTCCGTCTGTCTGTCCCCCCCAGCCCCTTTGAATGGGGAAAGGGGGGGGTGTTGGTCCTGGGTTGGGATGTAGCTGCATTGCTGTCACCTGAGCCCTCCTCTGCTTTCCTTGTGGGCCCGAGGGATGCTTGGGATGATGGAAAGAGCATGGCCGGGGAGCCCCCAGTGTCACCTGGGACACAGGAGCCTCCCTGTGACACCACACCAACCCCCCCTCTCCACAGTGTGGCTCGGCGTCATGCTCCCAGTTCTGGGCATCAAGGCTCTCTCCCCCTATGCCGTGTCCTACCTGGACCGTCTGCTGATGTGAGTGACACCCCGCTCTCGTTACCGGGGCTTTGTTAAGAGTCTGGCTGCTGCCGGTGCCCCCGCAGCTGCTGGTTCCACTGTGGGAACACTGGGTTTCTGCACAGCTTTTCTCTCTGGTGCTTTTCCTAAAATGGGGTGTGATGGCAGGGTAGAGCCCTTCCCGAGGCAGGATGAGGGGGCTCCAGTGCCGTGGCAGCACCCGTGTCACCTTCCCTTGCTGGCACAGCCCATCTCCTGCCCCCGGCACAGCAGGAGAGTGTCTCCCTGCCCTTCCAAAGGGCTCGGGGGTGGGGGGTTTATTAAGCTGTTGTTTTCCTGCTCTGCAGTAACAGGAATGCTGTTCTTGGTTTTGCCAGAGGATTTTGTGGAGGTTCATTGAGCCAGAATTCACAGCTCCTCCCGGTTGCTCTGAACCTTTATTTAATTAATTTTCTGCAGTCTGTTTCCTTTTCTGTCAGACCTCGGGTGTCTCCAGCCTCTTGGGGTGGATAAAAAAGCCCATTGAGTGTGTGTGTGACACCAGCTGCGGGTGCGGACGTCTCCCTTCGCTCCGGCCATGGGAAGGGGCCCCCGCAAATCCCCCTTTTTTCCTCTCTGCCCTTTGGCAATGGGGCCAGAAACCAGCATGTGCTGGAGCCTCTGTGTCCTGCCAGAGGGAATCCTCTGGGGTGAAGGTGGCCCTTCCCTCCCGGGCTGCGTTTGGCCACCAGAACCTCTTTGGTTGCTCATGGATTTATATGTTGGTTTTTTTCCCCACCACACAGGATGCACCCAAACCTGACCAAAGGCTTTGGTATGATCGGACCCAAGGATTTCTTTCCCCTCCTGGACTTCGCCTTCATGCCCAACAACTCCCTGACCCCCAGGTATGCCCCATTCCCCACATTGCGAGGCCGTGCCACAGGGCAAGCGTCCCGCTCCCCTGGCTGGCCACATCCCCGCTGCTGCTTGCCCCCAGCCTGCAGGAGCAGCTGCGGCGGCTCTACCCTCGCCTGAAGGTGCTGGCGTTCGGCGCACGGCCGGAGACGGTGCTGCACACCTACTTCCCCTCCTTCCTCTCCCGAGCGGCCCCTGCCTGCCCTCCCGCCATGAAAAAAGAGGTGAGCCCCCAGCAGAGTGGGGGGGGGCATGTGGCCACGGGGCACACAGCACCCCTGTGGCCCCAGCATGGGTCAGGGTAGTCCTGGTGTGACATGAAGGAAGGATGGACAAGAGGGTCCTTGCCCTTTCCACTGTGCTGGGCACAGGACTCTGCTGTCCACTGGCCCAGCTCGGCCAGGCACTGGCCACTCCTTGTGTGGGCTTGGATCTCCCCCACTGGGGCTGGAATGGGTGGGAGTGTGTCCTGGCATGGAGGGAGTGGAGACCCCCCGGGAGGATGGTGGCTGGGGGCTGCAGTTCCTGCTGCTCACTCCTGGGCTCTGGGAATGTGTTTGGAGCCCATGGGTTTGGGAGGTGGCCTGCTGCACCAGGGCATGGATGCACCAGAGGGAGTGACAAGTGCCTCGGGGGGGGAGAGGATGGGGTGTGACAACCCCTCTGTGCTCTCTACCCTCCCAGCTCCTGACCTCCATGAGCCAGTGCCTGAGCCTGGACCCCCTGAGCTTCAGTGTCTGGAGGCAACTCTACACCAAGCACCTTGCTCAGTCCAGGTCTGTCCCTGCCTGTCCCCAGTGGGGCCAGCACCAGCGCTGTGGCCTTCAGGAAACGTGGCAGGTGGCTTCTGGGTGCTCCTGCCTCAGCCCTATCTTCTCTTTCACCTCACAGTTTGCTCCTCAGCCATCTGCTAGAGTCCTGGGAGAGCAGCAGCAAGAAGGTGGGAGCTGGAGAAGGGAGGAATGGGGTGGGGTGGGGACAGAAACATTCCCATGTGGCTCTGGGAGGTCCCTGTGTGTGCCCAGCTATGCCTGCCAGTGGGGATGCATCCCTGCCAGCCATGAGAGCCACTTCCATGTCCCAGGAAGGGGTGACAATCTGCCCGCAGCCCTTGGTCTCGGTGCAGGAGCCTTAGAGGTGTCCCCAGGGGTTCTGAGGGTCCCCAGTGTGTCTGTCCACCCCGTCCCTGCTCCCTGCCGGGGTCCCCAATGGTGCCAGAGTCCCCAGTGCAGCTCCCTCTTCCCCCAAGGTGCGTCAGTCACTGCAGGAGACAGTTCACTCCTTCAAGGTGACGAATGAGGAGCTGGCAACCCGAGGACCCAACAGCCACCAGGACGTGGCCGCCTGTGATGCTGCCTGCAAGGTGAGCCCTGGGACAGGGGACACCCTGGTGTCACGGCATCACAATTGACTGTATCTCAGCTCCCTGCTGAGGCTGCCTTTGGCTGCTCTTGCTCCGGCACATGCCAGGAGCCCCCCACAGCACCTTGTCTGCCCCTCTCCATCATCCCAGCTGTGCCACATATGACACTGGTTCCCACTGGGAGGCTGGGGGTGGATGGTGATGGGTCTCCTCCTGCCCAGGAGCTGCTGCACAAGATGAAGGGACGGGGCTTCCCCTGGTCCCGGCTGCTGCTTGTCCTTCTGGTCTTCGCCACCGGGTTCCTCCTGCACGACATCCGGACCCACGGGTCCTTCCAGGGTAAGGCCGTGGCTCTGCGGATCGTCCCTGGGGATCCCTGACTTTCACCCTCTCCTCAGGGAAGCCCCAGCCCTGTGGCCCCAGTGGGGTCTTTCTGTGTGGGGGGTACAAGGGGTGGACATTCCTGGCAGGTTGTGCAGGCAGACCCCCTGCCTGTCCCCTTTTGGGAGGGATTCCCCCCTAGACCTAGATTTCCTCTTTGCTGGGGAGTTCTTGGTCCCATCTCGGAGCATTTTCTGAGACGTTTCTGGGGACAGCTCAGGCTGTGGACACAAACAGGGACACGGGAAATTCTATCTCAACATGAGGAGGAACTTCTTTGCTGTGAGGGTGGCAGAGCCCTGGCAGAGGCTGCCCCCAGAGAGGGTGTGGGGTCTTCCTCTCTGGAGAGATTCCAAACCCACCTGGATGCATCCATCCTGCTCTGGGTGACACTGCTCTAGCAGGGGCTTGGACTGGGGGGTCTTCAGAGGTCCCTGCCAGTCTGGGATTCTGTGTGTCCCTGAGCAGAGGTCTCGGGGACAGATGGAGCGTGCAGCCCAGCTGAAGGTTTGCTGAGGGAAGGTCTCTTGTCTCTTCCAGCCTCATCCTTTGCTCACCTGCTCTGCTCCTCCGGTGTCCTGCCAGCCTCTCAGGCAGCCTGGCAGAAGGTCTCCCACTACTGTCTCCAAGGGTACAGGTGGGTGGCAGCCCCTTGGGGAGCCTGTTGTGCCGGGGAGGTGTTCCCCAGCTCAGGTCTTGAGCTCTTTTTCTCCCTTGGCCAGTGGCAGCCTGTGGCCCATGGCTCTGCTGCTGGTGCTGCCCTTGCCACTCTCTCCCTTCCAGGTGGCTGGAGCGGACACTGCTGTTCTGCGTCTCTCAGGCTTTGACTGTCCTGCAGCCACAGCTGGAGCTGCTCTGGGCTATGAGCTGCGAGCTGGCCCTGGCCCTGGCCCAGCAGTGCTACTCCCTGCTCTCCTGGGCCAGCAGCAACCTCCCTGGGCTGGCGGAGTGGGTAAGGATGAGGGGTGCCAGGAAAGATGAGGGATGACAGTGTGGCTACAGCCCATGGGGCTAATGAGTCCGAAGAACACCCCCTGTTGGGGTGTCCTAACCGGGGTGCAGGTGAGCCCCTCCGCTGCTGGTGGGATCGGGCAGAGGGACCACAGCAGGTCTCTGATGCCATTCTCCCTGCCCCATGGCTGTGGGTACCCCAGCCCCTGATCCTGGGGGGCTGTCAAAGGGCGTGGGGGCTCAAAGGCAGCTCCCTGCTTTTCCTGAAAATCAGTGGGTTTGTGGGAGGGAGGCACCTTCAGCATCACAGGCGACGATTCGGGAGAAGGGGGGAACTTGGGACGCATCAGAACACGAGGAGGAGGAGGGGGGTGACACTGGGCCTATTGCGGGACACCCGGGTACAGCAGAGCCTTTGTGGCAGGTCCCCAGGACAGGGGTCTCCTCGGGGTACCCAGAGGGGTCTCTCTCTCTCTGTCCCTGCAGCTCCAGACCCGGCTGCCCGAGTGGCTGCTGCATGTGGCTGAGTGCCTACAGGAGCTGCTGCTGTTCCTGCTGCGGAGCTGCCTGCTGCCGCTGCTGGAGCACGCTGCCGCCGCCATGGAGCGGGGATGGCAGCACTGGGTGGAATCCTGCAGGTGGGCATCTTCCCCGAGTCCCCTTGGGGATGGCAGCGGCAGTTCTCTGTCTTTCAGCTTGAACAGGGGGGGTGTCCTGGTTTTGCTCTGGCACCGGGGCTGCCCCCTGCTCGCCCCCATCCCTGACACCAGCAGGGATACCTGGGGGTGTCCCAGCTGCATTGTCACCCCCCTGCAGCCATGGGGAGGAGGGCAGGAGCCTGGCAGTGCTGGGGTGGGCACAACAAGTGCCTGGTGTCACCATAGGATGAGTTCCATGCCCCTGGGCAGGGCTCCCCCAAGGAGATTTGGGACCTCTTACGGCAGCAGATTTGGGGTTCATGGCCACATTTGGGGAGAAACCAGGCAGGGCTGCCTGCTCGAGGGGCTCGTGGTGCTGGGGCTGGGTCTGCTGGCCCCTTCCCTGCCCATAACCCCCTTTTCCTGGCTCTTCCAGCGGAGAAGTGTCATGGGACTGCCTGAGGGACCACCTCACCAGCTTCACCTATTCCTCTTGGATTTACCTGCAAAACACAACCCTCGCCATCAAAAACTGGGCCTTGGCTATGATTTCTGGACACTGACCTGCTCTCTGGAGGAACAGGGGCGGCATGATGGCCACCTCTCCTGATGTTCCAGCAACCAAGGAGCATCCCCAGTGCCCCCAGCATGGGCTGCAGGATGGAGATGCCCAGGGCGATGCACGCAAGGACTTTGGGTTCAAATCAGGGCTTTTGTTTTGTTCTGTTTTTCCTCTCCTTGGAAACACCCATTTTTCCACACTCTGTGAATTTGCTGTGGCTTTCCTTGTCCCACCGTCGCTCTTCTAGGTCAGAACTGGGGTACCCGGACACCTTCCCCCACGTGTCCCCCACCCCTCCCCACGGGTCAATGAACCGGATTCATCATTTTTTTTTTCCCTTTTTCTTTTATTTTCTGCTTGTAATGGGTGTGCCTGCTTTGTGGAGCTGCCGGCGGGGGCTGCAGCACCCCCAGGAGCCCCCCTTTGTGGTGAACGCCGATGGGGGCAATGGCAGCCGCCAGCTCCATGCACGGGGAGGGGGGGGGGCCCACAGGGGCGGCTCAGCCGGTAGAGCGCTGGGTTGGCACGGTGGAGTCAGCGGGTTCGATACCCGCCTCTGACCGTTTTTGTCTCTGCGGGGGCTGTGAGTGTGCACTGGGGGAGTACACGTGTGTTTATGGACACGCCTCTGTGTGTTACTGTGTGGGTCTGTGCACACACACACGCACACATGCCCGCACATACGTGTGCGTGTNGCCAGGCGCGGCGCTACGGCCCATTGCCGAGGCGCTGTCCAATGGGCGCGCTGGTTGCTAGGGGGTGGCGGGCCAATGGGTGTGCGCGTTGCTGTTGCCAGGCGGCGCGGCGGCT
>VZTM01013354.1:10598-25441 GCA_013400555.1 Jacana jacana
GGCCCGACTGCGCCCACACCGAGTATGAGAACGGCAACAGGTAACGGTGGGGCGCGGTCCCGAGGGGCCTGGGGGACGGCTAAGGGGGTCGAGGCGTTCCCGGGGAGCAGCTGGGAGATCCTAGGTGGCTTGGGAGAGGGGCTGGGGGTAGGGGAACAGATGAGAGGGATATGGAGACAGCTTAGGGGGTCTGGAAACTGTTGAAAAGGAGCTGAGGGGTCCCGGGAGACTTTGAGAGGCGTTGGGGGTGGGCATGGAGCCGGCTGAGGGGCTGTAGGGAGGGGTCGGAGGGGTCTCGGGGGACAGATAGAGGGGCTGGGAGGTAGCTGGTGGGGTCAAGGATGCCCTGGGAAGGGGGAGCTTATGGGGTCTGTGTTTCCCCGGGGCTCTGACAGGCTGCTGGTGAGGGAAGGATAGCTCCAGGGCTGGGTGATGAAGTCTGGGGTCCTTAGAGGGTGGACTGGGGGTCACAGGGGCTGAGCTGACTCTGCTGCCCCTCCCCAGGTCCTGGTTCTACTTCAGCGTCCGGGGGGGCGCCCCAGGGAAGCTGATCAAGCTGCACATTCTGAACATGAACAAGCAGAGCCGGCTGTACTCCCAGGGCATGTCCCCCTTCGTGCGCACCCTGCCCGTGAGGCCCCGCTGGGAGCGCATCCGCGAGCGGCCCAGCTTCGAGGTACGGGGACTGAGGCCGGGGAGGAGGCAGGGAGAGGAGCCCGTGTGCAGGGTGGGGAGCAGCTCTGGGGATGTGACACCCCTCGCTCACTGAGCTGGGGTGGTCTCCGGCCTCCCGTGCAGGGCTGTTTAGTACTCTGGTAGCCCTCAGTAAGTGTGCAGGTGACACTGAGCTGAGTGGGGCGGTGACAGGCCTGAGGACAGGACACTATCCAAAGGGACCTGGACAGGCTGGAGAAGTGAGGACCAACCAGGTTAAGGGTAGGGTCCTGCACGTGGGTTGGGGCAATCCACAAGTCCAGGCTGGCAGAGAATGGACAGAGAGCAGCCCTTAGGAGAAAGACCCAGGAGGGCTGGGGGCATGAAAAGCTGGCTGTGAGCCGGCAATGCGCACTGGCAGGTCAGAAAGGCCCCTGCCCCCTGGGCTGCATCCCCAGCAGCGCAGCCAGCAGGGCAAGGGAGCAGGCCAGGCTGGACAGGGCTCTGAGCAGCCGGATCTAGTGGGATGTCCCTGCTTGTGGTAGGGAGTGAGAACTAAATGATCTTTAAAGGTCCATTCCCACCCAAACTATCCTATGATCCTAAGGGAGAGGGTGGGGCATTCACAACAAAGCCCCTTCCTAGGGCTGAGCACTCAGGAGAGGATGACCCAGCCACTCTCTTCTCTAATGGCTGCCTCAGGCCAGGGTGTGGGCTCTTGCTGGGCAATTTCCCTGTTGTGTGACCTGGGGAACCACAGAACTGCTCTCAGAACATGCCTGGAGCTTCCCTTCCCGATGGGCAGTTGTCGAAGCAGCTGGTAAATGGCTGGTCATGGTGAGGCACCCAACGGGAGCAGTGGGAGAACCTGGGGAGCCAATGCCAGCAGGAGCAGCCCCAGCAGTGGGCTGGCTCTCGCAGCCCTGTAGAGCTGTTTGGGCCTAGAACAGGAGTTGCTGCTCCTGGGATTTTCTGTCTTTCAGTCTGGTGGGAGCTGCCTGGGGGAATCTCTTACGGGCACTCTGGGCTGTCCTTGCTCTGTATGTGCTGCTGTGGGGAGGTGGCAGCCCCTCACAACATGTCCCCTCTTCTGCCCCACAGAACAGGGGCTGGAGAGAATCTCCCATGCCCTAGCACTTGATGTGGCCCATGCCAGCCCCAGGGAGAGATAAGAGATCTGGGAAGTGTGCTGAGATAGAGTGGTTATTGTGCAGTCTCTAGGTACTGGTGGATGAGCACAGAGACCAGAAGGGGACCCCTCTGGGTTTCCCAGAGACCTCTGCCCCAGAGCCAGGAATACAGCCAGGCTTTAGTGTCCATCCAGGGACCAGAGAACCAGGGATTTGTAGGGAACAGCCTAGTGTGTCAGGGGGTTGAGTGAAGCAGGCTGGAGTGTGCTGGAAGCATAGCTTTGATTCCTGTGGGGTTAGAGAAGGGCCAGCAACTGCCTGGTGCCCATGGTGCACAGACCCATGGTGGCTGTGTCCACCTGGCCCATGCCTGGGAGGTGGCTCTGCATGGCCTGGGCTGGCTGCCCCTGCTCAGCCTCTGCTTTGTGTCTGTCTCAGATGGTGGAGACGCAGTTTGTGCTGTCCTTCGTGCACCGCTTCCTGGAGCACCGCGGGGCCACCACCTACTTTGCCTTCTGCTACCCCTTCTCCTACACCGAGTGCCAGGAGATGCTGGCGCAGCTGGACAGCCGCTTCCAGGAGTGCAGGCACATGTCTCCCAGCAGGTGCGCCCCCTGGACCCCAACTCCCGGCCCTCGCCCGCCTGACTTTGCCCCCGCCCAGGACGTGGTGTTGTCCAGCTCTGGCTGTAGAGGGGTGTCCCTGTGCCCTCCACAGCCCCCTGGTGTTTGTTCCTCTGGGCTCCAACTCTGCATAAGCAGCTGCAGCAGCTTCCTCCACGCATGCGCTTCTGAGGGGCTTCCAGAGGGTCTGTTATTGCTTCGGCTGGACCACCCCAGCAGGTTCCCATTAGGCTGAAGAGGGGCTGCGACAGATCTGCAGCCCTGGGTTTAAGGAGAATGGGTTTATTGGAGGCCAAAACCTCATTTGCTTTCCCCCTCCTGGCTGTGGGAAGGTCAGGGCATCCTTCTCCTGACGCTCCCTTCCTCTACAACTACTGTCATGGAGGGAGATCTCGTCAAGAGCCAGCCTTAGCATTGGGCTCTGTGTGGATCATGTGAGGAAGCCCCTCTGATCTCCAAAAATTTCCTCTCAGAAGTCAGGAGAACTTAGCACCTGGCTGAGGGGAGAAGGACAGAGCTGATGTTCAGGTGTCTGCAGAATACTCTGTCCTGCAGCCACTCCTGGCCCCAGGACTTGGGTTGTAAATATCTTTTCTTAGACAAGGAGTGAGCGGTGGTTTATTAGAGGGCATTTGCTCTTAAGTTGTCACACGATGGAGAACTGTCAGAGTTCACACCCAGGCAGTCAGAAAGCAAGGGTCGGATGGCGATATCAGAGTCTCTGTGGGTCAAATCCACCTATGGACAGGTGGCCCCTGAGCCCCTCAGGATGGCAGTGGGGTTGATGGTCCTGACCGGACGCTTCCGCAGGGGGACCTGGCTCTCCTGGCGACCTGCGTGTGCAGAGACCTCCCTCCCCTCTGTGCAAGGGTTCCATTGAACCCCCAGACCCCCTGCAAGCAGCACCCAGCAGGCTGTCGAGGTAGGCTCCCAAAGGACAGGGGCTGCTGCCTCCCTGCTCACCCCAGCTGACACCCTTGCAGGCCTGGGGGGTGGCCTGGGCCACTACTCTTTCCTCTGAAGTAGCTGCTGTCTGGGAGCACCTTGTTCCTGGGGGTCTCTGAGGGGAGCAGCAGTGCCCAGCCCAGCTGCGGGTGCCTGTGGGCAGCAGGAGAGGAGCTGGCAGCTCAGGGCTGTCAAACTCACAGGGAGCAGGGATATGATCCTGGATGGACAGCTGGAGGCAGAGCTCAGCGCTTGGGGTAGCGAGTGTCCCCTGCCCAGTGGGACCCCCCTTTCTCTCCTTTACAGCATCTCCAGCAGCTGCCCAGTGTGAGACCCAGCGTCCTGCCCCTTCATCACCAGCTTTGCCACCCTAGGCCAGCCGTGTTCTTCACTGAAGGGGAGCCTCTGCACCCCCAGGCCAGGGCAGGCTGGCTGAGTGTCTCTCCTTGCCCTGCAGCCCCCTGGACTCAGTCTATTACCACCGGGAGCTGCTGTGCCACTCCCTGGACAAGCTGCGGGTGGACTTGCTGACTGTCACCTCCTGCCACGGTATGCTGGAGAAGCGAGAGCCCCGCCTGGACAAGCTCTTCCCAGACACCAGCACTCCGCGGCCGCACCGCTTCGCAGGGAAGAGGGTGAGCTGCTGCACAGGGACGGCTCAGGGGTGGTCAGCAAACTGTGCCACAGTGCCTGTGTCGGGCCCTTGCTGCCACCCTCTGTCTTGAAGGGCCCTGTGTTCCGGAGGGGCAGGAGTGTGAGGAATCCGTGAGATCTCACATTGAGGTATGGGAAGCGGGAGCCTGCTGGGATCCTCCCAGCGCATCCCCCATCACCATAAAATACCCTGTGGTAGCACCACATCTGTGTTTCTCAGGGCATAAACCAGTGTCTTGGGAAACAGTTCTGTTCTGTTTTGTCCTCCTTTTATCCTTGTTGCCTGTCGAGCTGTGAGGAAGCTGAAGGAAGGGCTGTATCTGGGGTCTCAGGCCCTGCCTGCGGGGACAGGCAGGGAGCTCCAGCTGCAGCTGCACCGAGCTGGGGCAGGGGGCCAGGGTCTCCTGCTGAGCAGCTTGCACCGAGAGAAGGGCTTCAGGAGCTCTATGTTGCCACTGCAGTCCAGCTGCTTCCCTGCTCTGTGGGGTCTTTCAGGGGGGTTTTCCTGGGGTGTTTCTGCAGCTCTGCTGCTCCCCAACCCCTGCTCTGGTTTCTATCGGTAGAAGCTGTGGGACAACTGTCCCATTGGTGTCACACTGAGGTAACCAGCCTTATTCCAGGTGGGACCTGGAGAGGCACTGGGCAAAGAAGCCACTGAAAACTGTCATTTTACCACACCCAGTCATCCACTTCACATGAAGACCTTCACTGCAGGGCCAGGGGGAGCCCCAGGGAGCGTTTGTCCCCTTGGTCAAGCCATCACAGCACCTTGGGGCAGTCGGGAACCTGCCCATCATCCCCATTTGTTTTGTCCCCAGGTGTTCTTCCTCAGCAGTAGAGTCCACCCAGGAGAAACACCCTCCAGCTTTGTCTTCAATGGCTTCCTGGACTTCATCCTGCGGGAGGAGGACCCTCGGGCCCAGATGCTGCGGCGAATGTTTGTCTTTAAGCTCATCCCCATGCTGAACCCCGATGGGGTGGTGCGAGGCCACTATCGGTGAGTGAGCATGGGGCACGGCTGATCACACAATCACAGAGTGGTTTGGGTGGGAAGGGACCTCAGAGCCCCCCCAGTGCCACCCCCTGCGCTGGGCACCACACCAGGGGGCTCCAAGCCCCCTCTAACCTGGCCTTCAACCCCTCTAGGGATGGGGCAGCCACAGCTTCTCAGATGGGGCAACCTGGGCCAGGCTCTCACCACCCTCACCCCAAAGAATTTATTCTCCACAGCTCAGCTCCATCTCCCCTCTTGCAGGGTCAAACGCTTCCCCTCCTCCTAGGGCTCCCCTCCCTCCTCCAGAGTCCCTCCCCAGCTTTCCTGGAGCCCCTGGAGGGACTGGCAGGGGCTCCAAGGTCTCCCTGGAGCCTTCTCTTCTCCAGGCTGAATGCCCCCAACTCTCTCAGCCTGTCCTCCCAGCAGAGGGGCTCCAGCCCTCCCAGCGTCTCTGGGGCTTCCTCTGGCCCCGCTCCAACAGCTCAATGTCCTTCCTGTGCTGAGGACCCCAAAGAGGGGGTGGTTTGGCCACTTGTGCTCCAGCATGGAGCCCAGAGCCCTGGCCGTCAGGAGGGAAGGAAGTGCTGCACAAAGCACCTCACATCTCTCTCTCTCTCTCTCTCTCTGCAGCACGGACTCCCGTGGGGTGAACCTGAACCGTCAGTACCTGAACCCTGATGCTGAGCTGCACCCTGCCGTGTATGGGGCCAAAGCTGTCCTCCTCTATCACCACGTGCACAGCCGTGTCCTGCCGGGCTCTCCTGACTGGAGGACCTACGTCTCCCCGCTGGGCACCAGCTCTCTAAGCACAAAATCTTCCAACCATTCCATCCGCAGCAGCACCCTGGCCCCAGAGCCGGCCCTCTCCGAGTTGGAGAAAGCTAATAACCTCCGCAACTCGCCTGGCGGCTGGCAAACCAGCACCCTCCTCAGCCCTGCCCAGGACCCCTGGCTCCCTGGAGCCCCTGCTGCTGAGCCGGGCAGCAGGGACCCGGCTGTCTGGATCCTCCCATCAAGCCACGGCACCAAGCACTGTGAGAAGGAGGAGGAGGAGGGCAGGAGGCCTTCGTCAGCACATCCTCCTGAAACCATCCCCCCCCAGGACAGTGGGCTGGCCTACTACGTGGATCTCCACGGCCATGCCTCCAAACGCGGCTGCTTCATGTACGGGAACAGTTTCCCTGATGAAAACGATCAGGTGAGGGCAGGAGAGAGGAGTTACAGGCATGCTGGGACCCTCCTGCCACTCTGCCCCCTCCACAGGGTCCCCAGCACTCCCCCTGAGGCTGTGAGGTCTCTGTCACACAGCAAAGGGAAGTCCCTGTGGGGACAGGGCTGGTGCCGCAGGAGAAGGGGCTGGGCTGGCTGGCCCCCTGGTGCTTGGTGGGGTTTGCTCCCCTTTCCCTCTCCCCTGTGCCTAGGGCAGTGGCAGCAGGCCTGGCCTTTCCCTGGGCATGGGCAGGACAGAGGAGCTGCCTCTTCTTCATAGAACCCTAGAATTGTCCACGTTGAAAGGGACCTTTCAGACCATCGAGTCCAACCATCAACCTACCCCTGCTCAAACCACCACTGACTCATATCCCTCAGCACCACGTCTGCCTGGCTTTTAGATCCCTCCAGGGATGGTGGCTCCACCGCTGCCCTGGGCAGCCTCTGCCAAGGCCTGACAGTGAAGAAATTTTCCCCAGTTAAAGCTGAACCTCCCCTGGTGCAACTTGAGGCCGTTTCCACTTGTCCCATCACCTGTTTCTTGGCAAAGGAGACCAACTTCCCCTGGCTACACCCTTCTTACAGGGAGTTGTAGAGAGTGAGAAGGTTTCCCCTCAGCCTCCTTTTCTTCAGGCTGAACACCCCCAGCTTCTTCAGCCACTGCTCAGAAGTTCTCCAGACCCTCCTTGGTCTCACGATTCCTCACCAGCTCCCTTGCCCTTTCCTGGACACGCTCCAGCCCCTCGGTGTCTTTTTTTGTGAAAAGGGACCCAAAAATGGACACAGCACTTGAGGCAGGGACGTCCCAGGGGGACGGTCACTGCCCCAGTCCTGCTGGCTGCACTGTTCCTGACCTAGGTCAGGGTGCTGGTGGCCTTCTTGGCCACCTGGGCACTCTGCTGGCTCACTGCCCCTTCTCTTAAGGGATGGGGAAAAGCCCTGCCATAGGGGTCCCTCCTCTCCTTGGGAGAGCCCAGCTGCTCTCTCCCTTCAGGGGACAGGCAGGGGTGGGGTGAGTGAGATGCCAGAACCCCACAGAGTGGGAACAGCCAACATGCCAGTGCATCCCAGAGCTCTGTACGGGTAGTGCTGGAGCAGGGCTCCCTCACCCCCCAAATTCACCCGTGTTCCCCTCTGTGCCGCAGGTGGAGAACATGCTGTTCCCCAAACTAATCTCCCTGAACTCACCTCACTTTGATTTCACGGGCTGTAACTTCTCAGAGAAGAACATGTACGCCAAAGACAAGCGGGACGGGCAGTCGAAGGAGGGCAGCGGGCGGGTGGCCATCTACAAAGCCTTGGGGATCATCCACAGGTAGGGAAACCTTCCTACACTCCACTCCCTCCTCCTCCCTGCCAGCTCTCCTAGCCTGGTGTCCCTGGGGCTTCCCAGTGGGTCTGGGACTGGCCAAGGAGGGTGTCACACACTGGGAGCAGGGACCTGACTGTGTTCCTGACCTGGCCTGGCTCCTCCTCCCTCTGGAGCTGCTCTGGCCTCTCGTCCTCGCTGTTGCAGAGCTCTTTGTATGCAGCCTTCCAGAAGGAACTCTCCTCTTTCCCAGATGTTTGTGTTTGTATTGAGCTGTAATTAAAACCTGTTGTAACGGGCTCAGCTTCCCCAAACCTGGCATGGGAGGTTCCAGCCTCGAGCAGTTTCTCATTTGGGAGCTGAAGGGTGTTTGTGTGACCCAGGGCAGCCGCGTGCCTCTCTCCAGCATGGGCTGGGATATTTTTGTCCTGTTTCTGTTGTGGTTGCTGGGAACATAAAACATTCTGAATTAATGAAACCAACAGTCTATTTTACCCTGTTTGTTCCTGGCGGTGGCCAGTTGCAGATGCCAAGGGATGAGTATGAGAAGAGCAGTGTGCAATGGTTCTTGAGGAGACGCTGCACCCCCAGGCATCTGTGGTTTGAGGAGACATGGAAGTGGTGCCAGGCTCTCCCTGCTCCACAGTTTGTGGAGCACACAGCCTCCAGCCCCACAGTGCCAGCATGGGAAACCAGTGGCTGGAGAGGGGGTGATCCCCTCTGCCTTTGGGAGCCCACTAGAGCTGTGTTTTGATGACCCTGCTTTGACGGGGTTGGACTAAAGGATCTCCAAAGGCCCCTTACAGCCCACCCCCTCCCTCAATTCTGTGTTCAGTCGGCCTCCTGCTGCTGGGGGTTGTTGTGGCGCTGTGGTTGGTGGTGGTGGTGGTGCCAGGCCAGCATTGGCACACCATGGCAGAGGAAGGCAAGTTCTTGAGGTCAGTGGGCTTGCGGCGGGGAAAAGAGAGCCAGAAGGTGGCTCATTGGCTCTCTTGTCCTGAAGTCCTACAATCTGGGCCACACAGTTCAGCATCTCATTGCCAGAAATTCAGCATGGGGTAAGGCTTTGCTCTGGGGCAGTGACATGCCATCCCCTCTCTCATGCCCTGTGTGTCTCTTACCCCATCCTTAGCATGAACCCACCAGGGATGGTGGCAGACCCTTTGCTGATGACCAGGAAACGTTGAGGGAGTTGTTTCTCCCTCAAAAGGCAGCAGTTGGGGTGTCCCTGGCAGCTGGGGGTGTGCCTTGGTTGTTGATTTGAGGGAAGAAGAGGGTACTTAGCACTTTGGGAGCTCGGTGCTCACTGCCTGCTCCTGCTCCCCCATGGCTGGTCCTCTCTTTGGCATTGATTTCAGTCTGGTCCCTTGGGTCCTGTGTCATAGCCACCTCCCCTGGCCTTCACCTGATCGACCAGCTGCTGCTTTTTCCCTGCTTTGATCCTTCCTCGGCAGATAAGAAAACATGCAGGTGACAGCAAGAGCTGTGGTGTGATGACAGGAACTATCTCTTCTCTCCACTCCCCTCCCAAGGGTTGGGGGGGCGCTGGTAGCACCCAGGAGGGGTGACAGTGTCATTGCAGCAGCAGTGCCCCAGTGGCTGTGGGGTCCGTTTGGGTAACATGGCCTTTCCTTGTGCTCCACAGTTATACACTGGAGTGCAACTACAACACGGGGCGCTCAGTGAACCCCATCCCGGTGGCCTGTCACGACAATGGGCGGGCCAGCCCCCCACCGCCCCCCACCTTCCCCTCTCGATACACTGTGGAGCTGTTTGAGCAGGTAAGGGAATCTCCAGCAGTGGGTGGGGGAATGTTTGAGCAGGTAAGGAGGTCCCAGCTATCTGGGGGTGCCCCTGCCACTAACTCAAAACACTTTGCTCAGTGCCTGGGACTGGGGGCTTCTGCCCTTGGCCCCTGGATCAGCCCAGGATCATCCCTGCACATCTCGCACCACTGCTGATACGCAGGGACCCTGGTCTGGGGGTCACACAGACCCAGTGAGTCTTGGGGTGCTCAGCTGGTCCCCCAGCAAGGGGTGGCCAGTCCCTGTGGCAATGGGCCCCCAACATGCCCTCGCTCAGAGACTCTGGGAACATTCCTCGCTCCAGGGAGCTCAAGTGGAGCCTGTAATGGAGCTGAAACGAGCTCTTGGGGGTGCTCTGGGGATCAGGGTCAGGTTTTCTTGCCTTTCTTTGCTTTCCTGCTGCCATTCCCAAGTGTGTGGCTGCTCTTGGTCACCAGCACCTCTCTCTGGCAGGTGGGCCGGGCCGTGGCGGTGGCAGCGCTGGACATGGCAGAGTGCAACCCCTGGCCCCGCATCGTCCTCTCGGAGCACAGCTGCCTCAGCAACCTACGGGCATGGATGCTCCGGCATGTGCGCGGCATGAAGGGTGCCAGCGGGGGCCCGCGCAGGAGAGGAGGTGCCAGGACCCCCCCCAGGACCTCCATGTAAGGACCTGGCAGGTTGAGTGTTGAGGAGCTGCAGGATAACGCCCATTAGAGATGATAAATGTGCTCCAAGTGAGTCACCCCGCAGGTTAACGAAGCCGAGGTCTATTCGCTCGCTCTGTTGGGGTCCCTGCTTGTCCCCGCCGAGCTGCTTTGTCAACTGCAGGTGTCCCCCAGCTCCTTGTCCTCATCACCTGTGGGTGACTCTGTTCAGGATTCACCTACCCTGGTCCCTGGGGAGAGACCCAGTGTCCCCCAAGCTCTGTCTGGTGCTGAGATGGGATGGATCTGGGACTCGGGGGGAGGGAGTGGGAGCTCTGGAGCTCTGAAATGCTGCTGCCACCCCCAGGCTGCCAGGACGCACAGGGAGGGGGACTGGGGTCTGCTGCTGCTAAGGGACAACCCCGGTGACATTCCTGTCCCCAGCTGCTTGCAGCCACCAGCCTCTGACAGAGCTGGTGTCCTGCAGCAGCAGAACCTGGGCTGTGGGGCAGAGCTGTCTGTGAGGGTACACAGAGGGGACCTCCTCCCCGCTGAGCCAGTCTGAGCCCCCCATTTCTCCCTTCCAGCGGGCTCCCCACCTCAGCCTCTGATAACGCCCTGTGTCGCACCAGGAGCTTCAGCAACGGCGGCAGCGGGGACAGCCAGCAGGACTTGCCCCACATCAAAGCCTCCCCCAGCTTCAGCTGCAGCAGCGCTCCTGGTCCCCCCACGGCCACCCAGAGCCCCCAGAGGGGCAGCGCCAGAGCTCCCGGCAGAGGTAAGCTGGGCTGGGGACCTCTCCTGCGCTTGGTCCCTTACCTGTCGAGCTGCTGTGCCAAGCCACAGCCCTGAGGAGAGCCCTATGCTGGCCTAACCCTCTGCTTTAATGCAAGAAAAGTGGATTTTTGTGTGGAAGAAGTGCATGTGAATGGCCACCCCGGCCCCTCAGGGGGTCCCAGACATCGTGCTCTGTCCTCAGCGGAGTAGCCCTGGCTGGGCTGGGAAAGACACCCCATAGTGAGACCCAGAGGCTCTCCAGGCAGCTGACGGGGCCAAGCCGAGCTCCTGCCTACCAGCCTGGCAGCCCCTGGCTGGGCAGAGCCTGCCCCAGGCTTCTCTTGCCCTGAGACCCAAGGGGCTCCATTCACTGCAGGCTGATGGGACAGTGGCCCTGGCAGCTCCCCTGCTCATGGCGGGGTACAGGGGGCTCTGAAAGGAAGGCACAGGAAACCTCCCCTTGCCCTCCCTCAGCCTCAGCCACTCCCAAAGCGTTCCCGAGGCCTGCGGGGACACACCAAAGTGCCTTTTCCCTTCCCAGGCGACGGTGGCACATGGCTCTGGTCACAGCAGGCTGGCAGAGCTTGAATTAGGCACTGGGGGCTCTGAACGTGTGGCGGGAGCTGTCTGGGGCTGAGTGCCAGCTCTGAGCTGCCTGTACAGCAGGGGAGAATGCCACAGCTTGCCACCCTGCAAACCCTGGGGCCAGTGCCCAGCGAGCCCTGTAGCCACACTGCATTGGCAGCCAAAACAAGGCAAGGGGCTGGCTATGCCCTGGCACTGGCTTCCTCCCCACCAAGCAGGGGCCCGGTGCCACAGCTGGCCGGATTACCATGGGGAATCCCTGGTGCTACTCTACGGGCTGGTCCCACAGGCCCCCAGTGAAGGGAAAGGGGCTGGACTGGGAGCCTCTGCCATGGGGCTCTAGGCCCCTGTGGGCACTGTCCCAGCGCTCCAAGGTCAGAGGAGTGTGAGTGAGGGGCTGCTGGGGGGGTGAGGGGGACGGCTGTGTGACTTGGGTGTGACTGTCCTTGTGCAGAGGCTCTGTGTGCTGCTCTGGGGGCAGACGGTGGCATGTCCCACCCTCGGCTGCTTCTTCCTGCCCCCCTTTGTGTTCCTTGTCCTGCTTTGTCCTCCCTCTGCTTTCCAGTACCCTGTGGTGACCATTTCTTGTCCGCCATGAGGAGGTGGTGGGGAGGAAATAAAAGGCTTGTGTTCTGATGGGCACGGTGTGGTGTCTGTTCCTTCTGCCGTGCATGCTCAGCCACCCCGGAGCCAGCGTGGGCAACCCCTGGCCCCATCCCCGCTGATGGGGACTCGGTGACAGTCGGGCGCGCGAGCAGAAACAGACCTTGTGGGGCTGGAGGGGCAGAGCCCATCTCAGGCAGAGGGGCCAGCACCGTTCTGCCCCCTGAGCCCATGCTTCCCGCTTGCTGGCCACCATCCTGCTGCCATCGCCATGGCTTCCTCCGGTGAGGGCAGCCATGCACAGCAGAGCCGAGTGCCAGTGGAGCCTCCCTGCCTGGCTCATGGCTCTTCCTTCCCTGCCCTGGCATCACCCAGCAGCTCTATGGCCTGTGTGCTGGCTCTGGCATCCCCATGGTGCCCCCATCCCAGCATGATGGCACCAGGAAACCGCTACCCGGGAATGTTCTGACCCCATGACTTTGCCATACAAGCCCCACACTGCTGCCCTCCTGCTGGTTGGTGCCAGGGTGCCCTCATAGACCCTTCCTGCCCCAGGGGACATTGAGGCCCTGGCAGACCCAGGACTGAGCCCTGGTTGTCCTCACACGCTGCTGTGCCACCATCCTGCCCACCATGGCTGTGCCTGTCCCCGGTGCCAGCCCTGCTCATCTGCGATGCAGGCCCAACGCCCGTCCTCAGCCACGGTGTCATCCCATCACCATCCTCCCCAGTGATGCTCTGGCAGCTGCTAGTGCAGCGCCTCCAGCTCTCTGGATCTGTGGGCTGCTGGCATGGCGGCTGTGCCACAAGCTCCCGGGTGTGTGTGTGGAGTGGCACTGGGCACTGATGGCCACCATGAGCTGGTGTGGCTACTGGCTCCCCTTGCCAGAGCTGTGGCAGCTCGGTGGTGCTGCCAGCACCACCAACACATGGCTATCAGTGTGTCTGTCCTGTCTTTGCCAGGCCGAAGCATGGGCAGAGCACCACCTCCGTGCCACAACCGACAGCTGTGGCCTGCGTGGGCGAGTGGCTACCAGCCTAGAGAGGGCTCAGCCCCAGCACTTGGCCCTGTAGGCAACAGGGCTGGGGGCTGGGCCAGGCCTTGCTGATCCACATGGTGGCACCTCCCTGTGCCCAGGGCAGGCAGCTGGTGACCCCCCCGCAGACCCCAACACTGACCCTGGCCCAGGCTGAGCTCTGTCTCCTTTGTCACACAGGGACATGTCTGGGGGGCACCCGGGGAGCAGCGAGCACCAGCACCAGCCAGGGACTGCGGGAGGCCCAGCATGGCACGGGAGAGCCGGCTGCTGCTCATGGCATGGCACCACTGCAGGTACTACTGGGCATCAAGGAGGAGGACATCCTTGGGGGGGACAGCAGGGCCCTGGGATGGGGCTGCCCCACAGCGGGGTTGTGGGGCTGGGGAATGCCAGGGGGCAAGCCATGCCCCTGTTGAACCACCCGCACCATCCCAGCATGTGGGGCACAACACACCGACTGCCCCAGCTGGCCAGGGGGCTCCCCAAAGAGCTTGGAGCCTCCCCCCCATCTGTGGGGATGAGACCCCAGTCTGGGAGTCTCTCACAGAAGTTTCTGTCCCCATATATTTTTCCCTTAAGCCACGCAGAGGCCCGTGTTGTCGGGGGTCCAGCTCTGTAGGACCCCCAGCAGCTATGGGGGGGGCTTCCATGAGACCAGGGACAAACGTGCCTCCCTGGTACCGACTCCCTGCAGGTACTCCCCAAGCAGCTGGAAGCCAGGAGAGCCCCGGAGCAGCCTGGGTAAGTGCTGGCACTGGCCCTGCTGTGGGGCCACCCCAGAGTCTGTGCTGGGGCCAGGGAGCCCCCAGCAAAGCCCCAGCCAGGCAGCAGGGCTGAGGGGGGGGGGTCTGGCCTCAGGAGCAGCACATGGTCCTCTGCTGGCTGGGGGGGGCCTTGCACCCCCTCCAGGATCCCTGTGCTGTCAGTGACTGGGCAGAGCCCACACTGACAGCACCGCAGCCCCGGCACAGGGCTGGGGGGGTCTCCCCCACCCCACACCGGGGCACAGTGTCCGTCCCGCAACCCCTGGCACCAGCAGGGGGGGTGGGAGGCCGGGACCCCAATATCCCCCACAGGGGCTGTGGGGGCACAAAAGGGGGTGCCCTTGCTGTGCCAGTAGTGACACTGGTCTCTGTCCCCACAGGACCCTGCTCGGAGCACCCCAGGGGGGTGCAGAGCACCGACGGACTCCTGCGCGGGGGCGGGGGCCTGCCCCCCCGGGTACAGCCCCACAGCGCCAGGCGGCTGTGGCACAGGGACCCCCACCCTGCCCCGCAGCCTGCCAGCAGCACCCGGGGGGGGTACGTGGGGCTGGGGAGGGGGCTCTGCCTCCACTCGCCCCCACTGCAGCATCCCCACACCGGCCCCCCCTGGCTCCGCTCCCCCCAGCACCTCCACTCCTGCTGCGCTGAGGCCCGGTGTGACCCCCGGCACCGCGGGGCAGGGCCCGATGGCAGCCNCCCTGCCCTGGCATCACCCAGCAGCTCTATGGCCTGTGTGCTGGCTCTGGCATCCCCATGGTGCCCCCATCCCAGCATGATGGCACCAGGAAACCGCTACCCGGGAATGTTCTGACCCCATGACTTTGCCATACAAGCCCCACACTGCTGCCCTCCTGCTGGTTGGTGCCAGGGTGCCCTCATAGACCCTTCCTGCCCCAGGGGACATTGAGGCCCTGGCAGACCCAGGACTGAGCCCTGGTTGTCCTCACACGCTGCTGTGCCACCATCCTGCCCACCATGGCTGTGCCTGTCCCCGGTGCCAGCCCTGCTCATCTGCGATGCAGGCCCAACGCCCGTCCTCAGCCACGGTGTCATCCCATCACCATCCTCCCCAGTGATGCTCTGGCAGCTGCTAGTGCAGCGCCTCCAGCTCTCTGGCACTGCACG
>VZTM01013356.1:0-26341 GCA_013400555.1 Jacana jacana
AGTGAAAGCTGACAAAAATAATCTTATGATTCCACAAGTTGAAGAGAAACATTCTGTACTACAAAATTCATGAAATAATGTTGAGAGCTGATAGGAGTCAGGAATAAATACCTATCTTCTGAATCAAGTTATGCATGGGAATAGGACTAGAAGGAAGAAAAACAAAATAAAACTCTGAAAAGGAAACTGAAGTATTTCCTTAAATCATGGAATCCTGAGAGCACCAAAGAGCTAATATGCCACTATTTACGAAGGGTTTAGTGGAACAATCCCAGTCTCTGGGAACAATACTGGACGTGACTTGATCAGGGTGTCATCAGGGCAAACAGGAAAATACCTGTAATGGGATACAATTAAAAAAACCAATAAAATATTGGTGATGAGTTTAGGGTTATGGAAAGCAGATATTGGTTATACTGGTTTGAAATGTTTTTTTTCTGAGGTGATTATGGTTTTATTAACTAAACTTATTAGTTTATACTTTATTAGTACAACTTTATATACAAACAGTTCAATCTATGTGGATGTCACAGCACTATTTGGGCTAACACTCTGAATTCTTGATAAATACATTGCAGCAATGTGAAACAAATTTGGAGGTCTTTAAATAGACTGAACTTCATGAAATTATGTTAAGTGCCTCTGCTCCTCTTGGGATTCCGTAGAGACACAGAATGCCATAGGGCACTAACTGGAAAGATATGGTTAAACAGATGATGTTGGGGAAGGTTGTTAGTAAGAGATTGCTTAGTTATGTGGGTCAACAATAGGTGTTACATGTAATATCATAAATCCAATAGTAGAGAATGTAGACCATGCTAACAGAATGCTTGCAGAGAAGTGCTTAATGGAAAGTAGCTGTGTGTCTTGGTTAATTAGTTGCACATGAGCTCAGAGTGGGGCACTGTGACTGTGAGGGCTGATGTAATACTTCAGTATCTTTAAGAACAAGAACATATGAAGAGAGACTGGGAAGATACTTTAACTCTGCATTAGGAAAAGATATGACCACTGCAAACTCTGTCCAGTTCTGATGTCCACAGTCAAGAAAGATGCTGAAAAAATAGAGAAGCCTCAGATAAGAGACAATAAGATGATTAAAAGTTTGGAAAACATGCTTTACAACAGCGTGATTTAAGCTTATCAAACGTTTAGAGAGAGATATGTTGACAGTGTGCAGAAAACCTCTGCAGGGAACCGAATCGTGATGTTAGAGGACTCTTCAGTCTAGCAGAACTAGCATGTCAAGACGTAATGGCAGGAAGTTGTATCTCGACAAACTCAGAATCATAATGAAATGTGCATGTTTAGGAAACTGCAATGGCCTGATGAAACGAAGAAGAGTAGCAGAGAGTTCTCTTTCAGTGTATGTTTTTTAAATTAAAATTGATATTGGAACAANTTTAATGTAGGAAAGATCCATCAGTTTTGCTATGTGGGAAGTCATGTTAGAGAGTCATAATAGTCTCACTTGGGAAGGCATACTCAATTGTGTGTAAAGGTACAGCAACAAGGTATGTATTTCTGTTCCTCTTTCAGACAGCAATGCTGTAGCACAGCATAACAAAAAAAATGCCATGAAGAAGTAAACTACTCATGTTCTTAATTTAGCTAGGTGAGATTAACAAGTATTTTGATTGATAGGTTTTTTATAGATGTACTTCAGAAGTTTTGTCTTGTGGTTTGGTTTTGGGTTTTTTTCTTCCCTTTTTTAAAGGCACCAGTATCTGGAGTTTTCATTTTTGCCTTTTTATGCAACAAGATGTGGGAATCTGGTTTTTTTCATAGCTTCTCTGGGTGCACATCTGCTATAGTGGAGCATTGTTTTCCTGCTCTTTTGAGATTCCATCCATTTCTGTCTGTTTCAGAAAGTATATCAATATATATTAATAAAAACCAAAATTAATAAAAACCCCACAAACCATTAAAACCTTCTTGAAGTTATAGATGCTTTACTTCTTCCTTTGCCTCTTGGGTTGAGGATGTCAGTCAGCAAAGGTGATGGGTGTCACTGCTGACACAAGTAGATCAGGAAGTCATATGACTGAGAAAAGGACATCCTAATATTTTGACATATAAATTAAGAGGAGAGATTAGCAGCCAAAGCTGAAATAAAAAACATATTGTATCTGAAGGCAAAGCCTTTGGGGCAAATGTCTGTGCTTTCAAATTACTGGGATGAAACCAATGGAAAAAAAAAAACAAACCAACAAACCCAAACAACAAAAAAAGCCCCAGAAAAATCCCAGCTGTTCCACTTGATGGCTCATAAAATCTGAATAAAGTCCTTCAAGGGCTTTTTTTATTAGATAGAGACTATTTTTTGTATGCATAGTTATGGTAGCATCTGGTTCCCATCTCTCGGAATACACAGAATCCACAGGCACTGACATGTCTGCTGCAGAGAAGCTCTACAACACAGATAAATGCTTCAGACAAGTGCCCAGTATGTAATGCAATTGTCTGCAAGCTGGAAAGATGTTGGGGTTTGCTGGGAGGAGACAAAGTCTGAATCAGTAAGTTTGATTAACATAAGTAATAAAATTTCTTAATAAAATTTCTTTTTTTCACCTGTGAAGAGTGGAACTGATAAACTAGCAACACCTGAGTCAATAGGTTTAATCAATCAGAGAAGGTAAGCAAGGCAAACCTAAACCAAAGGGAGATGTTGGGTTTTCACAAAGGCTGTATCTTTCACAGAGGTTTCAGACAGTAGGATTGGTAAACTAACTGTCAACACATTTGAGCAGGAAATATAAAGGGTCTTTTATGAACCATCACATTGGGTTTACTAACTGTGGATTGAAAAAGGAGAATTTGACTCAGTTATTTCTGGTTCATCACAGTTGTCATTCTAATGCCTTATCCTTTCTACAAACAGGATTTGTAAGAAGTGGTCACTTTGTTGCCTTACATGGAATTATATTACATCATGGTAAGAGTTAGTTACACATATTGACACCTGGTATCACAGAAAGCAGAATCTTCAAGATGCCTCGAACATGGGCATAGGTCAGCACTGCTGATCTTCTGGCTTATATAGTGCTCAGAACATTGTTTTTGCATAAGAAGTATTATGATAGAGTAAATAGGACATGTAAATTTTGCTTCTCTTATGGCTGGAGACAGAGTCAACTTCAGTAAGAGCTGAACACAAACTGCATTTAAGTACATCTTGAATGAATTTTACCTTCATTGCTGCTTATATCTGCTTATGCACATATATATGCAGAAGTGATAGAAGATATCCTTAGGAAAACCACCTTTGTACTGTGTGAACACATCTGACTTTTGTATAGTAACCTGCAGGTTACTATACAAAAATCAATATACAGAAAATTGGATGACTGGGTTCTAGGCATCCCTGAACATGAAGAGAGTCATAAACAACAGTTCATGCAATCTGAAGGGTGTGTCTTTAATATGCAAGGGTAGAATAAGTCCTCGCTCAAATGATACCGACTAAGGAAGTGAAAGGAGGACTGTGGGATCCACAGGGCCACTGGTAGCGAGTGAGAGGAAGCAAATCCTTTCCTAGACCTGGAGAGTAGGGCTGGGCAAATGCTGTAGCTGCCCTTCAGCAGCCACATCTAAAAGAGAGGAGAGGTACCAGCCATTGTGTGTGACTGTACCCAGAAAGAAATTTGGGACTGTGACTCCCTTTTTCACACAAGTGCCTAGATCTGTGATACAAAAAGGTCTAGGAAAGAGACATTATATAAGAGGTGTCTGTCTTTGGCACTTCCTATGTGTCAGTTTATACATTTGTAGCATGCCAAGCTGGGATAATGTTGAGCCAAGTGCCCCAATGTTCCTATGCTCTGTGTATGGAAATTAGGTACCCCATCTGCGGTTTTGACTTTCCCATTAATAAAGTTGCTAAGAAATTCCCAGGCCTAAGGATGACATGGATCTAGGCTGAAGTTTACACTTGAATCTGAAAATGTGCTCAGACTAAAAGTTTCAGGTTTAATTTGCGTTAAAAATAAACAGTACATCATGAATACAAGAACCATATATATTCCTATTAATAAAAATATTGAAATTGTTGAAGAGCCCAGTCTTTCAAGGGCCCTGAGATGGGAATGATTCAGGAGCCCACTCAAAAATGGCAATTGGGAAATGGGATTCAGGTCCCATTTTCAAAAATTATTGACATGCATATGAGCTTAAGTAACAGTGACTACCACTGCAATCTAGATTCCTGCACATCTAGGTAACTTCTGAAATTGTACCTGTGAAGTGATACGTCCAGGAAGCAGATTTTGTAGGTATGTTCTGATTCAGATTTATCTCTTGTTCTGTCATAAAGCACTATTCTTGTACTCTGAAAATTATGTTTATTTTTAATTCCTAACAAATAACTACACTTAAACCCCAAACACATTATATAATATGTTAGCTCCAAGGAACAACATACTAAACTAAACCAGATCCTTTTCTTTTTCTTCATGCCAGCTCTTTGTTTAGCAGTATGGCAATTGCACACACATATTCCAGATGTTCATGGAAACAAAATTCCTCTTTAATTTACAGCATAATCTGGTTTTATCCATTGTGTTGGCTTTATATTTTTCAAACACACAAATGTTTAAAGCCTTATGCTCAAATATGCTATAGTAGTATTTTTGCATGCCTCTTACAAGCTGATGTTTCGAAAATCACAAAGTAATTCGTATTGGAAGGAACATCTGGAGGTCATCTTGTCTCATTCCCTGCTCAGAACAGGTCCAGTTACATCAAGTTGCTCACGGTCATGACTCGTGGAGCTTTGAATACCTCTGTATGCAGTTTCTGCAACTTCTGAGTTCCCATTCCACTGGTTGGCCATGCTCATGGAAGGGAAAAAAAGGGTTATATAATCTGAATTTTCCATATTGAAATTTGTGTCTTTTGCCTCATCTTCTCACCATGTACATCTGCAAGAACAAATCTGGCCTTACCTTTTCTAAACCTTTCCATCAGCTGTAGAAAGCACTAAGAGCTGCCCTTCACTTACTGAAGTCTACGTAAATCTAGCTTTCTCAGCATCTCCTAATATATTGCATAATCCAGCCCCTCACCATCAGTGTTCATCTCAGTGGGCAAAGAGATCATTGTCTCATTGGAGAGAAGATCATGGAAATATGCCTTCAGTGAGATACTGTTCTAGAAATATAAACTGCATCTATAGGTAATCTAACAATTGTGCAATTTTCTTCGATTGTTTTTAGAGATCGCAGTCATAAACTTCAAGATTCAGGTTTTAATCTCTGAAGTTGAATGTATTTTCCATTGCAGTTATATGTTGGTAAGAAGATGTGTCATTTCAGATTTTAGGTGTTGCAATTTCTACAGCTAATGTTTTCTTTGTGCTTCTTGTAGTAAATATGGGTAATACTGTGCAACACCCACAGTGGTTCATTTGTATTTGCTTTGCAAAGTTGTTGACTGGGGATCAAACAGCATTGACAGTTCGAACCACTGTTTCACATACTCAGGAATTATTAAATATCGACATTTCATGGAAGAAGCCAACATCACAGACTGCTGATTTGGGCACCAGATGATTGTGTAGACTGCCAAAGGATTTTTTCCCTGGAGGGATCTTTTTGTGTAGGCTGCTGCTGTGGGCTAGGGGCAGATGGAGACTCAGTCAATGCCAAGGTATTGTCAGGTGCTGCAAGGCTGGGGGGCTCCCTGTGGTGGGTGGCAGGAAGGGGTCATGCAGGCAGGGCCTGTCCCGCCCCACAGGCAGGAGTAGCTGGGGGGCACTAGGCCAGCCCCAGCTCTGGGAGTTGGACATCTCCCTGGGAATGGGATGGCTCAGCAAGGCCCATGGCTGGGCAGGGCTGTGGGGATCTGGAGACCATACCTGCTGTGGCATTGCTGGAACAGGGACTAATAGCCCCAGGGGCTGATATGGGGTCCTAGGCTCTGGGCAGGTATGGGGAGCCCCGGTGGGCTGGGAAGGACCTGTGATGCCCGTGGGTGTCCTCAAAGCCTTGACAGATTTGGAGTTGGGACCTGTGTTTAGGAGAAGGGCAAAGCCCAGACCTGTAGTGTGTGTGAGGCTGGAAAGAGGATGAGAAACAAGAACGCTGGCTGTGAAAAGGTTTCTCCCCTGTGAGCCTGTTCATATGGGCTCCAGTGCTGGGGGAGCACTAGGGTTAGAAAGCGAAAGCCCAGAGCTGCATCTGGTGTGGGCCTGAAAAGGGGCTGCAAAATCACAGAGCAGGCTGCAAAATTATTTCTTCCCCAGTGATTTGCAGAGGAATTTGGCTGAGGATCTGATTAATACAGGAGAGGGTATTGCTGCATTGTCTGCAAAAATTACCAGACTGTAAGCATCTATCACATTCTCAGAGCACGTCCCAATCCAGTGTCTGCAGCGTGTGTGAGAAACAGGCCAATAACTAGACTGTTCTGAATTGTAACTTTTTTGTTGTATGGCTCAGTTTGTTTAATGCTTTATTTTTACCCTGGAACTAGCATAATTTCCAACTTCTTTGACTCTCACTATTGAGGGTCAGCAGAGTTGTATAGAGGAGTGACACTGACCTCCATGAGCCTTACTGCATTGGCAACTAGCTAGTTCTGCTCTAGTTCTTACTGCTTCAGCTACTAGTGAAAGGGGGAGTAGAGAAGAATTGGGAAATTCAGCCCAGGCACAGTTCATTTTGCACAGAAGCCACAGAAAAGCACCAGCAAGTGCTAATTATGGATTTTAAGCTAAGCATTTCCTCTTTATGCCTCTGCAAACAGCAAATTTCCTCCACACCCACAGAGCTGAAGACACAAAATGATACTGGAGCATGCAAATAATTACTCGTGTATAAATTGATGTCAGACTTTCCTCCTTAGTATGGGTATCAGAATAGGAGACTAACTTGTTCAGTGAGTATCTCTTGACCAGCTGGATCTGCCTGGTTTGACACAACATGTTCTGGCCTGACAAACACAGGAAAATAAATGCAAAGTGGTGAAGTGCTCACAGAGCATCCCGATTTACCCTCAATTTTCTTCACTTCTTTGGGGAGGTTGCTGTCTTCTGGTGCTTACTTTTGTAAGTGAGCTCTTTTGAGCTCTTTGTGAGCTCGTAAGTCTTTAGACAGTGTCCTACCTTGAGCCAAAATTTTATTTTGGAAAATAGTGGGGCAATCGTCTCCTCCCTATGCCCAGATTTCTCAGGAAGAAGTAAAGGAGCATGGAGTGTTCCTAGCAGGCCACTAGTCTGGATGCCAGCACCAAGGGTTAAGACAGCTGGAAAGATGAACTGCTGGTTTAGAGAGAGCTACCCGGCTCAGTGGTCAGGTGAATCAGCAGAGGTTCTGTGCTCAGCTATGCCAGGTACCCTAGTCTGGTACCCTGTAGTGCATATATTCTCTGGTAATGTCCAAGGGATGTTCTGATTCTCACTCCCTTCCCACCAAGGAAGATACAGCTCCTGAGAAACTGTAGTCTTCTGGCCATGATACTCCTGTATTTTACCAAAAATTCTGATAGAAGAACAATTGTGATCAACTAAAAGAGAACTTTAAAAATCCTCAGGAGCAAACAGAGGATGTGGTATTTTGTCTTCTGCTATGTTAGCTAGGTCTTGGGAATTCAAGGGCAAAGGAGTTCTTTAGTCTCCGGTGGTTTCCTCTGTGCTTTGATAGGCAGAGAATACTCTTTTTTTCTCCTTGGTGCTTCTGCACCATTGTCAATACATTGACTTAAAGTTCACAGTGATGTCGCCGATAGCATTTCATGACAGCGAAGTACAGGTGTCTCATGGTCTGATCTTTTCTGATTCATACAATACTCCCATTACATAAATCTTCTTCTTCTGAAAGGATTTCCCACCTCTGAAATTTTCCCATGGCCTGTGGAGATTCTTCAACATTTTGTGGTTCCCCAGGCATCTTTCCCAACTCATCTTACTATTTGATCCTACTCTCCTGTTACCACTGTTCCATGGCTCCTTCTTTGTTGGTATTTGCTTCCATATGGCTCATAGTTCACTAACTTTAGGACACTGAGAAGCAATTTTTGCTGTATAGTCTTTTAAAATTCCTATCCCTCAGCTTCCCCAGATGCTTACTCTTGCCCTGGTTTCACTCTACACCTTCCCTTCTATTGTGCTAATGAGTCTGTGGCCCTCCCCAGCATGCCCAATGTTAAGCCCTACTCTACAAAGTTTTCCCCTACCCCATATCGCTCAACACCACATCTAATCTACTCTTAAACACAGTCAGGGATGGTGACTCCATCACCACCCTGTGCAGCTGTTTCCAGTGCCTGACCACTCTTTCTGTGAAGAATTTTTTCCTAATGTCCAGCCTAATGGAGAGGTACCACATGCCAAAATGTTTCATAAAAGCAACACAAACATTGGGGTAGGTATTTGTGTGTCTCAAAAGGTAAATGTTACTTGTTTAAGTACTGAAGTGTAATTAAGAAAACACTTGGTTGTTACACTGTTGATGCAAGCTACCCCAGAAAGGATGTTAGCCAGTTGCCAACCTCCAGATTAAGATTTGGGTTACCTAGATGGTGAAGAAACTGAGATTTGAATCTCACAATACCTAATAATTGTACAGAAGGGCTGCCTTAGCTCTGTTCAAAATAATTTGTAAACCACTGTAAACATTAAAAGCTTGAGAACTGGTGTTTTGAGTCATATGTAAATTCTCATGGACTTGTTAGAAATTTATGGTTTATAAATATATGCAAATTAAGATTAGCAAACAAGTCCCTAAATGATGGCTGATGAGACAGAAGAATGAGTTAGTACCTTTACATAATCATTCATAGAGCTTATTGAATTAGTCATTATAAATTGTATACATGTCAAATGTTGAGTTTTCTTAAATCATCAGTCAAAGGAGTGTTACCTTGATGGTTGATAAAGAGCAATTTTAAATGATTCCTGTGATGTGACTGAGTAACCACAGAAGGCATTGAGAGTGGCACCAAGTACTTCATGGCATCAATTTTCCTATCATTTAGCACCAGAAATTACTCTTTTACTTCTTCTGATTTTTTTTCATTTCCCCTCCTCCCCAGATTCAGTAGGGTTCTACCAAACCATAGCAAAGCCTGCTACATGACCATGGAGTCCTCCAGGGCAAATTGTGCATACGCTCAGTATTCTGGTGGATTTTTTTTCTGCAGCGACGTGGCTGGGGAACAGCAATGCAGATTGTACTCCAGAGTCCTCAGGTGTATCAGTACACTTCAGGCATTCTGCAGGCTGGTGGGGATGCCCCTCAGTTATCTTGGTGAGGGACACTTGCCTGTTGCTCAAGTGCTGTGAGGCTTCTCACTCCTCTCTTGCATCCCGCTCCAGCTCTATCTACCTAGCACCCATTTCCGCAAGGAGCTCTCTGCTCTGCTAGGTGGGCTTGAGTGGGTTTGTCAGGACTGAACTTAAAGGTAGATGATGTTTGGTTTTGACCTGCAGCTTCTACAATGTAATTCTTTGCTTTTCGTTCAAACTTTGCTACCATTTTGAAAGCACACTGTTGCTTGTGGAGATCCAGTTATGCACCCTGTAAAACATAGCAGCGTATTGAAATTAATAAAGATTAATTAATAAAGAAATAAAAGAAGGCAATATAATTAATGCCAATCAACATGAACTTACAGAAATTAACTCTTGTCAAAATGACTTCTAATCTCATCAAAAAGAAATATCAAGTAGAGTTAATTAAATATAATTGCACTGATGTGAAATTTGGTACTTGAGGACTCTTCAGTCTGCTGGGTGTGTAACGAGAGGCAGTTGCTAGGACGTAAAGACTTAGAGTTGAAATACAGTCTTTGCTGTGAAGACAGTTAACCATTGCAGACTGAAGACTGGTAAGAACTTATTAGGGACTTCTGTAAGCGTGCAATGCACATCTGTGTCTTGTTACATGACGGCAGCCGTGGTGATCATTATGATCTTTTCCAGGTGTATAAACCATCAAATTTTGAAATGGCAAGGTACTGAATGTAGACTGAGGGTGAGTGAGTGAAGCAGACCTCCCTGTTATAGCAGCAAGGAAGTTTTAATTAGGAGTCAAGGATGAGGCCAGGAGAAAGAAGCAAACTGAGAAGCTGTGCACTCCGAGGGAGAGTGTAGCAGTGTATGTGCTTTTCAGTGAATAAACATTTATATTAAAATTTACAAAATACTCATCAAACAAGTTTTCCTAATTGTTTATTAATTGTACAATTTCTCAGTTGTAAAATTATGGATCTCACTCTTTTACGTACTGGTATGATACACAGAGATATTTGACCATTTGACTTCTTTTTTCTTTTCAAGTGATGCTAATTGTACAGAAAGTTTCTGCTGAACATGAACAATGGACAAACTAGTTGCACTAAAAAATAGAAAGAAATCATAAATATCTAAATATTTGGTTACTGCAATTTTTTATTCACATTATATAGCACCTTCCTCTACTAATGCACCATTTAACTCTATGGAAAGATATTGGTCTGAGTAAGGCATGGTATACAAACTTCATCACTGTGAGAACAGCCACAAAAAGCGTTTTGTCTTAGGTTAAACTTGAGTGAAACTGAGCTTGGGAGAGTTAAGAAGAATCCTTCTGAGCACAATTGCTTCCTTTCTACGCCCTTATTTCTAGGTCACATTTAGAAGTTTGCAGTTTACTTCTGACTAACTTCCTACATCATGTTTTAATATCCCTTAAGAACTTCAGTTGCACTGATTAACACAAAGGAATCATAGAATGGTTTGGTTTGGAAGGGACCTTGAAGATCATCTTGTTCCAACCACCCTGCCATGGGCAGGGACACCTCCCACTAGAGCAGGTTGCTCAAAGCCCCATCCAGCCTGGCCTTAAACACTTCCAGGGATGAGGCATCCACAACTTTGCTGGCCAACCTGTTCCCAACCTGTTCCAGTGTCTCACCATCCTCACACTAAAGACTAAGACTAACGGTAAAGACTAAAGTCTCAGTGGTCCAGGCAGGGTCTCACCAGAGCAGAGGGACAGAATCACCTCCCTTGACCTGTGGGACACACTTCTTTTGATGCAGCCCAGGATGCAGTTGGCTTTCTGGGCTGCCAGTGCACATTGTTTGTTCATGTTGGGCTTCTCATCCACCAACAGCCCAAAGTCCTTCTCCTCAGGGCTGATCTCTAACCATTCTCTGCCCAATTTGTATTTGTGCCTGGGATTGCCATGTCCCAGGTGCAGGATTTTGCACTTGGCGTTGTTGAACTTCATGAGGTTTGCACAGGCCCACCTCTCAAGACTGTCCAGGTCCCTCTGGATGGCTCCCTTCCCTGCAGTGTGTTGACTGTGCCACACAGCTTGGTGTTGTTGGCAAACTTGCTGAGAGCGTGCTCAATCCCAATGTCCATGTCTCCAACAAAGATGTTAAACAGCACTGGTCCTGGTACCAATCCCTGAGGAATACCACTTGTCACTGGCTTTCACTTGGACACTGAACCATTGACTGCAACCCTTTGAGTGTGGCCATCCAGCCAGTTCCTTATCCACCTAGTGGTCCATCTATCAAATTAATTTCTCTCCAGTTTAGAGATGTCATGTGGGACAGTGTCAAATCCTTTGCATAAATCTAGGTAGATGATGTCTGTTGCTTTCCCCTTATCTATCATTGTTGTAGCAACATTGTAGAAGGCCACCAAATTTGTCAGGCATGACTTGCCCTTGGTGAAGCCAAGCTGGCTGTCACCAATCACTTCCTTATTGTCAATGTGCCTTAGCAGCAATTCCAGGAGCATCTGCTCCGTGAGCTTGCTGGGCATGGAGGTGAGACTTATCAGCCTGTAGTTTCCTGGGTCTTCCTTTTTTCCCAGGATAAGAAAAGGGGATAAGAAGTCATGGAAATAATCCTGTTCTTCTACCTTCCTATTAGTTTCTTGCCTTGCAAAATAGTCTATTCTGATGGAAAGATATTTTTATTTTTAAACTGTTCCCAGCAGAAGTTGTCTCTTGTACTGAATCCTGAGTTTGCATCAGTGTGAAGCTAGTTAGATGCCCTGCCAAGCAGAAACCCAGCACAACTGGTCTGCCCTGCCTGGAAACTACAAATTGCAGACTGTCTTAGTGCGGCCAGAGGAATCTGAAACACAAACTGTAATGTTTAAAAATGCAAATTGATAGCTTTACTGTGTTGTTTTGCTGGGTGCGATTGCCTTTTACTAAAAGTTTCTGCGGGAGGGGAGTCAGCTGGGTGTACTCTCTGCTATGCTCTCCCTCTTTTAGCAAGCTCAGCACCTCAGTGCCACAGCCCTCCCCTCCTCCGGATGGTGTAGGGGGGGGATATTTGTTGCTTCTGCTTTTTTCACCTGCTGTGATAATAAATATGGCTTCTTCTCATCTGTAATGTGAGCAACCTCATTCAAAGGCTCAGAGAGAAAAAATATATTTGCCTGTTAAACAGCCTAAGTCAGTTTGGAACCCAGAAATGGTGCAGAGACTTTTCTTGTTTCTGTTTTCAATCTAATGGATTCAAGTAAATCAGAAGTATCAAGCCTACCTTTAGCAAGGTTTTCACGCACCTCTCATGCTTCCAAATGTCCCTCACTTCACTGCCCTCTGGTCCACTGCCGGTATTACCCAGTTGGCAGAGTGCCTTCCACAAGGACCTCAGCAGAACCTGTTTGCATGTTTTGTCTTAAGGGTACCATGGCTAAACAAGGTGACTAATGACACTGGCTTTAGCCGTGGAAAGGTGATGTAAAATGCATTATGGCTCATTCACCACACTGTGAGCTTTGCTGTTGGAATCAATGAGGAGTCAATGGAATGATTAAGTGCTTCCTTGGTATTACCTCAGTTAGCATGCCAAATTGCACCTGTGCCTCTTGCTGCTGAACTTTATACTGGTCTTGCGTTATTGCCATCATTGCCCTGCTATTAGTAGTCCATGATTCAGAAGATCTCCTGTAAAGACAGGTTTTCTGAACTTAAAATGGTGCGAAGCCTGCAAGTTAGTCAAATCAGTTCTGAGATGGTTTTGATTGTTTTGCCATTTGCCTCTACAATACTACCTATACAATATCTGTCCCTTCTTTTTCAACTGAACAAAATAAAATAATCAATAATCAGCTCGAACCTAAGCTGATTTTAATCTTCCTGAATCATCATAAATCTTCGTTCTTGGTGTTTCCCAAATAAAATAAAAAAAAATGAATACTTGTGGTAAAAGGCTTTTTTCTTTCAGATGTAGCTGTGGACAAAATTGTACCTCTGGAACAAATGTGCAGTTGATCCAATGGTATTCCGTAGCTGTTTCCAAAAGAAAGGAGCAGAAATGTTACATCTGGGCTCTCCACTTCAACAGTTGCAATAAAAATTTATATTACTCTTACCTCAACCTGAAAAATTAAATATCCCGTGAAGCTCTTCAAAAACTATCTCTTTTAATCTCTTGGTAGCATAGGCATATAGAGATATTTCTGACATCTGTATCAGCTGCATTCTTTTAAAAATATTAAAATGATTTTTTTTTTAAATGCACATTGTAGTTCATTTTCCTAAATAACTTTAGTATGGGAATAATTTTCTTTATAGAAAAACAGGTATTACTGAGTTTAGTATTTCTTTTTGACTATTTTTTATTTGAAGGTTTTTGTGTAATTTCAAGAATGTGGCTTTAGACACCTGATCTCAGGATAATTAAAAAAATAGGACAAAATTTGAACCAAATTTTATATTTCTCTGTATAGTGTACTGATGCTAGCACAGACTTTATTAGATATGAATTATTATCCTGGAGTTTTGATTATCAGGATGAAGAGGCTAATTCAGTCATCTTGGAATCTCATTGTTTGTAAACAGCATAACATCTTTAGTTTGCCAAGCTCACCCATTGTGTTCAGGCATTACTTCTGGTCATTGACCTGCATGAGCAGCACCTCAAAAGCACCTTTTACAGAACCTTCCAGCAATGAAACACGCTCAAGTTTTCATATTTGCGTTTGCTTATGCTAGGAATGTCGGTGGGAACAAATGCATTTTGTTTCTGTGGAAATTGAGTAAATGTTGGTTTACTTTATAACATCAATTCCGAAATTTTAATTGAACACATATTATTTTTGGCAGTCCGTGGGACAGGTGTAGAGAGTGATCCAGTTTCTGCTGAAACCAATAAAAGTCTTTAATAGGATGGAAGCTGCGTCAAGTTCTTGATCAGATGTCTGATAGTTCTTAGGGATATTTATCGCTTTTAAAGTAACATCAACAGATGTTGCACTGCTTTGGATAAGGTAACCTCTTAGCTCAGGGCTTCATCTCTCTATTTTGACCTACATGGAGTAAGCATTTCTTTACTTGCAGAGGAAGAAGGCTTTAAGCTTTAACTTTAGAGAAATTTTGGAAAAGAACACTCTCTGTTGAGGCTATAGCTGATAATTAACTGGATGCCAGGCAAGGTAGTTCAGATAATAACAGAAGAAGAATTTGTACTCATTAACTCCATATTCCTATTAAAATCAAATTTATTTTCTCTCTCTTTTTTTTCTTTTTGGCATCTGGATTATAAATTGTGCACTGTGTCATGGGCCACTGGACAGTCATCTGAGTGTGGTTTGCTCTGAATAAATGATGCTGAACAGTATTAGGCAAGCCTCATTCCTTTACAGAGATAATTTTAATTAAATTTCAATTGACCTAAAAAAAGGAAAGAAACTAATTAAAATTATTAAGAGGTATTTCAGTTGATGTAATCTGTCAGTAAGAAAGAGAATATCAATCTGCCACAGAGTTTTCTGGCACACTTGTAGTCAAAGCCTTTGCGTTACGATCTTTATTGACAGCTGGAGGGGAAGGAGTTACCTAATCAGTAGTATCCAATCAATACTTTTATGCACAGAGCAGTTCTGAATAGCTCTAGTGGAGCACTTTTCTCTGTTAAATTAATGTTAGCTCAGTGTTTTCTTAATGCATGATTTTCATCATGTATGTTTAATCCTGTTGACACAATTCTCTTTACTCTTCTTATGCTCCTCCTAAATGTCCCTGAACTAGTGGCCATGGTAACCCTCCCTCACTACAGGTTCAGTTACCTCCAACTCTGCCTTACTAGGGCAGGTTGTTAATAAGCATAATTTGCTGGTTCACTTGTAGAAGGTTATTCTTAATTTCCTTCTGGTTTTGCTTGGCATTGAAGAATCTCAGCCCTAACATCACTAGTCTGTTGTTTTGGGGTGTTTTGCCTGGGGGAAAAAAAAAAAGGAAGGAATATATGTGTGTTTGAATATAAACAGTGCTTTGTTTCACATTTTGCTGATGTGTCATCTTATCAGTTTGCTATTTATTTATCTATCTTTTTATTGTTGAGATGTGAAATTGTACCAATTCATGGCTCTGCACTCTGTATCTGGGGCTTCCCTGTATATATTCTCGTTCTGCAGAAAAGATCTGAAAAATGCTATATTGCCGCCTGTCTGCTGGCAAGTGTATGCTAAATAGAGTGCTATGTACATATGATTATACAATTCTACCCTTGTTAATACATTAATTGTGCATCAGTGCTCTACTAACTGCCAGACTCCTATCTGGCTTCTACAACTCTTTCTGCCAGCTCATCTAGGCAGTGTTATCTGTATCAGCGTAGCTTTCAGTGGAGCCTCCTTTGCAGCTGGGAAATGACTTACCGAGCAGCAGCAAACCACAACCAGACCTGCTGAATAGTTAGGCATTGTTGGCTTTTTAAAAATACAGTCTCTTTGAATTAAGGCTAGAACTATTAGCAGTCTTCTGCTTCATTGGGAACTCAATTCCAGTTTTGTTGGTGAGAGCCTTGCTGTTTAGTCATTTGAAGTAGAAATTAATGCAAAGGATGATAATTTGGGCAAACACCTTGTTATTTCAAGGGTAATTTTTCTTCCCAGAATCAAAAGAATTGCAAGTTGCCAAAAGAAGATCACTTCAGAAAAGAGCTATTTGGCCCTTTTAAATAATTTTAAAAATATACAATATTTTTGTGTAATTGTGAGCCTGCGAGTCTTGGTGGTCTTAAAAGATTGTAACTTACACCAAGTGACAAATCTCAGACTTGCAGAATTATTGTGACAGAGGCTGCTATTGTTTGCTTTATGTGATAGCGACATATTTTTCAAGTCACAGCCAACATATATATCATGTGAACTAACAACATGATTCTCTGTCCCATGAGTAAGATAGACTGTGCTTTACATTAGCAAACTTTACTCTTGCTGGACTTCATCTTTATCAGTGATTGCTCTTTCTGTGTATTCTCACTTTGAGCCATTAGCTATAAAGAAAGGGAGAAATCTTTACAACTTTTAAATCTCATTAGCATTACAGAGCCCATAAATCCACAGAAGAGAGAGTTTCTTTGGCCCACATATTCCTGTTTCCCTCCAGGAAGCATAGAGCTGTGTGTGCATCCTCTGCATGAAGGCAGAGGCATGAGGCAGTTCACCTACACCAGCTCCCCTTGGTGATGAACAAGCGAGCCAGAAAGGCCACAGTTTTCTTTCAGCTTCACCGTTTTGGGCTTGCAATGGGAGAAGAAAAATCTTGTAAATTTGAAAGCAGAGTTAATTCACTCAGGATAATTGAAAGACAGTGAAAAAGGAACCTCATGCTGCCTCTTTTAGCAACATTTCAGAGTGGAAACAGCTGGAGGTTTCAGTGCTTACCAGTCTAAAGAATATGTAAAGAAAATTAAATGGTGTTTGAAACACCCTGGATAGCTTGTCCTTTTGCTGTACAGGATATTTGTTTGGAAGTTATTTACTGGGATTCCTTCTCTGGCCATTTTAGTTCCAACAAAAAATTAGCTATGTAACTATTTCTTAAAGGGAATAAGAAATCAATTTTGGAAATTAAATTCCTAAACAGCATTGCAACTGGTTGGGTGAAACGTATTAAATCCTCTAGTTCTGGCTGGGTCATTAAATTAATTAATAATTCTGTTGCAAATGACATCTCAGCTGGAGAAAGCAGCAATGAAAAACTGATTACAGGTTAAATATCTCTTATCCCTAAACATCATGACAAACCTGCAGTAACGTGAAGTAATCAGGCTGGGTTGTCACAACTTTGTGAGAAATAGAAATGTGGTTTCTGAAGCAAAGAAGAGAAAGACAGATGAAGGGTAATGTTTACACCTGGTTTTATTGCACCTCAAGAGAAAGCTGCAATTATACCTAAAATGTCAAACTTTTCACTTTATTTAGCAGCAGAAGCCGATTCATGCTTCTTTGCATGTCCCATGGTGGCATGTATCATAGTCACCATAGTTTTTAGTCAGTGACCTTTGGTCTTTAACAGGGAAAAGATTGAATATAAAACAGTGAAACATGTGTGGTTTGTGAAGTCACTTTGCAGAAAAGTAGCTAATTCTCTTGACAAAGAAAGGGAGGTATTTTGGTGTATATATAATGTCTGCTCAAAAAAAAAAAAAAAAAAGACTGGGAAAAGCATGTCATATTTATAAGGATGAACGTTTTCTGGAATGGAAAGTCTGAAGTAGTGATCCAAGTTTTTTAAAAATAGGCAAGAAATTGAAAAAAAATCCAGCATGCTGCTCCTTTATGGTGTTTTCCATCCATAGATGGTGATGGAATACTTCCACAACGTGCCAGTGTTGGCACAGCAGCGTATATCACCCCATTTCAACTACCATTGAAATAATCAAAATAAGTATTTGATTCAATGTCATTGGATGGTTTGGAAAGAATCTTTTCTATGTCCAGGGGGTGTCCAAAAATTAATTTTAGATGCCTACAGAAACCCCAAAAATCTATGAAGGACCAATAAAAACTGTGTTTGTTTTAAGTTAATGAGTCTTTTAATGACAGAAAGAAATGTCAAAATAGTTGGTTGGAAGTACAAAGTACTGTTCTCATTTCTCTTTGTAATGACTGCTGTCTTAGCGTTGAGCTGTGTTAGCAGAAAATTATTGACTGGATTTAGTTAGGTCTGTTGGTGAGCGTAAGTTTAACAAGCACCAAAGCCAGCACTAGAGTAGAGGAGGAACTGCAGAGCTTGAGTCAGAGGAAAGAAGAAAATAATACTTAAAATCTGCAGTGAGAGGTGCTGAGGGCAGTTGTCAGTTATGAAATGCCTCGTATCAGGTGACTCATAAGCATGGTGACAAACATGACTGTCCATTAAGAACATTGTTCATTCAATCAAACATAAATAGCAAGAAAGGAGATACAACAGCAAAAGGTCTCTAACTGTGTTCTTATGGAGATCTTCTCCTTTCCTTGTAAATCTTTTAAACTTAGCGGCTTATCCTCCTACTCATAAGACACAGACCAAGCTGCTACTCTGTTCACGTGATGATATTAGGATCTTGCTCAGGCAGCTGCTGCATTTGTCTCTAGCTTGCTCTCTCTAGCTTGAGGATTTTCATGCATTGACCTCACCTGCATCCTACGTTCTGAATTTACCGAGGAAAAGAACCTGCATCTAAGGACACTGGCATTTCTTCAGTAGGTAGCTCTTCTTTTGTTCTACTAAAGAAGCTGGTGTTCTTTCTAAAAGCATATTACTTCTGTTTTGTTTCCTGCTCCCTTGCGTCGTACAGCTTCCCCTGATTTAATTCTGTAGGGTCAGATAAGTTGCCAAGTGTAAAACCTTCAGTGTAAAACCCATATGCATAAAATTATTAGTGATCAGATTGCCCTTGTTCTTTCAGGACAGTTGTGGAGACAAATGTTTCCTGTAATAATGCACTCTGTACAAAACAGAATGTGGTTTTATAGACTGATCCAAGTATTATGAATAGAGGGGTCTTGATAGCTAAAGCATGAACCCTTGTGTTGCCCTACTTCTGGGTGCTTTAACCAGATAACCCAACTAATTTCAATGTAGATTTTAAAAAAAATTAAATATGCTGTACTAAGTAAATATGCTACCTCTCTTGTATCTGCAACCTCAGTTATCAGATTCCCAAGATAATTCAACAGAAACAATAAATCGTTCTATCAGCCTGCTGCAAGGTGGTGCCTTTGGATCTGCATGTGTTGCTAGAATTGTACATGAGCTCAAGCACTCGAACTTCTGTCTATGTGAGCTGATGTTTTTAGTTTTCATTGAACAGATGAAGCCAGGGATATGTATGCACTGCCTCTGCAGTTGTCTTACCTTATGGCTTTGAAACAGATTGGAGTATCTGTGTTCCTGGCGTTCCCATTCTCTATTCAGCATAAGCATGTAGGAGAGGTGAAGGAATAAAAGCCAATTGCTTTTATAATATCTTTGTAGTGGAGCAGACTCTGCATGACTCAGTAAGGCACTACTTATTTTTTATACCTCAGGCTACTAAGGCATGAGCTTACATTAAGCACTTGTTGGAGTCTGCAGTTGGACTTCAAAATTCTGGGCATGTACCTCAGTGATTTCTCAACTGGGATCTTTCAATATCAAAAGATATCAATATCAAAATCAAAGAGTTTCTTTCAAGGGGGAGCACCAAATAAAGAAGGTGAATGTCTAATGGTTTCACATTCAAAAATTGGTAAAGTTGTTTTAAGGCCATGCAGAACCAGATGAAAACCACCAGGTTAATGGTGCCAATCTGCGAAATGACATCAAGCCATTCTGCCAGTTCATGGTTGTTTAAGGTGCATGAAGGGCTAACTTGCCCTTGTAGGCTTTTTCAACTAGTTTGAGTATACTCTGTTCTCCCAGCATTTGCAGAAATGCCACTCCATCTAGTGATGTATCTAGGACAAGCAAAATACAATTCTGTGGTTTTCTCCCAGTTAGAGCAAATTGTCCTGCCAGGTAAATGGGAAATATGCAGACCATTTAATGGTTGTAGAACAAATACTGTAATCTTTAAGGTGTTAGTGTAAGAAAATATGGATGCTCAATTCTGATGCATATTGTAGAAAAAAAATGACTTAATGGGCTGACACAAACTTCTGTGTTCACTTGTTCCCAGCTGGGACTGTATGCTGTCCTAGTGGACACACCCACACGAGAGGCTTGATCCGTAGCAAAGCCCAGGCTAATGTATCTGCCGAGTTTATTAGCATGGGCTCTACGGTGGCACTGCAGGCGGCAGCAGGAGGGATACAGGGGTAAAAAGATGCCGATGAGTCAGCAACATGATGCTTGTGGGATGAGGAAACATCTGTGAAGCTTTTCTGAAAAAAAAAAAAAGTGAGAAAACCAATGCAGTCACGGATATTTGCTGACATTATGAACTTTCACACAGCATTTTGTTTTTTCTTTGGTGTGGGTCATGGTCTGCTGCTATCACAGCAGGGGTGTTTAACAAGTACTAGTGAAAGAGAACTGTGTTTGTGGAAGCTGCTCTGCAGATTTGGTTGGATGTTAGGCTGGAAAGCCAGAACAATCAATACACTGAGACATACCATTAGGCAAACTGAATTGAAGACAAATATATTTTTTCTCTTTGATACAAAGTGAATTTTTTCACTGGGGAGCTCAGCTATTAAATGACTTGCATTTTACTTCCAGGATAATGTCTACTTTTGACCATGATGGTTTCAGAACAATCTCTTTAATATACTGTAACACACAGTGGCTGCAAAGGCACTGGTAAGGAAATGGTAATCCCCTCTGAATTGCAGCCCTACTGCGTTAGTGGTTAGCACAGTGCTCTTGCTTTACATTTCTTCCTTTGTAATATATGCTCCACTGGATTTTGAAAAATGCAGCAAAAGCCTTGAACATGGATAACACAATTCCTTTTTCACAACACCACAAGCCTGCATTGTGGATGCAAGAAGCAATGAAGTATACAAGCAGGAAACATGTTTAGTGGATAAATGAGGAAGAGGTCTCTTCAAATGTGTTTCTAAGAGTTGTCCAGAAGAAGGTGGATGATGGTGCCATATTGCTGAGACTTTTATTGCCATCAGACCCTATCCTACAGGGTTACTTCTGGTTGTTCACAGTGGCTGTTTGACTCATCAGCCTCATAGGAGGCCAGGTTCGTTCTGAGTAAGGCTGTGAGAAAGTGCCTGTACTGCCATATAGATTTTCTGGGCTCAGCCTTCTGAGTTTAGCATAGGTTGTGTGGTCTAGGCCAGAACCTCACAGAGAGGTTGCTGAAGGTTGCATTAGCAGTTTCAAACACCAGAACCAAAACTGTCAGAAGTGTTTTTATATTACAAGACTATAGTAATTTTATTCACAGTTTATTTAAAACATGACTTAAAGACTGCAGTTTGATTTCCAAAGTCACAGACTAAAATGAGAATGCTTGATCATTTTGTCAATTTACATGAACATGTCAATTATTAATATACATAGAACAGAGATGTAGACATACTTGTACACTAACTGAATTATACCCTTCTAAGTTCTTTTTGGTGGGAAATTATACAAGATGTAATGAAGTCTTGCAATGGGAATCAAAGAAATGTCACCCTCTATGATTGGGTGTAATGGCACCACGGGAGCCTGAAAGTATTGTCTCAATTTATCATTTCCAAGACAAGTGTCTTGCATTTTAAATGAAGCAATAAAGCCTTCAGAAATGTTCTTTCAAACAGCTCCACTTCTGCATTTGTTATTTTCATACTGTATTTGAGTTCTTGCCTTTTAAAATATCCTTTTGGTTGCATCAACTCACTGCTGGTCAATCATATTTTTCCTGCTACAAAAGGAAACGAAAAATTCCCTTCCCCATTCCCTCCCTTCCCCTCTTCATCAAATAAAAATGCTGATGAAAACTGCTGATATTTCCTTAAGAGTTTTGTCTGATTGAAAGCCATAAAATCAGGGTCAGCATGAATGCCTCTTTTTTTTTTTGCCAGCTCAGTATTTTCTGATGCTAATACACCTCCTATCTCATTGTGTTCTCCTTTTTACTGGTAGTTTTCCATCATGTGGTCACAGAATGATATGAAGGGACCTCTGGAGATCATTTAGTCCAACCTCTCTGCCAGAGCAGGTCCACCTTGTTGCATAGGAACACGTCCAGGCAGGTTTTGAATGTCTCCAGAGATAGAGATGTAATGATACATTATATTTCCTATCAGCTGCTAAAAGTGTAAAAAGTGAGCTTTCATGATTGTTTTTTCCCCTGCTTCCCTTCTGCCTTCACTTGTACTGTTCTTCATAGAAACCTACTAAACCAAATTATGTTTCTGAAAACTTTCCACTCTGCTTGTGCACATTCTCCTCTTAGATTGCTCCTGGGGAGAGCTGAGATATGTGCTTCATTGGTTAAAAAGTCCTGTAGAATTTGGTACAGGGCTACCTCCTATTCATAGACTTCTTAAATCAGTGCATAGGATTCAAAAGGGTAATGCCTCTCTGCCATAGAATTCAGTTAGTTACACAAATATTGTTTTGAACTCTCCTGTGACCCATATGTTGTTTAGAGTAATTTCTATAGAGTTTGCTTAATTTCTTTCCAACTTTTATTGGTTTCACCCTCATTATATTTGATGGGAATTTCCCATGAGAAGAGGATAAAAAACTCAATGAAGTATGACTTGAAAAAAATACCCTCTAGTTGTATATGTTCTTGTAAAAGAAATGTAGAACTGTGTCCTTAATTGGTAACATAATAAATTGATGTATCTGCCTGCATTCTCTTAGGCTTATACTATATTTGGGAAAAAATGCAAAATTTAAAATGTTTTTCAAATTATACAAAGCTTATGTACATTTTTTTCTTAAAAAAAATAGTATTAATAATGTACATGCCTGCGCTGTTTTCCTCTGCCTCCTGAACTTCAAATCTTTGTCATGATATTAACATTGCCACAGTATAAACAATATGTACTCTGCAAGGCAAAACATTATATCAGAGTAAGTGAATGGCAGGATAAAAACACAGACTGTAGCACTGTATCTGTTGTATCATTTATTTTTTTTTCTTATATGTTTCCGCATAAATGTAAATGTAGCAGGTACCTTTTCTAAAAGTGGTGAATTTTGTTATCTTTTGCACTTCCCTCTGAAATTCTGAAAGCACACCATGCACTCTCCTATCCCATTTGAAGCTATTACTGACTCCTTAAATTTAGCGATAGCTGCGGATTATGCATAGAAGCACAAAGGAAAGCTGTATCATGCAGCCCCTCTGTTCCTTGTTATAAATACACTGTCTTGTACTGGTAGCTTATACTGCACCTTTGTTGTACATTCAAGTAATATATGACCAAGCTAGATCTCTTGAGCTGAAAGTGCAGGATTATCTGTTACGCCTTTATTAATGCGTTCCAAGCCATGATACCTGTGACACAACAATTAGTGCTTTTCATTGATCTAGGATATGATAGTCACAGTTTTAGATACTGTTAACATAAGAGTGCATTTTTTTTTTTTTTTGGCTTTGCTTTCTTTTAAAGAGAAGCAATCTAGGGTTTGTTGTAACTTTCTTTGCATCTTGAATATTGTGCAAAGCCAACCCCCTGGCCATGCATACAGGCTGAGGTAGAGCTCAGTATGCACATACTGACTGGTTTGAACTCTAAGTATGGCTTTTCTTTATCAGGTAAAGAATTTCCAAGGCAAACCTGAGCACTGAGGTCCAACAACTCAAGACTCCTTAGAATTGTCAGGGCATTCAACAGTTTTTGATACCTTCTACAGAAACATAGGCAATAGAGGAAAACACACAAACTTTATACTTCTCTGTGTTTTCTGTTTATGTTGATACTCCAAACCCCGTGCTTCTGAACACACTTTTTGTATAACACATAAGTGGTCTTTTCACATAATTTATAGTCCCTTCAAGTAATAAGGTTGTGCTTCATGGTCAATTAATCTGGGAGGGAAATGAAGAAATTTACACAACATTTAACACAATAAAACTTTACAAAATCTACACATGTAGGAGAATGTCTTCTAAAAGATTTCTGAACAAATAAGATACTGGTTTGGTAAAAATGTAAAGGCAGTTTTGTATACATCCTATATGGAAGAATCAAGCACAGAAAAATCAGCAGTTAATTTACCCACCTTCTCTGACGGAAAACAAGGCCTTTGAACAACGAGAAATTCAGTGATTGCAAGCCATGTGTCAAATGGGTGACTAAAATGAAAACATGCTGGTATCCCTGCTGGTTCAAGTTCCTTTGTCTCAGCCTTTCTCCTGTGACAGGATTTTGTTTCTGCCACCTGCGGTTTACCCTCAGTACTGCAGCACAGCTGATGTGTCCCGCATTGCACTATTTGCAGTTTCAACCTAATTATTCTTGCATGATCTGGGAAGCTAGAAATTGAATTGGAAACCTCAAGAGCCTCCAAAGTGAAAAGTCAGGCAGAGATGCTAAGGTTATCACTATCAGCTCTGTATGTGTAATTAGAAGTTGAGTAGCAGATTATCATTTACTTTACCAGTGTCAAAACCTTCATTAGAAATTAAACTGTGATGAAGAGAAGCATGTGACAAACAGTCTGTGAACCATAACTAAGGCTTGTTTATCTGGGGCAACAACTGGAGAGAATGAGAGGAGAGAAATGCTGGGGCTGGCATTATGCATATGAATGAAATAATGAATTTAAGTTGCTACTTCTAGAAATCTGTTGAAACCAGTCTTATAAGGGGGAGTGGGAAGGAATGGTTTTCAAGACATTATGCTTTTCAGTTGCTGGCATCTCTTTTTCCTTAAAACAAAGAACTTAAAGATGGGACAGAAACAGTAGGAGTTCAACGGAAAGCCAGTGCCCTAATACAAACAGTGGGATCAAGGAGAAAAATGTTCTGCGTCTGTGGATTGTGGATGGGATTGGGTGATTTTCCTCACTACTTTGTGATGCTAAGTCACTTTGGAGCCTTTGTTTTAAAACCTAGCTTCCCAGATCCCCCAGTACCATATTTGTAGCTGACAGCTAGTAAGCTCCATCCTACCTGTTTGTATCACCTTAAAAACCCCACCATCTTGAGCTTTAATTGTGAAAACAGAGGAGCACAGTCTGTTGGGCCTGATGTTACAGGGCTTTCCCAAGCCTTGGTGAGCAAGTGATCCCAATGTGCACGCAAAGCCTTGCAGACAGGCTGGCTCTGTTAGCTCTGATAACCACAGCATTTGCATTTTCACCCTCAACTGCTGATTTACTCCAGTGATTTTACATCAGATAACTTATTTAAATAATGCTAACTGACAGGCAAGGAGCAGTCACTAAGAAAGCTGTAATGGCTTAGGTGGGCAGAGGGAGATTTGTGGGTAAAGATATTCAAGGAAAACAGATTTTAGTTAAAATCATTAACCACTGGATACAAAACAGGCGTACTGCCAGACAGTTTTCAATGTGATTTTTAGTGTCTCTTCTATCAGTGGTAGATCTCTGGTGTATGTTAGCAACAGCAGGAGATTCCCATTTTCCCTTAGCACAGACTGTTATATAGTGAAGCAATTCCGCACAACAGGAAATGCCTTTTCAGAATAATGAGTGGCAAGGATTGGGTATGTGATTTGGATTTCAATTCTTCTAATGCTAGCATTGCTACCAGCTTTAACAGGAATATTTTACTATAGAGAAAAATAGAGGAGATGTTTTTTCTTCTGAAAGGAACAGTGGAAGTGGACAAAATTCTTGTGGCAGTGTTCTGCTGGTGGATGTTGCGTAATTGCTTTAGGCAATGTGAGAAGTAATGACCTTACTCATTCTTATTGCTGCTTGTTCTCAAAAATCAGCCTTTCACCTGTGTACTACTGAGATTACTATCAAGAAATGTTGTCTCAAATAAGCAAGTATGTGTTATCCAGACCTGTTTGGGGATTGCCTTTAGTCACCCTCAAAATAAAGTTAATTATCATTGCAGCTGTGGAGATCTTGCTATTTTTTTCCCAGTAATTGATTTAATTAATCAAGTAAACTTACTAGATTCATGAAGTCCTTCTCTATATGCTAGTCCTTCTCTATATCCCAGAGAAGGCTTTGCCTGCAAATATATTGAGAATATAGAATCCTTTTGGTTGGAAGAGACCCTTGGGATCATCAAGTCCAACCATCAGCCCTACTCTACAAGTTCTCCCCTACACCAGATCCCTCAACACCACATCCAATCTACTCTTAAACACAGTCAGGGATGGTGACTCCACCACCTCCCTGGGCAGCTGATTCCACTGATTGACTACTCTTTCTGTGAAGAATTTTTTCCTAATGTCCAGCCTAAGCCTACCCTGCTGCAGCTTGCAGCCATTCCCTCTTGTTCTATCGCTAATTGCCCGTGAGAACAGACCCCTTCTTCCCTTCTTGTAGATGGGTGTTACATTTGCCACCTTCCAGTCCATGGGGACCTCTCCAGTCAGCCACGATTTAAGGAAGATGATGGAGAGAGGCTTGGCCAGCACATCTGCCATGTCTTTCAGCACTCTTGGGTGTAACCCATCCGGTCCCATAGACTTGTGTGCATCTAGGTGGCATAGCAGGTCACTGATCACTTCCTCGTTGATTGTGATGTCCTCATT
>VZTM01013356.1:27060-75697 GCA_013400555.1 Jacana jacana
TCTGTTCCTTCTCCCTCCTGATGAAATGGCAGAATGAGAGTCCTCAGTAGTCCTCCATCCCTCAAGCTCTGGCACGTTTCCCTCGGGGTTAATTCCAACAGGCCCAGTCATATCCCTTTCCCCCTTCATATCTAGTTTAAAGCCCTATCAATGAACCCTGCTAACTCCCACCCCAGAATCCTTTTCCCTTCCTGGGACAGGTGCTTCCCACCTGCTACCAGCAGATCAGGTGTCTCAGATGATCTCCTAGGAACAAAGAACCCAAAGCCCTGCCGATGACACCAATCTCAGAGCCAGCAGTTGACCTGCTGTTTCTTCCTATTAATCTCTTTGTGTATGCCAGCCATGAACGGGATAGAGGAGATATATATTAGCTGAAGCCTGTTGACTGCTAGAGAGATTTGCTTGTTCCCTTTGCTTGTACCAGCGTGAGGAAGTCTGAGAAGAGCAGGAAGTGACAACAGAGCAGGCAAAAGCCTGTATGCAAAAGCTCTCTCATGGCTTGCTTATGCCTGGATAGCAGCAATACCCATTCTTTTTTGCAGGTACCTGTGGCCTGATGTAGTGTCTCCACTTACATGATTGAATGTGTTTCCATCCCAAGATAAGCCTGTAGCTTGCACCCATCATTTCACAAAGCTAACCTTTGTCCTATTCATGTAATGGATATGTGTCAGGCCACATGACAGGGAAGGCAACAGAGCCCTTGGGGAAGAGAGTGGCCAGGAGTTGGCTGATGACACCAGAACAATTAATCTTCCTACAGCCCACTCCTTGCCCCTGACTGAAGGCCCTGCAGGAAAACAAGGGTGGCAGGAAATCATCGGTAGGTGGATGAATTGTCTTGACAGCTTGGCCCTTGCCTGCAGTCGGTAGGTGTGGTGTATGGTATACCCTGAGGATCATTGCTTTCTTAGGCTTTTTACACTTTCTGGATTGGTGGCAGTGGTGTGATGATGGTAACACTGATGATGCCAGTGAGGAGAAGAGTATTTTTTACTGAACTCCTAATAGAATCAATGATAAATTCAACAGAAATAATGTGAATTGCATCTGGTCTACTACCTGTTAACATACTGAATGCCTTGAGTGAGTTGGCAGTACTTTTGGCATTATTGCCAGCAGCTTGTCAAAACTGACTTGATTTTCTTTTAGAACCCTCTGAAAAATCTCCAGGAGTGCCTTGTGGTTTATGTTGTCCTCAAACTCCATCACAGCAGAGATGGGCTCCTGCCCAGCTCTGAGATAATGCTGAATTAGAAAAGCTGTTACATTCTCAAGCATCTTTGAGGTCATGAGGGTACCTAAAGATGATCTAACCACAAGTGATAGAGTAGGTAAATGCTTCATGCTTCCTAAGTGTGTCAAGTAGATACCAAGGATGTCAACTTGACTGGCATGCCCATTCCTTTATTCATTTGTTTATTAATTTTGTTGTTGTTTTACTTCATGCTGCATAATGTGTACACAGCTGGGACTACTAGCTATTTTCCTTAGTCTTAGCTGTGAAAGCAAGTTCTTTAATAAAACTTCAAGTTAAATTCTTCCTTTCCAATGGCAATTTTTAAACTTTTTCCATTTACTGAAAAAAGATCCCATATGTGGAGAGCGAAACATTCTCCATGTGAATGTATTCAGTATGTTTTGTTATGGACCATATATATATGGCTTGAAAATTTTATTGGACATAGACCCTTTGCGGTTAAAATTATGAAATTTTTGTCATATAAAATGTCTTAGGCAAATATTTGAGAATGCTTAAATGCATGTAGAGTGCATTTTATGATTCATGCCCAGTAAAATTGGGTTTTACAGTAGTCTTCTGTATTGCAGTAGATACGACTTGTGCTTGTTGGTAGTATCTGAAAGGAGCCTATAAGAGAGCTGGAGAGGGACTCTGTCAGGAAGTGTAGTGACAGGACAAGGAGTAATGGCTTTAAATTAGAAAAGGAGAGATTTAGATTAGATACTAGAACGAAATTCTTTACTGTGAGTGTGGTGAAGCACTGGAACAGGTTGCCCAGGAAGCTGTGGATGCTCCATCCCTGGAAATGTTTAAGGCCAGGCTGGATGGGGCTTTGAGAAACATGGTCTAGTGGGAGGTGTCCCTGCCAATGGCAGGGGGGTTGGAACTTGATGATATTTAAGGTCCCTTCCAACTCTAACCATTCTATGATTCCATGACTGACTCGGTTTTTTATACATATTAATTAGCTACCTAGTAACATATATATCCCATCGATGATCTGAGTAGCTGCCCAGGGTTTAAAAATAACACTTATAGTTGTTAGCCTTAGAAGACTGGAAGAGACTTCTGCAGTGAATGATTTTTTTTTTTTAAATGTATTTAAACAATACATGATATCTCATCAGAAGACGTGGGCTCACAGCAGTACTTGCTGAGTGAGTTTCTGTGGCCTGTGTTGTACAGGATGTCAGGTAGGATTGCAGGATGATGATTTTCACTTTATTACCAAAAGCCTCTTCCATAATATAGCGTCCTCAGAAACCTACTCAACTCTTCCTGTCTCTTTTGCAGAATTTCACAAATTAGGCTTATATTATTGCATCCCACTGTTTTCATACAAGCTTTAAAAATGCAGATTCAGCCACAGACTGTGCTTTGAAAGGAGTGTTTGTATGCTTTTTTGTACATTTGGCAGTTGCCACGGTTGGTTATTGTCAATATAACTCAGTTTACAATATAATGAGCTATTTTTGAGAGGATTCATTTGCTGCAGAGCATAAGTAGGTGCATATGAGCTTGTGCACACATGTGCGTGCCGGCATATATGCCAGCACATAGCCATTTACACCCACATGTGCTCCTGTCCAAAGCATCCAATTTGAATGACTAGTTCAGTGAACTGGCCTGTTAGTTTATGCATGTGTTTTTGAAAGGAGTAACATTGCTGTATTTGGACACTGTCCCTATAATACAGCAAGAGGGATTACATGACTCATAAATGCTTCTTTGGGTATTTAACATAATTTTATGTTATAGTTGATTTGCAATTGCACAAGAGAGAAAAAACACCTGGAAAACCCCAGATAATGTAGTACCAAGGGGTGACAGCTGAGTGACCATTTTGCATAGCCAACCCATCCACAATTTAGATAGCTTTGTACTGGAGCTCCTAATCCAATGCTGACTTATGTGGAGCAGATAGGAAGCCAGGTTTATTTGCTCAGCCAGAGCATCCATCTGTGCTGCTCTTCATAGCAGCTAAGATGATTTCCAAGAACCTACAGATCTAGAAAGCATTGCCTGAATGGCTCATGTGGAGGCATGTCAACTTGGGTCTGGCTTGCCTTGTTATTTCCAGGTGTCCTACAAGAAGGTCCAGCAGGAACTAATATCTTGTACTTCAGGAGTCTCTGCATGTGTGCTACTGTTGATATGAGATGGCTAAATTGTCTTGAAATATCGAAAGATTGATTGATCTTAGAGTGGTGATTAAGCACTTGTGACTTTGGACCCAGAAAGCCTGATTTGTTATGTAAGCTAAAGGAATTAGTCTATTAACTGTGTATAAGTAGTAGGTTTTAATACTTCTTTAATTCAGCCACTGGAAGGAAAGATGTGATCTCGCACATTAAAGCAAATATAGTACATAAAAGATTGCACTGTGGACCATTTGTAGTATGCCTTTATTTTCAAAGCAGCAGTGAAAAGGTCTTATCTGAAAAAATAACGTGCAGACATTTTTGATGAAAACTTAAAACCTTTTATTGTTGTCTAAATTTTATATTAGGGTTTATATTTTACATTAAGTTTTTGTAAAGAAGAAGTAACACTTCCTCTCTCTTCCTTAAAAAAAAAGAAAGAAATAAGATTTGCCTGCAAAAATAGTTGCTGGAAACTAATTGGAACTTTTGTTGCCTCAACAGAATTGTGACTTCCTTCTTAATCTTTTATGAGGGCTAAGCCGTCTACCTGGACTAGGTATTACTGGTGGTACAATGGTATGTGTGCCTTCTGTGAAGAAAAGATGTCCTGTAAAAGACTCCAACCATTTACATTTCCTTAAAATAAAATTTTGTGTTAGATCTCTTCCACAAGAATTGCTTTTGACAAGCCATACTTACTAATGACATGGAAAAAAATTTAGATCCTCCCAGGAAGAATTTCCTAGGCATTCCCTGACTGCAAGGAAAGCTGAAGGCATTATACCAAACAGTGCACAACTGCAGAAAAGGGGTACTGAGCCCTATTTTCAGGATCTCTTGAGCACTTCAGAGGGTTGTAGATTTTATGTCCTTGACAGTCCTTGATGCTGTCCTTGATATTCTCTGCACACACAGGCTGTTCTGGAGAGCATCCACTCAGTGATAACTGCTGAGGATCCTACCAGTATTTTGGTTCAGCAGAGCAAGGCTTCAATTTGATCTGAAATTTCATTTCAGATAATTTCTCCATATGCATGTTATGGATCATTCAACTGTATTGGTTAATTGTGGTCTAGCGATGGAATTGGAATTCTGGAAACATAAATTAGTGTCATCCTCAAAAAGAACCAGAGCAAAGTGACATGTTTTATTGGTTATTCCATTTAGATGTAATGTAATTTCAGGTACTTGTAGGATTATAACATTGAGGCCTAATAGGACAGATTCTAGAGCTAGATTGGGTGCTTGATAAAAATTAATATTGAAGCAGGCCTTTCTTATTATTATTTTGGTCTGAGGCAGGAAAGGTCCTCTCAGAATTGTCTGAAGCTTCCCCAAAATACTAGTATTACTATTTCACCAATCATTTAAATATAAATCAAACTGTATTTTAACATTTTAATAACTGGGAGTAATAGAAGCAGTTTAAATAAACATTGTTTTTCCACTCTTTGTTTTCTTATCATGGCACATAGTCTTGTGAGCTCTCAGTGTCCACTGGAATAGAACCCTGAGTAGTTGACATAATAAACAGAAGTTGTCAATCCTGCTTTACACTCAGTTAACAAAACAGATACTTCTTTAAAGAAAAATATAAAAGCGAAAAAGTAGATAATGATGTGCTTTCCTCCGATTAGTTTCCCTTTCTACAGTGTATTTGATTGCACTGTACACCAAGCATGCTATGAGAAGAGGAATGACTGGAAACGAGAGAAGAGAGAACCTGTGAGCATTGCATGGAAGGTGACTGGGAGAGCCAAGGGCAGGGAAGCCAGTTCAGTATTTTCTTTGTGTGCTTTCTGTCAAGCGGAGTTCTGCTCAGTGCACTGCCGCGCTCCTGACAGCTATGAGAATTCTGCTCATTCTCATCCTAAATTGGTTTCTGCAGTTACAAATCCAAGAGGAAAAGTAAAGCTACTAATTGAATGTAAAGGCTTTCTGACTTGGCTCACAGCTTACTCCAGGGCTGCTGAGTGTCTACTTGCAGGCCATAAGGAGGAATGAGTTTTTTGTTTACAAACAGTGCATTTGGCTTGGCTGAGACTGCATATTTGGAAAAAAAAATATATAAAAGAAATCCCTGGAGGCAACACTGAAATTTTACCACAGTAGGTTATGCTGCAGTCTAAATCCACAGTGCTTGCTTCACAGGCAAATTACCAAGGGAAAAGATGCAGAGTCGTTTTTAATCTTAAGAGCGACAACTGTTTTCTGCTTTGAAGATTTACTGTCTTGAAGCCCTGAACAGAGCAGGTAGTGTTTCCAAAGTTAAGACAGTGGGCTTGAAAGAATAAGATAACACTCCTGAAGTGGGAGTAAGAAGAAAAACAAAGAAAAAAAAATAGTGGTGAAAAAATAAGATATAACTTTTCTTAGTTTCTCATGAAGTATAAGGTCTAATTATTGGTTTTAAGACTCCCTCTTGCCTCCATTGAAGCTCCCCTGGAACTCAGTGTGACCTGCTGAGCCCTGTGTCCTACCATGGGGACATGGGACTAGTGAGTGCTGGCCGGGCAGCTGCCTCACCCCCTTCCTCCCTATCCTTCCCTACCCCTTCTAGCAGGAGCTGCTTTCTTCCTACTTTCTGGACAAAAAGAGGCAGCATTCAGTGCTGATTCAAGCATTTCCTATCTGCCAGGTTGAATTCTCTCTTTAGGCTGGGGTCATCAACTTGAATAGAAAAAAGATATTTTCATGTGCTTACAGACTTTTTCCTTCTTTCTATTTTTGGGAACACATTCCCAAATTCTTAAAATCTCCCATCAGCCCCATCTCTCACAGCCTTCTGCTTCCCTATGGATCTCCTGACTGCAGTGTGCATAGGAATGGGCTGGATTAGTGGCTGGGAGTTGCCTGTGCCATTCAAGAGTTAGTGTAGGTGTTTGGCACAGTCTAGACCTAGCTCACATTAGCATAGATCAGAAATCATCCCCAATGGCTGTGTTTGGATACAAACACATTGGTTTTAGGGCTGAGAGTGCTTAGCTGAATGCTTTACCATCTGGTCTTGAGGCCAAAATATGACTCCTTGCCTGTTTTATGTACAAGCACAGCCATGGACTTTAGTTCTCTAAGTGCCAGATGACACTGCAACACTCGTCCTGATGCACCTTCTGCATGTGCTGCAGGAGAGGACTTTTGCTCTGGTGGTCTGACTTGGTTTTGGCTGAAGTCTCTGGTCAAATTGCCTTTACCTTTGTTGTGGAAACAAAGCTGTACCACAAAAAAAAGCTTAAAACAAAAGACCATCTTTGTCATGTTTGTTACTAGAAGATTTTTATTTTTTTTTTAAATTCCAAAGGTTTGTCAAGGTGTTCTTCAAGTATGGGGTAAGTATGCTGAAGTTAATGCTAACATTCAGCAAAAGGTCTGAGACTGTCTTTTGGCTGAAAGAATGCCTCACTTAAAAGATGAGGACTGGGTTTCTAAAGGTTTGGTTGTAAGTACTTGAAGCAGCAGATCAAAGGTGCATAGGAATGTGTCTTCAGCATTTTCGAAAAACTTCACTTCCATATTTAGTGCCAGTCACTTTTTACCCCTTGTGAATTTGAAGATGAAGGTTGTGTTTTCTTTCTGTGTGTTTACAGCGCAGTGGGGTGCACAGTGGGCTTATAGAAAAAAAAATCGTAATTATAACTAAACTTTTGGCTATGGTAAGAGTGCTCTTGTCTCCGGGCTTTTTGCTTCCAGCAAGAGGTGATCAAACTGGGGAAAGGACAGGTGTGTCGTGAGGAGGATCATACCTAGAAAACATAATCTCTAAGGATACACTGAAAGAAATAGGGTTATTTAAAGAAGAGACTGAGGAGGGATTAGATGATAGTCTACAAAAGTGGAAAAGAATGTTTCCACCACGTTTATGATGAATGTTTCAACTTATAACAAGGAAATTTCAGATTGGACATTTTGAAAACTCCCTATACAGTAAAGATAACAGAGCACTGCGGTAGATAGCCTAGGAAGGTTGTAGAATTGGCATCATTGAATGTCTTTAAGAGTAGAGTGGCCAAGCATCTGTCAGAAATTGCATAGGTGCACTCACCTATGGTTGGAAAACTTGGATCTGTCAATACAGAGATTAAAAGTTTTTGAGCTATGTTTTCACAATACAAAATAAATAAATAGGTTCTATCCACAGAAACAGTTATTCATGTATAGAAGTGATGGGAATATAAAGATATAACTGAGGGAAAGTTGTGCTTAAGAATAACATTATTGCAGTTTTTATCTGAGTGGTTTTACATTGTGAATGTCTACAAAGAATGATTTAGATAATGCGGGTAATTGCAAATGGAATTTTCTGCAAACTTTTGGCAAATCCGTTCATTCACTGTGAGTGGATTTTGCTGCTGAAAGGTTTTTCCATGTGCAAAGGGAGTTTATGATGAAAGATTTCTGTGTGAACGAGTTTCTGCAGAGGGGCTGCTCTGTTTTTCTGTTTTGGGAAAGCTCTGCACAGAAAGTGTCTTCTGACAGTGAACTGACTCTGGGTGCAATATGCGTTAGAATTTCAGCACATAAATCATCCTGGATCAGGCAGGTAATGTCAGCTCCAGTGGACAGCAGGATGCTCAACGATGAATTGCATTTTGACACACTTTCGGTGTTCCTTCATGATTTCTTTTTCAGTCAGTTTCCTCTGCTTGCCTCTACTGTGATCTATAATTCACATCACTACACTTCTTAACCTTATTCCTTTCACGTGTTGTTATTGTTTCTTTGCCTTTTTTCTTTTCCATGTCCCAATATAGCAGGCTCTGTGTCACTGGTGTACCAAATGCCACGATGTTCCCCTCTCCCTACATTTCCTCTGAACACTACTTTATTCCAGCACTCACCGTCCAAACCTCAGCGGGACTGGCCCTGGTGGCAGAAAGCATGAACGAGGTGAAGAAGACCTCTGTAGTTATTTCTGATATTTGGAAGTTACAGAACTTGAAAGTTCATTGGTTAGTTGTCACTGGCTCAGAAATGGAAGCACACCTTAACTAAGATCAGTGATTAAGTAAGTTCCTGTTCCTGGTGGGTGTACTTATGAATAAATATTTGGTTGTCTAATCATGAAAAACCAAATATTTCACTTCTGTGATGTGGGCATACCTTTGAGTAAGGAGATGATATGAAAGAAAAAATAATTTTCAGTGTGGAAAAAAATCCCCAGGTTTCTTGGAAGACAGACTTTTTTGAAAAACAATTATAAAGAGCAGCAGATACTTAAAGGTGCTTCTGAAGTTCAAGATGTTGAGATGACCTATGTGTGCAACGAAGAACAGAAGTGGTAGCCTTGTGATTTTCTGCAAGTCTCTGAAGGAGGCCATACCAGGCTACCAGGTGTATGATGTAGTATTAAAATGATATCCATATAATGAAGGATTTTCTTACTAAATCAGCTTCTGAAATTCTCAGTCTATGGAAAAGCTGAACTCCTGCAAACATCACCTTAGATAGGAACCTAATACAGTTGCGCTCAATGTCTTTTTGAGGAATTTATCTCTCTCCATAGACTGTATAAAAGCTAGAGATACTCTTGTTTTTTGGACGGCTCATTGTACAGCCGAGGTTCACGTGGTACAGCTTTATGTATACACCTAATTGTTTTCTATGCACTCTTCTTCACTGGAGGTGACACAAATGGCAATTTATGTGGAGATCTGGGAACAGAAAAGAAAGGTACTGATTCAGCATTTCGCACTCTAATTATTTGTTGCTGCTGTCAGAACTACCTTTCTAGAAGGAGCGTGACTATGACTTTTGCTCTTGGGCTTATTTCTAGGTTAGAGCATGCCTATGCAGCCTGAGGGATGCCCCAGGGCCCTCCTCTAGTGATATAATAAAGTGCTTGCTCAAACAGCGCTTTTCCCTTTCTAAACTCAGACAGTTTAGTGAATTGTGTACATTTGGTGAATTCACTAATAGGCTGACCCAGTCTAGTCATACAGTGTAGCTGTTGTTTTGAACCTAAGGCATTCCCAAAAGAAAATGTTATCAATTTTAATGAAAACTTTTAAATAATGTTCTCCACAAATTGTAGTTAGAATAGTTGCCTCTAAACTGTCTACACTGATTGTTGCTACATTACTCATTGTAAGACTGCTTTCTTTTCCTCTATTCTTTTCAGAATGTAAATTAATTTAGATTATTATAATAATTTGCCTCAGATCATTCCAATTAAAAAAAAGAAGAAAGATGGAATAGAAATACTGTTTTGTAGGTGATTATTAGATATCATGCACAGCCTTAGGTTGTATTTCTGGTGTTATGGATTTCTTTCTAATTTCCTTTGAATACAGTTTCCTATTTCTTTTCACTTATTTTATCTTACAGGGGAATTGTCAGCAGAAAATTCTAATTTAATTAGTTGTGGATCATGTTCTTACCATGGAATGCCTTTCTTGCCACAAAGCCCTTTGATAACCTCCCTGTGGTATTTCTGGCTGACTTCTTCCTAGCCCTGCAGTTTTCCTATCCACATCCTGGTCATGTTATTGAGGAGAAAACATAAAACAACTCATTTCACTAAAAGACTTTCAGGATCCATACATGTTATCTTTAATGTGGCCTGGCCAGGGCATTCCACATTCATGTTAATATGAAACACTGGCCCCATGCAATGCCAAATCTCATAGGTCCACTATGGACTGTGGCTTAGAACAGCATATCTGAGTAGCCAGATGGTGGTCGTGCTGTCACAGCATTTTCATGACTTACTAGGTATTGCTATGGTCATGCCTGCCAAACCAGAGCTACATTCTTATGAAGCAAAAATTGCACTGGCTAATGAAGCATTGTTGCAGGAGGCAGAGCCAAAGCAGTATCAAATGGTAAGAGCTCCTGCAGTACACAGCATATGCTGGCATGCCACCAAATGGTGCTGAGTTGGTGTGTGAAGCAGCAGTTTTTGCAGAGCAGAAATAACTTCTGGATCAAGTTCATGCTTGTTAGTTTGCTGTCTTCTTTCTAATGAGCAGCTTGCAGCTTCTGAGGAAATGCAAGAAATTCTGTGGGGATCAAGCACTTCATCTGATTACTAGTACAGCACTGTGTGCTTCATTTGATCTAGGACTCTTGAGTAAGTAGCAATCTCTGCATCATCAGCTTGGCCAGTCAAGTGGTGCACAGTGCCTTCCTGGCTGAGACAAGTGGCTGCACACTGTGACTGTTCCCTAACAGACCAGGGCAAGGGAACAAATACCCTGCAGAAATGAAGGAAATACCCTGCAAGTCCTCAGCTAGGTTGGAATGGCATTTCTTCAACAATCTGGATTTAATACCAAGATTTGCCATATCAGTAGAGAACATGCTAAGCTGTGAACTCCACTTAGCTGCCTTTCTTCTTGTTCTTTCTTATGATTTAACCTTCCTTATTCAATATTTTAGTTCATAATTTTCAGCAAATGAATTATCCAAAATTTTGCATTAGATGGAACAAAGATCTTAATTTTGCAAAATGCCTTTTTTTTTTTTTTTTTTTAACAGCAAAGCCCAGATACCTCAGTAAGGCAGTGCTTCACTGAATACTCCAAATGAGTATTTTTATTAAATAGTCAAAAGAAGTTCTGCAATTTAGCCAACTGCAATAAAACAGTTTCTGGAATATATCAGAGTTATATATTGCAGTTTGCTGCCTCCTACTTGTAGACAACTCCAGTCAAATTGGAGAAAAAATTTGTAAACCTCGAAGGTAGGATCTGGAAAAAACCTTAATAGATTTTTTTTTTTTACAGAAACAGAGACTAGCACATAGACAGTGCATGAAAGCCAAAACGTGGCATGTATCTGAAGGTAAGTTGGAGGTTAGTGACAGGAAGCATAGGCACAGAATATGTAGCTAATATTTGGACATTGTAATGTAAATGGTCAGAACAGTGAGGTTTCTGCTAGAGAAATAAATGTTATGCCAGCAGAAGGGAATATATGGTTGATCTTTTGACCCACTGTTAAATAGTGATTGAGGGTTAACACTGTCAGAGGAAAACAAGGTCCTTTACTGATGGAGTAGTCAAGGCTCCTCTGAACTTTATCATCTTTCTGCTATACTCTGCCATCATAGCACCTGGGAAAGGATGTGTTGACCTGTCAGTTAAATTTGGATCTAGTAAATTTATCCTTAGGTAGTGCTTTATCATTTCATCCTTGTCAGAGACTGTTATTTTAGTAGCTAGGTATAACTGTGGACAAGATGCAACTTCCATACTCTTAGTCAAAGATGCTGTGTAGGAGTCCAGGTTGTTTTTCTGATAAATGCTTTCCATTAACTACCAGGACTGCTCAGAAGATGAGTATTTATGTCACTGTCTCTCATCTTGCCAGACTTGTGATTTGCCTTCTCTTGCTCCTTACACTGCAGAGGTCTCTGCCTAAGCTTTATTTATGTAGGTGTGTGCCGAGACTGTGGGAGGAATGGGACAGGATGCTCCTTTACCTTCACACACCGGAAGGAGAGAAGTCAATTTATATTCCCTATTCCCTCTTTACCTCTTCAAGGGTACAAAGCATCCCAATGGGTGGAGAAAGCAATAAGGACATATTCACTCTCTTGATGTATATGCTCTAGCCATTGAGAAGGATTGGTTCCGTGGGAGGTAAGGAATACTCCATTAATATGTGCTGTACCTGCTTCCCAATCCTTGCTCCTGTATTTGTCTCCAGAGTCAGTGTAAGTTAGAGCTATCTCCTTAGCATTTCAGAGGTTTTAATGGTAAAAGCCAAAGCCACTGATATTGTTTCACAGTGAGGCAGTGCCTTATTAATACTCAAAATTAGTACTTTTATTAAATACTGGCTGATTATAAGGAGCATTAGCTGCAGCAGGCCAGTGCTGGTTATTTTAAAAGTCACATTATTTTCACAGCCAACATTTACAGACAGTGCCCACGATGACAGAATCATTGCATTTTTAAATATAAAGTAGGGCAGCAGCGAGACACAATTATGCCTACCTTGTTATTGGAGCTAAAGTATACAGCACTGAAAATACTGTACAAAGTCAGAAAACTGACTCCTAAATATCAGCCTATAAATTGTCACACATGAATTGGCTTGAGCACAATACACTGTTAATAGCATTTAAGCCAGATTTTAGATACTTAGACACTTAACATTTAGTAGCTTCAGATACTACTGAAACCATGTAGAAACTATTCAAAATTGGGCTCTTTTATTACTGTTAAAGTGAACATTGTACTACGCCTTGAAAGAGAGAGCAATAAATTAAAAAAAAAAAAAAAAAGTCTAAGAAGTAAACACAGTTTCCAATGGTGGAGAAAGCCAGCTTCTAATCCTATTTGTGGGCTTTGCTCCAGTTGGACTAGCCTTGTGGGTAAGAGAAGCAGGATTTGGCGTTGGGAAGCAATAATACTGAAGAAGACACAGGGATGGAGAGATGCAGTATGCAACAGCTAAATGATATTCTCTATTTCCAGAAACAGTGGCAGAGTTCCTCTTTCCAGGAAAGAAGAAAGGAGAGTTCCTCTTTCCAGTGTTAGGATGTGCAGCAACATGGGAAATTCTGGCTATGGTGTTGTGGGAGAGATTGAGAAATCAGGGCATTCAGAGGAAGGGATTAAGAATAATTAACGAGTCCTAATAAAAAGGACTAAATATCTATAGTTTAGCTAAACAGTGACTAATGTGGCCTGAGGGATAGGACAGCCCGCAAATATTTGAGGGAAGTAACTCCCCCAAAGAGAGAGAGAATAATAGTTATTTAAAGGATGAGTTGTAGCTATAAGTAAATGGAGGAAATAAACCAAAGAAAAACATAATCTGAATATTGGGAACGATTTCCTGAGTGAGAGTTAAGTGACTACCCCCTGGAATAATCATCCTAAAGAAATGTGGGAGACTGACTCTTCCCTGTATTAAGTGCTTGTCTGGAAAAATGCCACAAACTGGAACAATCTTAATCCTAGCATGAGAGAAGAGAGGAGCTCTAGGGGTCCACCACCCCTAGTCTTTCTGATGTTCGCGAGGGGTTTCTCTGAGAAATCAATTCAAATTTCACATTATGATTATATAGGCAAATTTACTTGTATATATGCAGCTGCCTTGGGCAAGATGAAGCCTTTCTGTCATGGCAGGCCAGGCTCTGGCTGCCTGGGGAGCAGCTCTGCAGAAAAGGACCTTGGACCCTGCTGGGCAGTGAGCAGGCACAGTTAACAGTGTGCCCTGGCAGCAAGGGAGGGCGCCAGTGTCCTGGGCTGTATTGAGAGGAGTGGAGCTGCAGGTCGAGGGAACTGATTATCCTTCTTCGCTCAGGAATTATTATACTGTGTCTGGGCACTGCATCCAGCCTGGGGCCTCCCAGTGCAAGAGACATGGACAAGCTGCAGGGAGCTCAGTGGGAACCACCAAGGCCTTGGTTTGAGCAGGGAGATGGACTAGATACCACCCTTTCAACCTGAATTATCCTGTGGATTATCCTTGTGTCCCCTTTGTGCTGGTGATGCCACTGCCAATGCCTTTCTTCTGAGTGGACTGCAGTGTGCTTGCTGTGCACACTTCAGGGAATGTGATGCCACTGGGGCCTTATGTAAATGCCATCACTTGAGGTTCTTATAGATGGTATGGAGGTGGTGTGGAGTGTCTCTTCGCTGCAAAGAGGGTATATCTTTTTTGCTCTGACATCCTGTCTCTTGTGCAAACATTTACACCTTGGCCAACTGAGTTTAAGTGCTGTAACATCTGAATTTTACGCAGGTGTAAACAATTAATGACTTTGCAAGGTAGTGAAAAATCATGCCTCGGGTCCTCAGGCCTCCATGGTGTATCATCAACCCTGAGCAGGCTCTATTGTTACTTGAGTAAGGACATGCAACAGTGATTCTAAAATCTTGGGAGCGTTTTTGCAAACATGCTTAAATCAAACTGTAGTTAAAGAAATGAAATTAAAAATCATGTTATGACAACGGCTGGGAGAACATTAATGGAATGGGGCAAGATAAAAGAAAGGACCATTGCACAGAAAAATAATCACTCCTCATGACACTTCTGGCTACACCTTGATTTCATGCCATAGTTTACTCCTACCTCTCCCCCCTTCTTTCCCTTCTTTTACCAACACAACTCTGTGTGTGTGTTGTAAACTGGATCACTGGTAGGCTAAAAAGGCAACTCTTGAGTGGTGTGCTTGCTCTCCTGACATGACAAACTGTGACCAGTGTAGCAGCAGAGGTAAATGCAGCTCATGTTGGCTGTTACATGTATGCCCTGGCTTTTGCACTGAACACCTTTCCATCAGCCATTCCAACAGCCCAGGTTTGCATGTATACAAGAGAAATATGTGCTACAGCTCTTTTATGTTTATGTGTACTTTGCTATGTAAATTATATTTAGCTCATTTAATTACAGAGGTAAAAACTGCATTTTGTGCATATGTATATAGAAAGAAGTGTACATTTTAAGGGCTTAACCTCTTCAGCTGTCTGAGTTACAGCTTAAACAGAATCCCAGCAGGTGTTTGCATCTTTTTTCTGCCTCTCCCAGTTACGCACATGCTGTGCATCTCGCCCATTCACAGCCACACTCACATGTTGGATAGCATCGAAGACAGAAACAGATGCCATTTCTTTCAGAAAGCTGCAGGGAGAAGTTTATAATGTGCTATTCAAAACCTCCTATAAACGAGAAATGTATTGCTAGAGCAGGTCCTGTGTGGAATGGGAACTTAACATGAAATTGAGTTGAAATACCATCTCAGATGAAGTCTATTTGGCAGTGGTTGTGTGTGGCCAGAGAACCATGACTCTTCCATTCCTTTTGGCTTTGGACCATCCCTGTGGATATGGGGATCTTTATAGCTGGCTGTCTTCACCTCCACACTGTTGCACTTCCATGAGGGAAGCTGCAGCTCTAACCAGGAACATTTGAGCAAAAAGCTTTGTTATCAGACATGAGGAAAAATATCTTCCATTTGATTCTCTAGCCATAATGTAATAATGATAATGAGGGAATGGAAGACAATGTAGGTAATGTGATATAGTTATTTGGATGGTGAATTGTGGGAGTTTTATTACCTTCTTTGCTTCTTTTGTAACTTTCAATATGGCCATAATCAAAACAGTATGTTTCCTTGGTTTATGCATTAGTCACTGTGAAAAGTTCCTAGTATTGAGATATGCAGATGTATTTTCATGACGGGAAAGCTTAGTATTACACGTGAAAGACATGCCCAAATAGGTCCTTCTCTTTTTGAATAAGCACAGCAAGAACTAAATGGGTAAAACAGGGTAAAGCATTACATTAACTTTTAGTAATATTCACTTATTGTAATTTGCTATAGTTACTTCTATTTTTATAAGCTGGCCTCACTTTCATTCTTTCATCTCTTTTCTCCTATTTTAACAATCGTTTGTAGATTAGGAGGTCTTTAGTTTTGTATCTTGGTATAAAGAGAGGGACAAATTTCAAGCTCTCCATGAACCTGCTGCTATGAAATCACACAGAAGTATGTGGAGTGATATTAACTTAGATTTCCTGAAAATTTGCCCCAGATGTTTTGTACACAGTTATATGTTAGTGCCTTAATTATGTTTTTTTGTCTTGAGCTTTGCAAAGTTTGTTTGTGGCATTGCATTTCTGGATATGTGCTGCTTCTGATCTATACACTGAGCAGCTTTGGGAGAAGCAGACAGTGGTTTGTTGGGGTAAATCTCCACAAACCTGAGTAGTGTCCACACAATTCCTCCTTTAATTCTCACCAGGTTAGTAATTAAAGCTGTATAAACAATCGTTTTTTGGTTTGGCATTGGAAATGAAAGTAACAAAATTCTGGTTTGAGTTAGACACAACATTCTTTTCAATCTGATACAAATAATTGTATTTCTCTTTCCATGTATGCTGAAGCTTAAAGAATAATGCATATGTGGTTTTAAGGCACTGAAATGTTTCACTTGTTTTTTTGAAATTCGAGTACATCCCCTTGTCCTAAACACTGTGACCAAGGCTATTAGCAAAATTCTAACACCTAACTTAGAAATCTAAGAAACTGAGGACCACATCCTGCTGTGTGTTACATGTCTGCTGGCAGAGACAGTGTGTAAGCTCTCGGCACCAGCAGCTCTAGGCAGCACTGGAGCATTCACTGGCTAAGCTGAACCAGCTTATGAACCAGCTGGTATACTACAACCTTGAGGGACCATTCTAGGGTCCCAGCTAAATACTACATTTGCTGATGTAGTATTTACTGAGAGCTGATGATTCACTCATTACGTTTTTGGATAGGAAAGTGCTCCTTTGTCAAGGAACAACCACATGTCCTCTGTCTTTCTGAAAGTGTATTTTCCTGCCCTTGAAGAATTTAGACCAGTGTACACATGGCACACTGACTGCCACTCTCATCTCTGAGCTTACCATTTGCACAGAAAGACCCATTTTCCCCTTAGCTTTGGGATGATTTAGGTAGCATGTAGGCTTAATCTCCATGGCACTTTCTTCCTCTAATTCAACCTGCAAGGGTTTACATAACCAACATTATTGCACAATAATTAAAACTAACAGTCTTCAAACGGTCACACACACTTCTTTATACTTCCTTTGCTTGTGGCGATGTGACAGACGGTGTTCAAGCATCCAGAATAACTGTACTTGCTTCATGTTATATAAGATGACTCCTTAAAATAGACTACTGAGAGATATTCATGTGTATGTTGGTGCTTCCCCGCCTGCCCCCAGCCCTCAACCAGCTTGACAGTATCACAGCACTGTCCTCGTATAAACTGGTGTGACCGCCCTTCTGCTTCTGCTGTAATCTTAGTCCTGGTAGAAAAGAACATGAAAACAAGCTTTGGTTTGGTTTTGTCATTCCACTTCTTCCTTTGGCACCAGTTAGAGATGGGGAGATGGAATGGTCATGTGCCCTATATTTATACTCCTTTAATTACTGAAGACGTTGTTCTTTAAGTTGTTGTCATAGCCTGTCTGGAGCGATGGCAGCCAGCCTCTCCATGCTTGCAAGCCATTTATAATCCCAGCCAGATGTTCAAGGTATTCAAGGGCTGAGGCAACTCTGTCATGCTTGAAAAAGTTCTGCATCTCACTTGGTAAATAATGATTGTGTAATCGTTTCTTGCTCTCCTAACACACATTGTGGTAACCCCAGTTTGGCTGGCAACCCCACTAGGGTTCTCAGGGGTCTCCTAACAGATTGGCAAACTCTATTCATGAGCTTGTCTTCTGTTAAAACGTTTCAGGGCTTCCCGTAATCTCCTCCTTCCAGATAATGAGTATTTTCCACTTCTGCTTCCTTCAGCAGCAATATAGGGCAACATCATGGTGTGGGTTCAGGTCCACAGACAGGAATCCCTTTAATAACTCACAAAATGCCTGTTCCTGAGATGTGTCCAGCCCCTTAAGGTACCACTAGTCTCAGCAGGAGCTAAAGGCATGCAGCACGCATCACAGGAGGTGTCTAGGCCCCTGCAAAACTGAACTCGCATTGCAAATTTATCATACATTGGGAAAGAGGCGATCTAAGATTGGCCTCAGTGAGCTTCAGAGCACTGTCTCCTCTCCTGAGAGTCACTGAAGCTCCCCCGAACTGTATTCATTTGCACTGAATGCGATCAGAGCACGACTCCATGCACTGGCAACGAGAACTGAGGTAAGGCCGAGGTGAGGCTTGGATGGCGCTGCACAGAGGGGTCCCCCAGCTCAGAGACCCTCCAGGCACAGGCACAGTCACAGCCGGAACCAGGAAGTCCGCGGCAACCAATCAGGCGCATAGGGGGCGTGGCCAGGAGCCGCGCGGAGATTTAAAAGCCCGGCCCATCAGGTGGCGGGTGAGATTGGTGTCTGTGGAGGGTGACATAGGAGCGGGTGAGTGCGAGGGGAGAAACAAGGGGAGGGCAGGTTTGTTAGAAAGAAGACACCCAAGGTGGTCCCTGCTGCAGTTGAAAAGAATAAAGCCACCCAAACTGACTTGCTGATGTGACACACAGCTGTCCAGGTGGTGGGCTGCATGGGTTGCCTGTTGCCCTTGCGGTGGTAGGACAGCAAAGACTGTGCCTGCTGTGCTGTGAGCAGGTAAATGATCTGCTCAGCCTGGGGGCTCAGCTTCAGGAGGTAGTGGAAAGACTGAGGACCATTTGGGAATGTGAAAAGGGAATTGATTGGTGGAGTCATACCCTGCCATCCTTAGGGAAAAAGGAGCAGGTGAAGGCTCCACAACAGGTGGAGGATCCCATTCCCTCTTGTCACCAGGTGGAAGAAGGGGAACTAAGAGAACATAAAATAACTTTGTTGGAAGAGACCCTTGGGATTATCGAGTTCAACCATGAGCCCCACTCTACAAAGTTCTCTCCTACACCAGATCCCTCAACACCACAGCTAATCGACTCTTGAACACATTCAGGGATGGGACTCCAACCTGAGTGGGATTGGAAGCAGGTACCTGCTTGCGGCAGCAGTAGAGTCCCCTCTAGACCTCCCCTGCCTTCCCGGCTGCCTGTACAGAACAGATATGAGCCTCAAGAGGTAGATGATGAGGGAATTGAGGATACTGATAAAGCCTCATCCAGGGAGTTGCTGAAGTGGCCAGCTCCACACGTTAAGACCACTTCTGTCAGGAGCGAGAGGAGGGCAGTAGTTATAGGTGGTTCCAGTCAGAGAGCAACTGAGGGTCCAATATGCAAGCCAGTCCTGCTGTCTGCTGCCTCCCTGGGGCCCGTGTTAGGGATATAACCAGGATGCTTCCTGGCCTGATATGGTGCTCAGGTTACTGCACCCTATTGATCTTACAGGCAGAAAATTATGAGCTACAGAGAAGTCTGAGGGCAATGAAGAGAGATTTCAGGGCTTTGGGATGGCTTGTCAAGGGCTTGGGAGTAAAAATAATGTTCTCCTCTGACCATCTGTTTAGGGACTGATGAATGGATAAACAAGAAGATCAGGCAGATCAATGCCTGGCTCCATAACTGGTGCTACCAGCAGGGCTCTAGTTTTTCTGACCATAGCTTGATTTATAGGACACCAGGTCTGCTTGCAAAGGATGGGAAAACCCCATCCCAAAAGGGGAAAAGGGTAGTAGGCCAAGAGTTAGCAAGACTCTTTAGAGTTAAGAGCTTTAAACTAGAACTGAAGGGGCTGGGGATGATAAAACCAGGATTACCACTAGTAATGAGCCTGGGGTAAAGGGCCAAGGACAGAGGTGAAGTTGGGAGCCGAGCTCAAGTGCATCTGCACTAATGCACATAGCATGGTCAACAAACAGGATGAGCTGGAAGCCATTGTGCAGCAGGACAGCTATAATGCAGTTGCCATCACGGAAATGTGGTGGGATGTTGGTCACAACTGGAATGCTGAGAGGAGTCCCTTGGCTGCTGTATTGGCTCCACTCTTCACTGTGAGTCTGATGGGTCCTGTTAAAGCCAAAGGAGTGCTTTTAAACTCTACCTCTCTATAAGAAGGTGCAGGGTGGGCTCTTTTGGTTATGAGAAAGGAAAGTGCTATGACATGCTGGTATCTGCAAGCAACCTTTTAGAAAGGGCTGATTGCAAATTGTGTTTGTTGGACATTAGGTCATAGAAGAATTGGGCTGGGAGCATGAAGGGAGAGTCTGCCTGAGGCTCCTCAGAGTACTGCACAGTTTTGTTTTGAGCCCAGGATGCCTAAACTGCTAAAGGTAGGCAGCTTAAATAAGTCCCAAATGGATCAATTCCTTACACATAGAATGAAGTTCTCATTTAGATCTGAAACTTCAACAGGAGAATGTATTACACTGGAGGAGCCAGGAAGCTCTTTAATACAAGGAGGCAGCCCCAGATGTGCCATATCAGCCAGACAACTTCATTTTAACTACGCTACCCACTCAATAAGGTTTCCATCCTCTCTTGCTTAAATTAGATAAAAACATTTCAGTGCAGAATCTTGGGATGCTGGAAACTAAATCCCAAGTTTTCTTTTCCGGCTGGCCATTGTGTTAAGCTTATGGTTCTTTAAAATGATCAATATTCTGGATGAGTTCAGGTGATCAGTTTTTCAGAATGGAAAAGAAGGGCTTCTCTTGCTGCAAACACAGGGTGAAGGAGCATTTGGACTGCTTGTGCCTTGCTGCTGGTAGCTGAAGTAGGGCAAAAGGAACAAATTCTTATCCCTTGCTATCCTCTGGTCTGGAAAGCAAGGTGTACTCAATGTTTTCTTTATGCAGGATGTGCTTTTCCAGAGAACCAACAAAGCAGACAGCAGAGCATCAATGTACACAATGGATTTCCTCAAAAAAATCTGAAAAGCTATGCTGCTATAATTCTAGTATCAGCTGATGGGTTTTGAGGGCCAGGCTGATTCCTTGTAGTACTCTAGGCAGTATATACTCTAGGCCTTCTTCCATAAAGCCCTTACTCTGAAAAAATGTATCATAAAGATGAACCAGTGTTCTTGAGAGGAACGAGAGTGAAAGAAGTTTGACTAGAAAGCTTTATCCATGGCAAGATGAGGCAACCTGAGCTTAGAAGATAGACAATTCTGGAAGAAGATTGCATCCATCTGCCTCTTGTAAGTAAGCGTAAGCTGACTTCATCGCATATTTCTCTAAACTGAGGTAGTCCATAATGTTCCTGGTATGACCAATGTTTTCCTTTGAATGTGTTGCAGTAGTACACAGACATCTATGAAATTTAGAGTTGGCTCATTCTGTTACACAGTGCTTCACAACAGTGTCAAGCTACAGTATTTGATCAAGGGAGCCTTTAATGGGGTGCCTAGTCAATGTCCATCTGTATGCTTACTAACAGAAGCAGACACAGCACATGACTGATTTTCAAAAATTCAACTTAGGTGTTTTTATCTTTGACATTAGAGATACTGTCTTCTGCACCTTTATAGGTCATCACTATCTCTGCTTTTCCTGCTTGAGCATTTTCATCTTCGGTTTCAGAGACTGACTTCTACAAAATGCATCATTGTACTCTCCTCATGGCAGAGGGCTTGATTCACTACTATTGAATTCCATGCTTCTGTTGACATATTCTTTTCAAAGCAGTAGAGACCTACCATTTTTGAAACTAGAGGATTGCAGTGCTGATTTATCCCAGTTGCTTTCTTTCTCCATTTCCTCTGCTCCTAGCTTCTATCTCATAGAAAAGAAATATAGTAAGAAATAAAATTTTGTCTTATTCTTGGGGTGCTATGTGACAGGGGGCAAATGAGACAGCAGGATAAAATCTATAGTAGAATGATTTAGGTGTACTTTGGCAACTATAGAAATTTATGAGGGAGGTGTGGAGAGACAGAATTACTGGAAATATTTTCCATGTCAAACAGAAAATGCTGTCCATAAGATTCCTAGTTTACCATTCTGGTTTCCTGACTCTGAGATATTTGTTATGGAGGAGGTAGATGAACCTTCCCATCAAAGAACTTCACAGAGAAGTGATTCTGCTCTGATGAAGGCAATACAGTACCCTGATCTCTCGTGTCAGGGAGCAGCATTACTGGGAGGTGTACTGGAAGAGTTATTTTGTTCCTGTTTTTTGAAGTATTCTTTAAGTTGTTAGTAGTGGTAAATTTTTGCCCACTGCTTACTTTGATGAAGAACAGAATTTTTAGAAGAATGTGCTTTGTAGCAAGATACTGTAACAGGTTTTCACCAAGCAGTAGGGGCTGTGGGTCAGGAACCTGTGGGTCATTGGACAGGGAGGCAATTAAAGACCACAGTGCTGAGAGAGCTCACCAAGCTTTCGGGAGACCGGCTGTCCAAGAAGAAACTTTTCAGATGCAGACATCTCTGGGAATGTTTCAGGTATTTATTGAGTGTGGTTTGTCTTACAAAAAACAAGGAACAAAGTTTATCATACTCCTAACTCTTGGCTAGAAAATGGTGGTGAAAAACAACAGCATGGCAAGGGACAGTCAGAGTTGCAGAATCTCCCCACTTGGGAAATGAGCTTTCACTCTGGCTGCCCCAGATGAAATATTCATGCCTTGCTGTCGTTAGTACATACAGTAATATTCTGGACTGCAGGTGACAAAAGTATATCACAACATCAAGGTCTATATTCAGAAAGAAAGAAAAGGATTAGTTTTACATGCATTTTAAGAGGGATTTTTTTTTCTGACTAATATTGCTGCTTGTATTTGTCATACCTACCGTCAACCTCTGGGACTCAGACTGCAGTCCCATTGGTGATCTGGAAGAGCAGACAAGACCCTTGCTGTTCCCCCCTCACACGCATCAGTCTCAACTGTATTATATCAATATTGAACATAAGTTACTGGCATTTTATTCAGGTAGAACAGTGGTGTGAGTATGGGCACTATCAACAAATCACAAAAGAGGCTGAGGTCCAAGTGAAATCAAACAGCAAATAGATTTCATTGACATCTTTGTATGTGTTAGGAGGCATTTAGAGAAATGCTTTTGGCATAAGATTTTGAGCTATTGTAAAGAACTTTTTTCATTTTAGAGGTATTTCCAAAAATTTGCTTTTGCTAAGAAATAAAATTACTTTTGTCAAATACTTGTTCAGTTGAGCAGTAAGCTTGACTGTCTGAGAAGTGCCCTCAGAGCTGAAAATTAATTGGCTTTCACTGAAATTTGTACGGGTCATAAGCAAAAAGCTGCAGATTAAAGGCTTTACATCTCATAAATTCTGCTTTTTGGTGCCTGTGACACACATCTGTGCAGTTCACTTCTTTCTGGCAATGTCTCACTACTTCATGTGGTGTATTTAATTTCATGTTGCTTTTTATTTCACCTTACTGGAAATAGAAAAAACACGAACAAAAGGTTTATTTAAAAATAACAGTAATTGCCCACAGTAACAGTGTTTTCCAGTTTCATAATTTTTCATAATAATTCATTCTGCAGCATGATTAAAGTAGGTTAAATATTAAGGTCAGCTCCCAAAGGAGGTGGGGTGTGAGGCAGCAGAATGCTGAGCATTCCTGCAAGAGGTTGGGCGCACAGGACTTCCCTGCAAATGGCAGGATATGAGGACATTTAATGTTGTGTAGAATTGATTCCTGAATCTGCAGTAGATAGAGATAGAAGGCCTTGTAACAAAACACCGGAGGTAACTTGAGTGAAAACTTTGTCATTTTTTTTCTCCAGTAAGAAATGTGGATTTCATTCAAATGAAAGTTCTCCATCAGCTTCTGCTGATTTAGTTAATGTTCCCCCAGAAAGTAACCAAGTATCAGGGATTTATTTTTTTTTAATGTTTTGGTTACACCCTTCAAAAAGTAGTTACTAATGTTATTAATTTAAAATTTTAGTTTTACATTTGCCTCAATTATATTTAGTGTTCTAAAAATGAAAACTTTCATCTTGGATTGAATAGATTGCTGAGATTAAGTGATTTTTTTTTTTTTTTTGAAAACTTTCAGTGTAGCAGAGTTTATTTCATGGTATCATTGCATCAGAGGCTGGAAGAGACCTCAGTCCTCAGTTGCACCTTTCTTCTCCAACTTCCTGCTCAAAGCAGGCTCAGCTCTGGGATCAGGCAGGGTGCCCAGAACTTCATCCAATTGGGACTGAAACCTACTCAAGGACAGTGACTGCACAACCTTGCTTGGCTATCCTCAGTGTGAAAAAAACTTTTCCTTCTCCCCTGTCCAAACATTGCTTATTATAGTGTATGCCCATTAGCTCTTGTTCTCCTTCCATGCCCTGGTTTGCGGAGCCTGACTGTCATCTTGGTACCTGCCTCATAGTTACTGGAGGGAATGCTGTTAGGCACTTCCAAAACCACCAACACTGTGTGAATCTGCAAGGAGATCTAGATTAAATTACTGTTTGCAACTGTTGGTGAATTTCCTTGTGCTCCAGTATGTCTCTGTAAAGGTGGGATCATTTTTCTTTTGTTTTTTGTCTGTTTTGCTTCTTAGCTGTTGCGGCTTGGCTGATTTTAGCACATGTGCAGGCTTTTAAGTGGAGGACCTCAGTCTTGGACCCTAATGTATTATTTGTAGTAATGGTGATAGTCTCTAGTAGCTGAAAACAACTTGTCTCAAAGAATTATTGCTATCTCGTGGTAATGACTTAAATAAGTCATTACAAGGCAAGAATTACAGGAACATTTAGAGGAAATATTTTTTACTATGATGGGAGATTATCAGAGCTGGGCTTAAGTGCATTGAATTTCAGTGCACCTGCATTGTCAGAATAGTTTACCATTTGTATGCTTGCGTTACTTTAAATGTACTAGCCTCCAAAATATTGATGAGGCAAAAACCCCTGTAAAGCTCACCTGCTTTTTTTTTAAATGTATCTGTTTAATTGTTCTGCCAACTGGAAAGTTAAACAATGACAAAATAGCCTGTGAATTTGTGTACTGGCTGCTTTTCCTCCTAGTGTTGTGAGAAGGTTTTGCTGAATTGGAATGGAGATGAAGCAAAATAGCTTTTCACACAGTGTGTGGTCGGGCTTTAGCATCCAAGGTAACAGAATAACTGTAATCATATAAGCTCCATAAAAGTTACAGTTAAAAAAAATGCTTTGTATGATTTTAAGGGCTGTTATTAAATGGCCAGCAGTTTGTGGGCCTCTTATTGCAAAGCCTCTTTTACTCACGTTTTTGGGTTGTCATAACTGTCGTTAATTCTTGGTCCTGAGGAGAGCCAGTGAGGGTCTGGCTAAACAGAAGTCCTGTCCCATATAGTTTGAAGTTTGCTAGGTTGTCTCACCCATAGGGAAAATCTGTTTGCCAGACATCCCTGGTGGTACTTTCAGGAGAAGAGTGTAACAGTACATCTATGCCCCTAATATTTTCCAGCTAACACTTGAAAACTGACAGACCTGTGTGTGTTTCTTGTTTTACACAGTACAGTACAAATATAAAGCAGTGCAGGGCTCCTTTCTTATTACTTAGTGGCAATGTGGGTGTCTTACAATCTGAATCTTTAGTATATACAGGCAATACTTCTTAATAACCAAAATTTGAGCTGAACAGAGTTTGTTTCTGACCTTTTTTTGAAAGATACTAGTGCTCTTGCTGTTAGCTCTGTGTGACTGAAATTAAGGCTACTCTGGTCTGTGGTTTTCAGTCTCCCGCCTGTGCAGGTTTCCCATGGGACTTGGGTAGGATATTCTTTGCCAAGTAACCATGGCAGTAATTGGTAAGTGCTTACATTTGAATTCATTTGAGTTATAGTGAATGTAGCTGGGTTTCTTCCCATACTAAACTACTGCTAAACATCTGATTTTGTTTTATCCAAGTATATTGGTTCAGCTTGCTTCATACACTAAGCATGCAGCGACACATGTCCTATTCATCCTCAGAGCTTTCCAAGAACGGGATAATGCTGTGAGCACTGTTATCTGTCTGACTACCATTTTTAATAAAAGCATTTTAAAGAGGGGAAAAATAAGATAGATTAATAATATAAACAACCCCTACCTACTTAAAAAAAATTGACTAGTGGTTTGACTTCTGCATTTGAGTGCCAAGCATTTTCTTAGAGTTGGGTTCTTCTGCTGATCTCCAAAATAACTCTTTTCTCTAAAAACGCAGGTTGATTATGTGTGCCTGCAGTCAGTAACACAGCAGGAAATGTGAACCTGATTATTTTTATAGTGTGCGTGGTGACCTGGATCAGTAATGCCTAAAATTTAGGAATTGTACTAAAAAGACAAGAGTATGAGGAGAAAAAGATTTGGAAAGAAAGCAGAAATTATCTTTCTCTGGCTAAATGCATATTGAGTTAAGGTATAGTTTTCTTGACAGATACTATTGAAGTATATGATTTCTTGTAGGGGTTCCAAATGTGATAGTTCATTTGATTTGTTACTTTTTTTGCCCAACATTACCTCTATGCATGAGAGCAAATTAATGATACTGTTGCCAAAGACAGAAGGACATCTGTCGCTGAATTAGGGTTTTTCAGAAGCTTTTAAGTTAGGTAAAAAGATCTTTACTGGAGCACAGTGAATTCAATCTTGTGGATTGAACAGTAATGACATGAGAAGTGTTTTGTTTTGTATCTTGTCATATCCTTGCCTAAAACTGTGAGTTTCACCAAAATAACAGCTGTGTGGAAGATGAGCCCTCTGTCCTGAAAGAAGTACTTGAGTAGGACTTTGAACTTGTCATTAAGCTATTGATCTTCAAGCACATTCATCATCTTCATTTTTGTGCAACCTAAGAGCAGGTCTGTTGCCAATCACTTATGCAAAATTGAACTTAATTTCAGTAAGATTGCCTGTGTGCAATAAGCCCCAGGTTTCATAAGACCTGTCCTGAATAAAGTTTGAAGACCTATTTTGACTCTGTTAGAATGAAATAAATTAAAAAGAATGAGTTTCTGGACAGTTACGATACAGTTCCAGGAGAAAGCAGAGTCATTAAAGCACTGTGGCCAAAATGTCTGAATCAACCACCCAAGAAGTGAAAGATTGCAGCCTGGGACAGCTTTATTGTTGCTATGAAACTGAACGCCTGCATAAAAATAAAGAGAACAATAAGGGACAAGTGTTTACTGGGCATTAGAGAGATGTTTATTATACCTTCTACAGCATAAGCAGAAAGCTCAAATTATCTCCAGATTTTAAAGGCGTTGTAAAATAATTAAACACAAATACTAAGAATCTTACTGGAACTACAAATCCAGTATATGTTCCTCTGAGGATTCTTATTTCATTTTTTACATGTTTTACTAGGCTGAAACACCACAGCCCTGGGTTTGGTCACACAGAGAATTAAAGTGGAATAAAGTTGCCCTGATTCTCATTCATAGTTCATAAGCCCTGTTGGAAGGCAGGGAATGTGGGCTGGGAAGGGACATGGCAAGCCAACTACATGATTTGTCACTCTGTCTTTTTGCTTTCAATCTGGATGAGAAAAACTGTTCCATGTAGAAGTATGATAAAAAGCCCTTAGAGGTTGTCCTCGCTCTGCCATGGAGCATGCTTGTCAGGTGGTCCCCCTGGTTTGCTGTAGATGGTGAAAAGGCAACCTGGCCCCTTGCAACAGAGCATAGCCATTAGCTTGTTGGTTAAAGGTCCTACAAAGCATCTCTGTTGTTTTTACTTTAGAAGCTGCAAAGAAAGGCATGGCACAAAGGAAGCCATGGCTGCTGACCACGTCATTTCCCTCCAAACAGAAAGATGAGATTTTGCATGAAATCGCATTTAGTGCCATGTGCCTCAAATTTGAAGGTTGGGGAAGTGCTTGCTATAGCAATTCAACCACATTAGTCATGTCAAGTAAGTATGATTTAGACCACTCTGGTTCAAGACAGTTCAGAAGGTTAAAGCAGTAGCAGCCAAACCAAACTACATGTGAGGAAAGAAGCTATGGGGGTAAAGGAAGTATGCAGTCAGGGCAGTGGCAGGTGTGGTGACTCCCCTTTGTGGTAGTACTCAGGTCAACTGGCTGTAATTTCACCTTAATGAGCCTGTATCACCTATACAGGTGATTGGAAGAAACTGAATCACTTCTGGTGATGAATCAGAAAAGCTAGGGTCCCTATAATTAGAAAGCATGAACATTCCATTTAGTACCTTTGTCCAGTTTGCATAGGTAGCATATAACTGATGCCAGCCTGCATGGTTGTAATTTTGCTGTATCCCATCAGTTTTTACCTTACAGCTACATGAAGACCTATATGATATGATGGCTCATTTCATATAAACACATTTACCCAAAACAGAAAATACTGTGAACTCATATTTGCAAACAATGCAGTTGGAAATAATAAACCTAATGGCAAGCTTCCAGTATATTTTTGTTTGACATTCCATCCCTTAACTGGAATACTATGCAGATTACATTTTACTTAGTAGGTGACAGTCAAGAATTTCTACTCTTTTTACAGGATGAATTATGGCCAGGGTTTAAAAAATAAAATTGCTAGGGCTTTTTTGTTGAGAATGGGACTGGGGCATGATGTCTTTCACTTCTGGATGCCCAACCTGAGGCCATAGGATATGAGTGTTTCATGCTGGGTAATCAATGCTGTTGGTCAAAAATGTATTTTATAACTGTATTTTATCACTAGTGTTACATCTGCACAGATATGCTTAGGGAGTTAATTCAGGAGACCAATTTCCAAACTAAGCCTCTATCTATTTTCCAACCCAGCGCTAAGATACATCAGGCAAGGCAGTTTTGGGTAAGTATAGATAGTATTTTAATTATTAGGGGATACCATTCATCTCCTTTGGGCTTGTCAAACCAGCACATCCTCTGGTAAGCCATCCCTTGCACATATAAAGTTTGTCCCTCACTCTGTGAACAGTATGCCCAGCAGAGAGTATTTGTCTTATAAATTAAATTTATGCCTCCAAATAGAGAGGAAAAGTAGATTTTCAGTTTTAATGAAAATTGCAAATGTTTACATTAAAGTTAGCTAGTACGTGTCTGCGTAGCCTCCACAGCTTGAGAGCCATTTTTTCTCTGTGGAAAATATGAGATGAAAGCGAGCATATTTTCAATTCTTATAGCGACACAGAAACTGATATACCAGTTCACTGGCCCCTATGATCTGGAATACTGTGTCCCAGGGTGATAAATACTGGATGCATTATAGTGTAGTATGAAATTCCAGCAATGAATAATTATAGAGAGATATGCACCTAAGGAAATTTCTTCAGATGTCAGTGGTGAAGGGGCTTGTCAGGTACTGCTGCATGAGAGTCAGTGTTACTTATCAATGGTGATCTTTGCTGACACAAGTGTGAATAATATTCCAATTATTCACTTAAATGTCTAATCTCCTACTGAATCTAATAAACTTGCTGGTTTTACTGACCTCTACTTTGACAGTGAGTTCTAAAGTTTTAATTTTGCCTTGGATGATGTGTTGGGTAGAAAATAATTTCTTTATCAAGCTAAATAGGTCTTCCTTGAATTTTATTAGCAGTGTCTGTTTTCTTAGTTAAAAGAGAGGTAGCAAATGTGCCATGGGTTGGCATAGCTAGGCTCACTAAAGTTCATGATCTTATATGAATTTCCACCAAATGAGGTCTCAGTCCACTCTGTTGGAGCTGGAGGCACATGAACATTATGTATTGCAGGGAGGCTTTATTTATCTTCTTTAAGTGCTATGTCACACTATTTATGGTTTGTTGTAGGGTTTTTTTTCTCTCTTGACTATCGCTTAGCAACAAGTGGCAACAAGTGGATGTATGGGTTTGTCCTCATTTTCTGAAGTTGCTTTTTGTGAGCAGCCAAAGTTAATTTAGAAGCCATGAATTTTGAAACTCTTCACTTTTGACAGTGTTTCCTTATGTATGTTGTACTGTAACTATTACATGTGTGTGTGTGTGTGTAAAGTTTCATCAACTTCATTCCTGTATTGCTTATCAGCAGGATGGATAACTCTTAGCTGAGACCTTTGCACCACTCCTAGCAGTGCCTTTGTTCTGTGTTAAAAATGAGTGATTTAATTAATTTCTGTTCATCCATTTCTCTAGATAGGTGTCCAAAGACCAAACTTTACCCCCTTATGTTTCATTTCCAAGCTGGATTCTTCCATTTCTTCAGTGAATCCCACAGAGGATCTTAAGATTTTAGAAAGTTCATATCAAACATGAATTGGCTTCCGGTGTAGGGGAGTTAGCTCTACAATAAACATGTTTGAAAATCCCAGCCTGCCTCTGGAGTTTTAAGGAAGGAAAACATCTATCACCATTTAGAATCATAGAATCATTTAGACTGGAAGAGACCCTTGGGATCATCAAGTCCAACCATCAGCCCTATTCTACAAGTTCTCCCCTACGCCATATCCCTCAACACCACCTCCAATCTACTCTTANCTGCATAGATGGGAGGTGAAAAGCATTCTGACTGCTCAAATATATACAACTTATGAAAATTGTATTTTAAAAAACAAAAAGCAGATAATGTCTTTCAGGAAATTATCTCAGTCTTTGCTACGGATCAGGTAGACTTTCAAAGCAGTTCCCCATTCCTGCCAGCAATCCATCAGTTTTATTTGGATTGAATTTTAATCAGCTTTCTAACACCCCTTCTGCAATCTCAAATCTTGATCTTGTGATTATTTCCTCTGCCACAAATCCTGTAAGCTTTCAAAAAGTCTCCAGCTGCTTGTTTACATAGGGACTCTCTGGAGAAAATAATCCGAAGTAACTGAAGGTGTGAATCCAAAGCATATTAGCTAAACTGAATTAAAACTGCATTTTTTTTTTTAATTTTAATTTTAATTTTAATTTTTATTTTTTTTATTTTATTTTTATTTTTATTTTTTATTTTTTATTTTTATTTTTATTTTTAAAACTGCATATTTACTGAATATAATTCAGTAAAATGACATTAAAGTCAGTTCTGACGTGAGTGAGCATGTCCACAGAGTGGGCTAATACAGTTTAAATTATGCGCTTTCAAAACTTAATTTAGATCAAGTTCCTTGTGTGTCTCTGGACACAACCACTCTGTAGACACAACCACTCTGTAGACACAACCACTCTGTGGACACAACTAATCTGTGGACACAACCCCTACAGCCACGCTGTGCACAGCAGGGAAGTGCTTTGCATTGCCCATGGCGCTGGAGCCCACTGCGCGCCCCTGCCTGGTTCATAGCTGACAGCACTCGGCTCAAGCGGCGTGTGGTGTAACTTGGAGTATCGTCAGTTTATTCTCAATCCATAAAGCCGTGCTGCCATCATCACCATTACCCTTACTGCAGTAGCATGCATAGTGGAAACAGGAGTCCTATTATACTAGATACTAAAGGAAAACAAACTAGCCAGCTCCTGTACAAAGACCAGAGTCTTTTGTCTGGGCTGGTCAGGTTGTGAGCCACAGCAATGTTGGGTCTCCTGTGGCCCAGCCTGGTGCTTTGCATGAGAAGTCTGGCTGTCCTGAAAGTTTGCATGGGAGGGCCAGGGCAGTGACTTGAGAAGTAAAATGTGAGAATTTCTAACCTCCTGTGCTAATCATAAGGCCATATTGACATCAGCTGGCATGATTTACTGAGTTCAGAGCAGTGCTTGCCACCCAAGCTGAACATTCTTACTCACGCAAATGTGCTCACAGGAAAGCCACGCTGTACATGCTTGTGTCATATTGCAGCCTACATCTGGTTAAAATATCCTTCTCGTGCTAGTTAAATGCTCTGGGAATTACCTGAGGCTTATTGCCTTTTTGATCCCAATCAAAATTCAGTCAAGTCTGATAGGGCTTGTAAATGATCCTCTAGTCCGCTGTGCATTGATTTTTTTTTTCTTATATTTTATTTTTTTCTCCTTGGGGGAAAAACAGAAATCCCCATGAAGCTGTGAGAAATAGTTCATTGCTTTTTATACGTTTTGCCAGTTGTAGGCCAAAAATATAAAGGAAAATTCAGGTTCTTCCATTTGAATGCAATCCCAAAGGTTATAACTGTCAAACTAGAATATAGTTCCAAGGTTTTGAAAAGGCCAAGTACTTCCAACAATGTTTTTTAAGAAAATGCTAGCTATGGGCTTGGTTAGATCAAGAAGTGGTTTATATTACACTATCAGCTTTGCTGGAGAAGCATTTAGTGGCAAGATGGATAATGGCTCTGTCAATCAACAGATTTCCTAAAAGCCATTTTATATTTTCACCCAAGGTGAGTCAATGACATCAGATGTATAAGCAGAGTGGGTGGAACCACTGCTGTATTTAAGACTGGGCTACTGAGCTTGATCACAGGAGTAAATTTTTCAGTGTCTGGCCAACATTTGTATTTTCAATTGCTGCACATAGAACAAATTTTGCTTAAAACAATTTTATAATGAAGCTAAGACATACAGAAAATCTTGATTAAGCATGAAAAACTTAGTAAAAGCATTAGTGATGGATTGTGGAAGCTGAAATCATTGAATTCTCTCAAACCATTGAAATAATGCTGGGAAAAGGAAAAATTGGTGCTTTTTGCTTTTGTTTTGACCAACACATTTTGGTTATGTTTTCTGTGGAAAAGAAAGCAGGGTCTTAAAAGAGAGGGCCAAGTTATAAACTGCAGTCTTTTGGCCAGATGGAAGGGGAAGGAGGACAAGAAGGTGGTACAGTAACTTCTGAGTTGTAATCCTGTGTCAGGTCAATTAAAATGTCCTAGTGTTTATTATTTTATTAAAAACTAATCTATCTGGAACTGCTTTACACTTACCATAGGCTAGAAGAATACATACTGGCAGTGCATACAGTGTGCACATAACCAGCTGACATATGGCAGCTCCGTACCCAATGTTAATTTGTTTGTGTCTTAGATGTCTAATACAAACACAAGGTACTTGCATACTGAAATCAGTGTACATATATATAGTCAATCTTTTTTTCCTGACTGCTTGGGATAAAATAATGTCATGACTTTTCTAAGTTCAGTGTTGGGTAATATATACTGATACCAATGTAATGCATCTAATGCTTCTTAAAACTTAGGAGGATTTAGAATTATTCATCTTGACTGTCACACATCAGCAATGTAAGGAGAGCTACTGTCAGCACAAGCTACTTTTATCTTAAGTCATAATTTGTCTGCCAAAGCCAACAACGTGAAAGTAGCCTCATGAATTGTTATATCCATGTCTCCTTTGAGATGGTATTCCACTTAACTTGCTCTGTTTAAAGTGCTGTTTTTACAAAAGGAAAACTGTAGGACTGTGTGATTAATATTAACTTTATCCCTGGGCAGTGCAGAATGCACAAGTGTTGAAACAACACAGCTGCAACCAAGTCTGACTGTTGAATTATCTATCAAAATAAAACATTTTGTGAAACAAAAGTACCGAATGTTTCTGTTCCAGAAAAGCTTAGCTCTTTAATCAAAGTCTATACAAACTCCAGAATACTTATCTAAGAATACTGTAGCATTAATGCCAGTCTTCATTGTTTTCTCTGCTTAGTGGTTAATGCAGCTGTAGTTGGTATAATTGTCTCCATCTCACTGCAAACAGCAATATTTTCATTGGTCACTGTTTGTTTAGTTTTTAGATTGGCTTATGTTTTAAGAGGTGATAAAATTTGAAACAGCTAGTGCAAGGCTTCTTACACATCAGCAAATTCACCTCAACATTTAATACTAATTAACTTAACAGTGACTGCTTACATCCAAACATAGCACAACTATTCATTTTCTAATCAGAGGCTTATGAATGAGATGCGATTGTGTGAACCATTTGGTGACTGAACTTAATTTTAGAACAGAAATTGCCATATAGCTCATTGATTTAATTGGAGGTTTTGGAGCTTTCTTGCAGGTTGAATTGTTTCAACAGATGAGATAGTGACAAAGGCTTGATCGTGACCCTACTTAATGCAGACTGTCTAAATTTGCAGCAACTTAGTGAAGTTGCATTAAGCTACTAATAATGAGTTACGAACAAGAATTATAAACTATTAGGATCGATGAGTTCCTACATAAACAGTAACCTGATGAATACTTTTCTTTAGTCTTGACTGCTTGTGTTGACAAGTTTGGGGTTGGTTTAGCTTACTCTTCTTCTTTTTCCCACAGAGCTGCTCAGAAATTGAACCTGTCTTCCAAAAAGAAGAAACACAGGCCTTCTGCATCATCTGTTCCCGAATCTCCTCTCTTCTCCACCAGCTTCAGCAGTATCCTTCAGACTTCCCCACCCCCTGCACCGCCATGTTTGTTAAGGGCTGTCAGCAAGGTGAAAGACACCCCTGGTCTGGGCAAGGTAGGCCTTACAAGTATTGCTAAAGAATGGTTTTCTTTGGAAGAAGATTTTATCCTTATGCAAAATTTTAAGGGAATAGGAAGACCATGTCCTTTTTTGTTTGACTTTACTGTAGTTGTTCCCTGAATATATGTACAAAGGTCTAACAATGTAAGTTACTTAATGCAAGTGAACTTCTAATAAATTTGTGGTTGACTGGACACAGCCAGACCTACTTGTGCAGCGGTAATACATTTCAAGGCCCAGCTAGACTAAACACACTTGCATTGGGACCATAGTGCTAGTAAGCAGTGATAATGCCCATTATGCTATGGTTTCTTAGAGTTGGCCTCCGTGGCTGTGTTTAAAACTGCATAGCAGTTGCTTGCTGTGACATATTCCAGGTTCCTGATGCCCTTGTTGTTCAAACTGATGTCTTGGCTGGGCACACTGTAGTTTGCTTCTCGATCATGTTTCCTGTCTTTCTTCCAGCCCAGTCAGGACAAGGCTGGGCCGTGTACCTGAACAAAGCCTGGACTGATAAAAATGAATTGCTCCTTTTTCCTTTTCTCATGTTATTTCCTCCCATTCTCTATAATCGTACCCTCTTAAAATGCTGTTTAGGTGCATACTTATAACGGGAAATGGTTGAAGTGATGGAGGGAGGTGGCTGTATTGCTGTTGTTTTGTTGTTTGACTGAGAGGCCCTTCCTTTTTCCCTGTCACAAATGGAGAACCTGGCATATTGCATCTGGGAATACACACATGCAGTTGCTGAGGACAGCAGTTTGCTTTAATCAAGGTAGTTTCTTATGCAAGCATCTGTGTGTATGGCTTTTCCATATTCATTGAATACTAAGTAGTGACAATGAATTTGGTGAAGATCTTTGTGTTTAGAAGAGAAATTGTATTGTATCATCTAGGAGTGCTGAGCATAGGATGGGCTTCAGAAGTTTCATTGCTGATTTTGGATGCACACTTTCATGTCGTGCAGTTGGTTTGTTGTTTGCAGTTTGGTTTTTATTTTTGTTTGGTTTTTGCCAAAGAATAATGGTATTACTTTTATGGATGGTTTAATGCCTATTTGAAAAGGGATTCCTTCCACATAGGGATCCTTTTCTTTCCTCTGACCTGGCAGATAGGAGGAAATGTGCAAACCTGTTATGATCATATAAAAGTAATGCATACTCTGAATTTAACGGGAGGAAGAGAAAGCTTGAGTCTGTTCATCGTTGTAAGAAACATTTATGGAAAACATTTACAACAGAAGCCATCCTCTCAGGATTCTTACTTTTTTGTGCTTGGGACAGTTTATGTCTAAAAAATTAAAAATTCCATTGAGGAATTATGAAGGCTGTGTGCATGAAAACAAGGGACTAATTTCCTGTGCTGAACCATGTGAGCACTTTCCCTGACTATCATTTTTCACCCCTTCCAAGAATGTCTACACACGGAAACACAAACATAGCTCTGTCAAAACCCCGCAAGCTTGATATGAGCATTTTGTGCTTCTCTAACTGCTTTCCAGTAGACAGGGCATGGGAAACAGGTTTGCAATATGCACAAACAGACCTATGATTTGTTTCTTCATCAACACCATGTACCAGAACAGGCTCCAGGTTGATTCATATAATCAGAATAAAAAAATATTCCCCCCCCCACATTTCCATTAGCAGATATATGTCAAACCTGCGGTTTTGGGAACTCAGTTTCATTTTTCACCTCTTTGGTTTCTCCTAAGGGTCACTTTATAATTATGACCTGAAGCTTTCATCGAAGTTTCCCATCAGTTTACCTCTGTAGCAAATTTTCATTTTAATATATCAGAAATAGGTGTGAGGCATAATAAGTAAATAACTGCAGGATAACAATGTATTTTATCTGGCAGAGTGGGAAAACTTCTGATGAGGTAATGGAATTTCCAGCTTGTTTGCTTTTAATTTTAATTGTTGTTATTTATACATGTTCTGTTCAGTTTGGTTGGCATATTCTTTGATAGCAGCATGCTAAAAACTCTTGTTACTTTTCTCATTATTTTCTCTCACATAGAGTTTTCTGTAAGGGTATAAATCTATAAAATGTGGACCCACATGGAGGATGTGGGTTCAGGGAAGCTAAATGTTATTTTCAGTTCTTTAGGTTTTTTTCTGGTTTGTGTTTAAATAGCATTTTACCAGCGATCCCAGTGTGATAAAGCTCTGTTTCACATTGGGTTTGAGTGGACTGGGCAATTTCTAACATGACAGTTTGTTACTGGAAAGTCTGGTTCACCAGAACTGGAAGGCTGGCTGTTGCCAAGGATTCTGGATTTCTGTGACTGCCAGGGACAGCTGTGCATGGACTGTCCTGGGACAGGCTTCCTGGCAGGCAAGTTCCTTGCTATAGTTCTGAGAACACCAGCACAGACTCTGGGTGTTGCTGGCTTGATGTCAGCTTGAGAGCTGTCAGTTTGCCAGAGTAGGTGGGTGTCTGAGACACTCAGGACAGGAAGCCAGGTATGCTTTGAAGCTTAGACTTTGAGGTTAAATTTCATTTCACAGTTTTCTAAAATGAACTTGCCACCAAACAGCGGCCATTTCTACTAAAAATTTCAGATTCTACTTCTCACTGAAAACATTAGGACAAGTATTTATTTAAAATTTCTCAGCGGTCATGTGCAGGCATGTAATTTTTGTGAGCTAAACTAGGAAGTCTTGCCTATCACCAACAAACTTAAAGGTACAACTGAAGAGTCTAAACTGGAAAAATAGAAGAGAATTAGAAAGTATGTATTCAGGTTGCACACTTCACACCTTTTCTCACAAAAGGCCTTGCAAATCAGACTGTATCAACCTGGCATTTGGAAGAAGAATTACTTGAAAGTTAAAGTTCAGCTTCCTAGAGGGAGGAAGGTGATATTAATAGTGAAATGTTGGGACTGCATAATCATAATTTTACTTCAAGTGTTAGAAACACCATTGACCGTAGCAGAAATACAGCAGTGTCAAAGTGAAATAACATAGTAAAGGATCAGATTCTTTGTTGCACTCATTTTTGAAAATCTCTCCATGAAGTAAAACAAAAGGGTTGTGACTGTGTTGCAAATATGTTAATGGTGGGGTTGTATGGGTTGTAGCATACGCGTGCCTTGGGTTTGCATTTGCTGACTGAGGGTTCTGACCTTGGATGGTAATGTGGCATCTCTACAGTTGTTTCTTTAGAGTTCTCTTTTAGGATGAGAGTCCTGCTCCATAAACTGCCTCAGCTTGAGCATTGCTTTGCCTTCTCTATCTGCTCCCTTTGAATCACCATATTCTGAGAGTGGCAGATTTACACACAGGAAGAATGCCACTGTCCTGGATGACTGTATGTACAGTTTTGCCAAGTCCCATTGTTTTCTGGAACATACTACTTAAGTCTGTTTTGTCCTTTCTGACAATGAGCCAAGAAACAGAACAAATAAGCTTTCTGTGCAGAAAGAATAAATTATTCTGTGCCTGCAGTCAGATTAGCCACTATAAGAGCATTCTAGTAAGGTTTGCTTAGATTTGTTCCCCAATCTGCTTCCCTCCTTCTTCCCCCTGTCCCTTTCCTTCCATTTTCTGTCAAAACTAAAACTAAACTGATATTTTTGGTGAAAATCTGGAACGTTGCTTCTGTGAAAGATGGTGTGTTGCTGAATCCCACATTAAGCATGAAAAATACCTTGAATGAAAAATTTTCTGCCAGCCTTAATAAATAGGTTGTTTTCATGTGGCACAGGGTTTAGGATGAATGGATGTGGTCGCTGTGCTTTCCTTCATTTATTACTTTTTTGTGTGTAGTCTTATAAAACTCTGTCACTGAGAGGTATTTGTTTTGTTTGGGTGGAAATTCACCTACTTTTCATTATATTTTATTTTTTGTGTGATTGTTGTTTGTTTGTACTTGTTAATCTCAAAATAAAATAGCATTATTTTCTGTGTTAAAATCATCCCTATCCAAAAAGTTTCAACCAGGGAGAAACTAGTCATCATTGAACCTTTTTTGGGTAGTCATTTCAACCTGTTAGCATAATGGACTGTAATTTGTGATACTGTGTTTACTTTTCATTTTTCTGTAGCACCAGGACTCCTATTTGCAGAGCATAGCCTCATTTTGCTAAATCATGTATAAATTCAGGTAAAAAAGCCCCTGTTTCTGTCCCAGAGCACTTAGGATCTCAATGCAGAGAGGAAGACCGGACAGACAGAGACAGGGAGCAAGAAGAAACAATGAGGTGTTATCGGTCATCTTGATAGCAGCGTCCTTAACCCATCAGCAGTCTAATATTAGATACCACTTGTCAAGCTTTGGTAGGTGTTATTGAAGGGGAGATTATTAAAATCTTTGAAGGGAGAGAAGCAGATGCTTCTGAGGAGCCCTCTCTAAGTGTGTAGCGCATGGTAGGAAGCAGTGCAGAGAGGGGGTTTTGAGAGTCTAGTAAGTGAGGTGTGCAGGAGCCCATCTCTTGGCAGGGGCCAAATGTGGAGCCTGACTGTGAAGGGCAGTGAATGGGAGCTGAGCCATGGCCAAATGCCAGGAATGCCCACAAAATGCTGGTAGGACATTGCCAGTGTGATAGACACTCCTGAATTGTACACCTTTCTCCTAAGGACCTGTACCACATACTAAAGGAGGCTTGGTTAAAAATGATTCTTCAGTGCCTCGCTGTAAGAATTTTTCATTTTGCTGCCATCTATCTTGAAGGTTTACAGAGAGGATCAGAAGAGGTTCTCTTTCCTGCATAAACAGAGGTCTGCTCCATCACTTGGGTGCACAGGGGGAAAAAGGTAACCATTAGATGACAAATGCTATTTAAACCCCTTTATTAAGAAAACACTTTCTGAGGTGAAAGCTTGTTTTGCCCAAAGTTACCATGGTTACTGAAAAAAAAGGATGATCCCTTGAGGCATTTAAAGGAGACGTGTGTCAACAGGATTGTTGTACAAATTAAATAGTTCTACTTGGAATGAAATCCAGGTGGCCTTTTGTCCTCCAGACAGAGTTACCCAGAACTGGTATTTTCCTCACTAAATGTACTGTTTGGACCTGGAAGAGGCTTTCACACTCCTTGGCTAGATTCCTGATAGGTGGGCTTTTCTAGGAGGAGTTTTAGTACCTCAAGCTGCTTTAAGAAAAAAGTGAAATTAATAGAAGTTGGAAGAACTGCTGTAAACAATCTCTTACCTCTCAATCATATTTTCTATGCATACTTAGTTTGTCTTTCTCTAAAGTAAAGCTTATTCTGGATGTGGAGGTACCAACCCAGGTGTGCCAGGGGTATGTCAGATTGTATCTTTGTTGGTTGTGAGATTTAAAGAAAGATGTATTTTAAAGAAGCTTCTACATAGTCATGTTTCCATAATGCAGAGAATAGCTGTAATTGCAGTTCCTTTTCTTTTTTAATTGCAAAAGCTGCTACTTCATGGGAGCTAAGAACACCAAGCCTGTTAATGGAAAACCTGGCCTGTTGCCTAAACTTTACACCATGCAAGAGAGAATTCCTGCATGGAGAAGTAGGGCTGCACTTCTGCACAGTTCCTGGCCTGACAATCTATCTTTACTGACAATGGGATTCCTAAGGTCAGTTGGCAAAGAGCATATCCCAGAGGGAGGAGCCTGTGGCAAGTGAATGCTAATGTAATTGTTTCCTGGAGCATTGCAGAGGCAGGCAGGTAAGTGGAGGTGGACACTAAGGAATAGGCTTACATCTGCAAGGGGAAAATTGAAGGCAGAATACCATTGCTGTCCTCACATCTGACTACTAAATGGAGCAGTTCTGCTGTATGGCATTTGGAGTGCTCCACCAATCTGGGCACTGTGTGGCCAAGTGTGATAATAAGGTATCTCTCTGCTGATGTTCCATAAAATAAAGTCATCCTTCAGTCTAGTAGACATCTCCCTTTTTACATGGGGGGTGGTAAAAACTGCAACACAGAAAGCGAGTTTTTTCTAGAGACTAATGTACAGTTCTTAAATAAAACTCTTTGGGGAAAAAAAGGCTTGTCTTTCCATGTTATGGAGGAGAACTTGTACCCTAATCTGAGCACCAACTATTGGTGACAGCAAATATGGGTAAGAGACTATTGCTCAGTACATTCTTAGTGATGTCTTCCTATATGTGTTCAGAAATTGTACTAGTGAGTGAGCTTGTGATCACGAGAAGTGGATGGAGGAGATTTCCTTTTAGAATTGAACTGGACAGGCAAAATATGAAAAGAATGGTACCTCACTTTGATAACGTTTCTTAGTTCTGTGTTAGAAGAATCAAACTTTTCTGTGGAGCTTTTATAGTACATTTCACTGTGGGAAAGAGCTGTAAAGCCTAGTTTTGTATTGTTTACCTTGGTCTGTTTGGATTAATTTTACTGTAAACATTTCAAAGGAAAATTAGCTAGTTGAAATCACTTCAGACTGGTACTATTAGGTTTTGTATATTCCTAAGGGACTTTATTTATATGGTGGCCTCTGCATTGTCATAGATACATGATTTTATGCCCAGCAGTCTATAACTTTTAGGTTAGTTTACTATTTTCTTGACTGAAGTCACTTAGTGGCGTGAATGACTAATTTATTTGTAAACAACTAGTTGGCTGTAAGTCTTATGTACAAGGCCCACATGGGTTAATTAGTTTGACTGTTTCAATGTTGTCAACCTAATGAAGCTACAGAAATCTTTAGTATTGGTCACATATTAAGTAGGCTTTAAACATTCTCATGGTGTTGAAATAGTAGAACAGTACAGTGGCTACATTTTAAAAATCTCTTAAACATTGAAGATTATGCAATTTGAATGAAAACTACTGGATTATTCTAGAATATAAAAACTCATTGATTTTTAACATTTGGATTTCTGAGCCACTGTATTTTTGTTTCCTTTGGTTTTCAATTTAGGTTGTACCACTGGTTGATATTCTTGGGCATTGTGACAGTTCCAGTTAATCACTTCCACTTCATTTTTAAGACTTTCAGTAGTACTTTTTGATTCCCTGCTCTCTCCCCCACACCTCTCACCCCATTAAATTAATTTTTAAATCCATGAAGAAGAGGTTAATATAAATCAGGAAAGTCAAGATGAAAGAAACTGAAAACTACAAGGGTGTTTCTCATACAATGCTGAGGAAGGAATTTAAATGCTGAATAGTTTGCAAAACCAGGGATCATAGTAAGTTTTCTGAGATCTTATGCAAATTGTAGGCACTATGCTTTAAGCACGCAGCTGTAGGCCTTATTACAATTTTTTTTCTTTTAAACTTCCTAGAGGTCTTCTCCTCCCAGCCTTTTCCTTTTGTGTTCAACTCCTCTCAGCATGTGTTTGAGAGCAGTGCTCAGTGGTGCAGGCAGGATGGTGACACTGCAGGAGGCTCCACTATAGCAGTGCTGTAACATCACAGGCTAATGATTCGGTTGAGCCTCTTCATTCAGCTGCAAGGTTATTCTGCTTTCCATTATCCTAAAGGTCGGGCTTTACCTCATTTCTCTGGAACAAAATTGACTTAAATAGATAACCAGCTCAGCTGAGACAGCCTGGTTTGAACTCTTCTATCTAATGGCATTCTCAGTATTAAACTATGATTTCTCATTCACTGTCTCTCCCTTTTTTGCTTTTTTCTTTTGGAACAAGCCCCATTTTTGGGAGGCTCTCTCTGGATACACTTATCCATTTTTGTGCATTTATATATCCTGTATTGCCACACTCTGTCATTATCTTCCCATCTTTTTCCTAACTCTGTGCTGCCACCATTGTTGCACTCCCTTGGGCTGTGATTCATGTTGCTAGCTGACGTGAACTGATCATGAGCCTGATTGATCTAGGCTGGTCATATGAATACCTCCTATGGAAGAATGGAGAGAAGTGCTACCTATATTAGGAAGGGTTGGCTTGCCTACCGGATGTTCCTTTCTTTTTCAGTTGATTAAAGAGGCAACCTAGACAGCTGCCTTAGAATGAGACATCCGTGTTTTGGCTGGCTCAAGTAAGGTGAAATGAATCCCTCCCTGAATAGGAACACAGTTTCTTCTTGAGTTCTGCTCCTAGCTTTTCACTTTAATAGAGAACCAGCTATTGAGAGATATAGTCACAAGATGCTTGCGGAAGGTTCTAGATACTTTCATTCTCTCCTTCACATGGAAGTCTGCATCTTCCTCTTTCCAGTCTAAGAAACATCAGAGGGTCACTATACAGCACCCAAGTCTGGTTGAGCAGACCTGCATGCAACTGAGCAGGTTGCATAAAGCAACCAGACCTTCAAGGAAAAAGACGTAGCAGGCTTTTGCACTTTTGGCCTCATGCAAACCAAAGGAAAGTTGAACTGATCTTTATTGATTTGAAGACTGGAGTTGTTCAGCTGTACTTATGCCAGGATGGATCTGTAAAGCTGGTCACAATGTGCACACCCATTAAATTAGAGCCTCTGGCCCTCAGATGCTCAGATTCTCATTGCTCTGTAATATGGCCAGTGAATCACTTCCAGTGAGGACTTCCTTAGGCAGAGTGACTTGGGGTTTGGAAAAATTTCATTAGTGGATCTGGATTCCTGATACCCAAATGCTTTTTCATTTTGCAAATGTAAATAGACTTTTTCTTCTATATTGTTGCTAAAGTGATTAGCACTTAAAGATCTTTCATTGGATACTGACATAAGAAATGCCAAGTATGAAAAGCAATACTTTGATGTTCCCGTTTTTCTTATGAAAGAATCTTTCTATATAGTAAAGATAAAAACAAAGTTTGAAATCACTGACCTGTTTGATCTTAAAAATTCAGGAGGTAGCTTAGTGAGTTTTTAAGGCCTGTGACCCTCAATGCGTCCCCTGTAGCAGTGAGAAATGAACTGGGTTGCATCTGTGATGGGTGAATGGGAAGGTATATGTGTAATACACACGGTATGTACATGTGTATCTATAAACATATATAAGTGTGCATATATGTATGTGTATAAGCATACTTAGCCTTCCTTCCCCACCAGTGCAGTGGGAATATTTCACAAAAAGATATATATGAAGTTTCTGAGCAAGTTATCTGAAAAAACTTGAGAGGCTAACTAGCTATAGACCTGCTTTTATTTATAAACTAGCAGATTCTTTTTTTAAAGAGGGATAATTCAACATTGCCTTAAGACACTCCTAGTAAAGTCTTATGGATTTTAATCAATAATAATAATAATTCTTCTTAGCTCTGTCCTCCCATACATTGCATGATCTTTTTTTTTTCTCCTGTGAGTTCATTGAAAGTGCTCATACAAATAGCAGCATTTTACGTTAAAATCTCTAGGTATCTGTGAGGCTCTGCTGTGTATCTGTAGGTCCCAGTTGGTCTCATCCATATTAATTGCTGCTGGATTTTTCCACAAATCTGCTCAATTTACAATGTTTGTACTGAAGGGGAGATGCTTAGTTAGAAAAAGATGTGTCAAAATGTGGTGTGTATTAAAATGCCAGGAGGAATGCTGTACAATAACCTTTACAGCAGCTCCATTACAGCTACATAGATGTGGGAAAACTAAAAACTGTCGATCCTTTTTCCCCTGCCCCCTTTTCCCACAGAAAATAGGACATTTGTATTTCAAAATGTATAGTGTGAGTATAATTGTCTTTGCTTTAATGTCATGCCCCCTTCTTGCCTCCATTCTATATTGCTGGAAGTTTATCCAAATACAAATCTTGATTTTGTAATAGAAATCTCTTCTTGACTATCTTGGCTGCAGCCCCTAAACCCAGAGTCTGGAAGCAGCCTGGCTAGAATAGCTGCTCTCCCTTGCCCACATTCCCTTTTCTCCTTCCATCAAACCCCCTCCCCCTCCCCTGCCTCCTTCCATCCTCAAGAAAATACCTTAAATGTTACATTTCTGTCAGCTCTGAGGAACAGTGCTAAGGTATGTGCTGGCACGAGATCTGACAGGCACCAAGGATGCATATCGCCTGGCCACACAGAAGAAGGCATGCCCCCTGATTGATAACAGTGTGCGCAGATGGGATAACTACAAGGAGACCCAGGCTGCTTTTGGGAAACAGAATAGTAATGTGGAGGGGGAAACAGGATTCCCCCAGGGCCTCGTGCTCCATGAGTGGTGGGAATCATGAATCTCCTCAGATGGGAGGGAATTATTCATCATAACAGCTATTACGCTATGCGAGACATTGCTGAAACAGAACACCACCAAGCTATTTCCTATCTTATCAGGGTGTATTAATAATGCAGCAGTAATAATAGAAGTACAAATTAAAAATAACTGGATGGGCAGATAAGCAGAGTTCTTGAGATTAAGGGGATCGGGAATTGCTTCAAACAGTTAATTGCAGAGCAGCACATGGAGGGAAATTTGCCTTTGCTTTTTGCCTTTATTATTTTCTTATTCTTCATCTTATCTCTGTGAGCATTACTTCTGGGGTTTTCACATGGACACTAATAGGCATAATATTTCCTCAAGATTTCAGACCTTTTTTTTTATCGCCAAAGAAATGTAGTATCTTTTGCTGATCCATCTAATTCAGCGGGGACTAATAATGCTGAATAAGAAAAGTATTCTGATTATTAGCCTTCCTCTACATAAACCTCTTATCATTTTCTCCTCCCACTCCCAGCCCACAATGTAAAGGCAGACAAGACATTACAAATGTCAAATATTCAGGTTTCAGGATGAATTGATACAAACAGTTCCCTGGAGGTTCATAAGCTCCTTCTGAATTGCAGTGGCATGAAATTCCCAGTGTCCACAAGTCTGTTGAGGTGTAGTAGCTGGGCTGGACAAAGAGAAAAGTGAGTGTCTGGCACTGGATAATTGTGCACTCCCCAGTCATCTCTTTCACAGTCTATGTCTGTCAGTCCCTGACCTAGCAGGTCGTTACCTGATTTGGGGCTTCTGCATGGTTTCTTTCAATAGAATTAAAATAATAACTCAGAACTACTCTTTTATCCCCTGCTGGGTACCAAAAGGTGCCTTACTTAGGGCATGAAACTGCTGTCACTTTGATTTCAAGTTCCTATTTGCTAAGCAATTTCCAGGACACTCAAATTATACTCCCAATGACATAGGTATTGGAGCTACTGCAATGTGTAGCCATTTCACACAGATGCATCCAAGCAGCACTAGCCCACTGTGAGAGGTAAGGCTATCAAGGGGAAGCTGTTTGATTGAACACATCTGAGACACTGAAGGAGCAGAAGCGTAGCAAAGAACTGCAGCACAACTTATCACTCCAGCATTTTTCTGGAAAGCAGCATCGTTTGTGATACAAGCAATATGGGATCTCAGTGTCAAAGACTGTAAATTATATATTATTCTGCTTTTTACATGGTCTTAGTAGATGAAAAAGCTTCTGCATGTAATATTGTTATTACTGAAGAATTCGTTCTACCATACAGAATAGTTCATCACAGTTGGTTGCCATAGGAATATCCTCCATGACTTGCCAGACTAAAAAGGTGCAGAAAGCTGTTGCTTAAATATTGTTTTCTTCAGTAACAGGACATAGAAGAAAGCCCTTTGGAGGGGAAGGGATGAGACAGAACTTGGAAAGGAGGGGAGGTTGTGGAATGAAAGGATGAACATAGCAGTAGGCGAATTCACCAGCATTGTGGTCAAGGTGAAGCAATGGAAGCAGGTAATCTATATTGGCCAAATGAGAAGTGGGCAGATTCTACTTACGTGTGGTTACTCTTGACAAAAGCAGTGTGGAACATTTTCATCATGTGAACTAGGTGACTGAAGCACTTTGAGTGCATGAATTCATGAGGGTGGTGAAACTTTCAGGGTTCAGAAGCTGTCAACAAATTGAATATCCACGATACTCATTACCCACCATAATAGCTGCTGTCATAAATTAAAGCATATCAGTCCAGATGCTCTTCCCTTTGTTTCCTCCCCAGAAATGGTTCACAAATGTTGTCCACCTACCTATCCATGTCTCTTATTTGCAGGCTATTGTTTCTAACTGCCACAGATGTCACAGATGTCTCTTGTTTATCTCCATTTTGCTGTTTCACCTCCATTAGCTGTGACACCCTTCTCCCCATCACTGCACCCTCTGGTTGTTTCTCTCCCGAACCTGCAATCCTTCTGTCTGTACCTGTTCCTGTCTGAGCATTGCATCTTAAATGTTAACATTTCTTCTCATTCAGGAAGGCTTTTTTTTTTTTCTCTTGATGTGATTTACATATGTATCAGTAAATGGTTTGGTTTTTCGTTGCATCTCAAGGGAGGAAAAGGGGGGAAAAAAGCAAAGACATGTGATCAGTTACCAAAAATTCAAGCTAAAGTATAAAAATTGAAACTGCTCTTCTCATATGTCTTGTCTCCCTTCACTATATTTTCATGCAGTAATCACAAAACCATGATTGAGACAATCCTTGTTTTAAGGTATTGTCGGCATCCACTGTCTCTCAAGGCTACACTGTGGAGACTGGGTCAGGGGATTAAACAGATCTGTAAAGAGTACCACAGAGGCAGGCTATTAATATTTTCTTGCATATAATATTTCCTTTTTAAAGGAAAGTTTGTAAGAGCTGAAAACACCTTTTAGGCTATAAGGGTATTTATAGGAAGGCTTTGCCTCTCAGTGGAGTTCTTGTGATTTTTCTGTGTGGTTTTTTCTGGTGTGTTATGCAATGATTTATATCAATCTCTTCCCACAGGGTAGTCCTGGACCATATGGATAGAAAGGGTATGTTCTAGCTGGCAAGTCTAAAATACCAGACTGTGGGCAAAGATCAGCTTTCCTTTCTCTGCAAGTTACACTTTATTTCTCTTAACCACCCTTCTACTTGTGTCAAAGTAACCCTATGTAGCCATTAACTTGCTCCCTCATATTCCAATTATTTTTTTTCCTTTATTTTTAGGTTCTTTTTCTATTCTGAGATAGAAGAGTATTCACCAAACTCTCTGACCCCCTTGAATATCTTTAAAAATACACTACCAAGTAAATATGTCCATTCCTTAGTCCAGGATCAAAGGCCTGACAAGACAGATAAAGCAAAGCTGTTGTAACATGCGTTCTCCTTCCCTTGTTCCCGATATCTTAAACCTACAGCATTGCCACCCAATACCCCGCGTTCACCTCCTTGGAACAGTGTTAGCATCTTCCTCATTAGCAGAGGCAAAATGCACACAGCCTTACATTTCAGTGTGCAAGTAAATTAATCAAGTCCAAAATTTTAATGGTTGTTCTTTGAAGGACAACTGATAAGAAACTCAAACTGTGAGTGGGTAAAGCCTGGTAATTGATTTTGTTACTTTCTGGAGCCTGACCTTTCATACCTCATAATGAGCTGTGTTTTAGCAAATTTTGGAAATACAACAAATTACTAAGATTTGAACCAGAAGCTGAATTGAGCATTTGTCATGTAAATGTTACCATCTGAAGCAAATGTCTTTACCATTAGATATCAAAACGTGTTTCAGTATGGAAGGCAAAAGGATGTGAGGCTCAGTAAGAATGACTGGTTTCTGAAACTATATGAACCAAATTCCTACTAGTATTCTCATAAGCAGAAGGCAAATGCTGAATTAAAGTGGCTGTTCCTGCTGCTGAGATTTTAGGAATGGAAAGATAAATTGTACCTTACTTTTGCCTGGCTGTGCAAGCCTGGGGGAATGTTCACAGGTCTGCTGCTCCTGTACCTACCCAGTAACACCACACATACCAGCAACACATGTGTAACTGGAGTTCAAGGATTATTTAGGACAGCAGTCACCCCACAGTAGGGAGGGGGCCCTCTGGTAACTGCCTTTTCCTGTGTGGGGATATGCAGGAATTCTGTTCTTTGGATCCCCAGAGAGATGTTATGCTGGAGAAATCAATTTTTCAAAGAGATCGTGAGAGCCTGTTTCATTTTAATAGGTTGTAATATATCCCAGAATGGAAGCAGAATGGAAAGATACTTTCTTAAAAGGAGAACTTTAGGACATGATATTTTCAAAATAGGGAGATTCACAGCAGTGGAGGAAAAGCTGTTGGTGGTCTCTCAATGAATAGACAAATAGATTGGGAAAAAACAGTATGTGAATTAGCAGTTTTGACTGAGAGCCCAAGATTAAAAAGGCACAGACTCTAAACAATCAACTTGTCCCTGAAATGGCCCTAGTCAAATAGACCTGAGATGTTAATAGGTAAATTGATCTGGATACAATTTATGCAGTACCTGGTCTGTTTAGAGAATGATATTGGCCTCTATAATTATTAATGTGGCATCTCCCATAGTTTTTAATTTACTTCACTAAAAAAAATAAATACAAAAATAAATCTTGATTTATGCATGTTGAGCTGGCTGTCCCAGCAATCTTGCCTTCAGTTCACATCCCAGCCTGTGCATGCAGGAGTCAAACAAAAACACCTCTGTTATGCAGTGGTGCCTTTTAATTATACATGAACCAAATAGCTGCTGGAGACCACATCAAGTTCAAGAGTATGGGGAAGGAGAGGAAGGATGAGGAGGGTTTTAGACTGGCAAGAAGAGCTTCATATGAAGTGAGATGTTACCTTGCATTTGTTGATATTTAGTTGAGCTTGAAAGTAAAGGCTGTTGCAATCCTGTAATATAAAAATGCTTTTGCTTGTGCTTTTCCCCCCATTAAGATGCCAATTTGTCTGTGTTTTACTGATCTTAGGGATAAGGCAGATAGGGGAAAAAAGTGAAGGTTCCTTTCAATTCAGACTGAAAAAACCCCACATATTACACCTAGCTCCATCTAGGCATGCCTTTGTCATCTT
>VZTM01013356.1:83812-111328 GCA_013400555.1 Jacana jacana
TTCTTATACAGGAACTATTTGCAAAGAGTTTATGATAGATTTCTACATGCTTTTCTAAATTCTCTTTGCAGACCCTTTGGAAAATGCAGATTTGAGATAGTATGCCATGTCTGCCTACAGAAACTTCAGCTTGCTGCACAAAAATGTGTTGGCTTTTAGGCTCAATTTTTTTTTTTTTAACTCATCTTTTTNGCAGAGGTTCAGCAAGACAGGCTTTGAGTTCATTCCTCCCCTTTGGGAGAGAGGGACTACATTTTATGACTTTTGTAGATATTTGCCACAGTGAATGTCAGTTGCCAGAACTGNTTTTTTTTTTTTTTTTAACTCATCTTTTTTCATACTAAGATAATGAATTGGTTTTATTAGTGAGGAAATGTGGTGAATGTATGTAGACTTTGCTCTGAGTGTGTATCTCTAGAGATATTATGGAAGTGTAGATTAGCTCTACAAAATATGTTACACTACTTCAAAATGATAATTTGTGTGATTAGAACTCTTTATAGACATCAATTTGCTCAGTCTTTATTTTCCTCAATTTTATGGAGTCTAATATAGAGGTTTTAAGTTTTTTTTTCTACTGGGATTTTCTTGACTCTTTCAGTACTTAAGTGTTTAATACATGCCTAGTTACTAGGTCTAGTTTTACTAAAGCGACAACTTAATTATCTAATGTCATTTTTTGTATAAGTAGTTATATTTCAGGATAGCTGCTCCCTGTCAGGTCACTGTAGTTCACAATATTAATCTAATCACAATATTTAAGCTGTAAATTAAGACAAAAATAGTGGATTTTTTTTCCATCATTTTTTGTTTGGTTGTTTTTTTTGTTTATGTGGGGTTGTGTTTGTTTGTGGGCTTTTCTGCACCTAAAAAACCCCATGATTTGACAGTACTCCATAAGTATGGAGTATTTTAATCTCAAAATTACTTTTTGTTTATATAATACGACACATGAACTACATTTTCAAAGCATTTTTAAAGTCAGTGAGAGGAAAATATTTTTTTCTACCATCAATCACAGACTTTTAAAATTAATCCAAAATAATTTCAGAATTCCTCAGAATTTCAGTGATGGGGATTTTTATTTCTATTTAAAACAGAATCATATTTTGAAATGTAAAAGTTTCTGTCCTGACAAAATAGAAATTGTGAGTGTTGGATCTTTAAAGATGTAATTGAAAGTTCTCAAGTTAAAATGTATTTGTGATTNGCAGTCTTCAGAGGTAATTAAAAGTGATTAAAATACATCCAGATAAGATTCCAGGTTTGGATTCAAGTGGTTTTTTTGAGGGCCATGTTAATATAGCAGCCTAGAGGTAATCTGCTAGGTATTAGAAATATCTCTCCTATGTTAGGGTTACAGGAAAAAATGGCATTCCAAAACAGCAAATAAACCACTTTTTCAAAAGGAAACCATTGGAGAGCCAAGGTAGTTGATGCATAAAGCAGATTCTGTGTATCATATTCCGGCATCAGTGTACCTTGTTAATGGTAAAACTTCTCTGCTAGGTGAGCTAGTAGGAAGAATTCCAAGTTACTCTTACCTGGAAGTCATTATAGATTAATGACACTTTCTTTCTCATGCCTTTGTCTATCTGGTCACATGCAATATTTCAAAGGATGTTGCCGTCTGTGGAAGTCCATGCAGTAAGAGACATAGTAAATTAGACTTACTGTGTATGTCAGCGAGCTATACAGAAAAGATTTGAACCATAGACCTGATAGTTTAGAAAGAGTTATTATGATCTGTCAAGTCAATAATTCACATTTTAGAAAAGCCCTCGGTATAAATTTACAGTTTGGATTAATTTTGCAACCTATCAGGCCATTAATCAGGGCTTTGTAAGGTCCCCTAATGCAGTTTTATGTAATCTGTATTTTTATGTTTTGACATGATGGACTATAACAGCTTAATTAAAATAATATTAAGAGGTTTACAGAATCTCACACTATGCAAGGACATCCAGATATAGTTACTCCATTGAAAGAATACCCTGTTCTGTCTCATTATTACACTGTGAATGGCATATGAACTGAAGTATCTTGACAGAGACCACATTTCTTGCAGCATCTACACAAAATGGTAGAAATTAATGACAGAATTAATTTCCTTTACTTTTGTGAGGTCACCTCACCAAAACTTGTCCTGAACGTTAGTTAATGCGTATTCACATGCAGTCAGGTAAGATGTCTGGCATTTAACAAAAAAATACAGTGAGAGCAGTGGCATAGACAAAGCTGTGTGTGAACTGTGACATATTGCCATTTATTTTACTTTATGTTATTGAATTATCTGTATCAAAAGCCAGATGTAAATATGTCCAAAGTTGAGATGCACACGGTCCAAACTAAGATCTACATCCCAATTTTTCCTTTGTTTAGCAAAAATGCTATGTAAGAATGAAAGATACTTTACTTTTAAAGAACTAAGCACAGATCTGCATGGTTTGTAGCACTCACAGATGAGTGTTGCTTTGAGGACAGTCCTTAGAAAAACGAAGGGCTAATATACAGCTANCTCTGCTAGGTGAGCTAGTAGGAAGAATTCCAAGTTACTCTTACCTGGAAGTCATTATAGATTAATGACACTTTCTTTCTCATGCCTTTGTCTATCTGGTCACATGCAATATTTCAAAGGATGTTGCCGTCTGTGGAAGTCCATGCAGTAAGAGACATAGTAAATTAGACTTACTGTGTATGTCAGCGAGCTATACAGAAAAGATTTGAACCATAGACCTGATAGTTTAGAAAGAGTTATTATGATCTGTCAAGTCAATAATTCACATTTTAGAAAAGCCCTCGGTATAAATTTACAGTTTGGATTAATTTTGCAACCTATCAGGCCATTAATCAGGGCTTTGTAAGGTCCCCTAATGCAGTTTTATGTAATCTGTATTTTTATGTTTTGACATGATGGACTATAACAGCTTAATTAAAATAATATTAAGAGGTTTACAGAATCTCACACTATGCAAGGACATCCAGATATAGTTACTCCATTGAAAGAATACCCTGTTCTGTCTCATTATTACACTGTGAATGGCATATGAACTGAAGTATCTTGACAGAGACCACATTTCTTGCAGCATCTACACAAAATGGTAGAAATTAATGACAGAATTAATTTCCTTTACTTTTGTGAGGTCACCTCACCAAAACTTGTCCTGAACGTTAGTTAATGCGTATTCACATGCAGTCAGGTAAGATGTCTGGCATTTAACAAAAAAATACAGTGAGAGCAGTGGCATAGACAAAGCTGTGTGTGAACTGTGACATATTGCCATTTATTTTACTTTATGTTATTGAATTATCTGTATCAAAAGCCAGATGTAAATATGTCCAAAGTTGAGATGCACACGGTCCAAACTAAGATCTACATCCCAATTTTTCCTTTGTTTAGCAAAAATGCTATGTAAGAATGAAAGATACTTTACTTTTAAAGAACTAAGCACAGATCTGCATGGTTTGTAGCACTCACAGATGAGTGTTGCTTTGAGGACAGTCCTTAGAAAAACGAAGGGCTAATATACAGCTATAGTGATAAAGGCACCCTTAGAAGTGCAATTAAACACCTGCATTGTTAAATTTTCACCCTAGTAGTTGTTGCAATGCCTGTGTCTGTACCTGAGGCTTCTCAACCAGACAGATTTGTGGTCCGTTCTGCCTAAATGTGGTACTGTAAATTCCAGGAACTAAATCCAATGATTTTATGTACTGAAAGTGAGGAAAAACCAAGTAGATCCAAGTTAGGGTTTTGGCTCCACCAATGAAAATCTGAATTTTGTTGTGGCTGGCATGAATCTCAATTGGATCCTGGCCCACCCCGGCCACACTCATTTTCTGTGCTTCCCACGTTTCATACTGATACATATGATCAGTCTGTACTCAGGCTGTCCCACTTCAAGACATACCTTTTTCAGGTTTTGTGGTATAAAACCATCCTGCAGCAGACAGGCAGGCAGTAAGGCTGTCTCCTTCCCTACCACACAGTGCTGATTTAGGATTCTGTTTAGATTTGAAGCTTCATTCTATGCTGCACATTAAAAATCACTCTTTATGTGCTACTTGTTGTGGTATCTTCTCCCTTTTATCTTTCTGATATATTTTACCTTGCTTATTTGTTCTGCCTATGCTCTGATCTACTGTGGGAAGATGCTTCTTAAAAAACCCCTTCAACCCCCACCTCTTTTTTTTTTTCTTCATTAATCTCTCTATGTTATGATGAGTGACTAAATGTTACAAGGCATCAAAGATCATTTCTTCCCTGAGCTAAGCTACAGCAGTGACAAGCATAGAGGATGAATTAGCTTATTATGAAAGATCCCTTCACTGCTCCATAGAAGGCTAGTTGCTTCAATCATTTATGAAACCTGTGCACTAAATGCTACTTTCACAGCCATTATCTGGCGTGCAGGGCCACCTATGACAAATAGCAAGGTTACCACAAAAATTTTCATAGTATGTGGAAAAGGACTGTTTAAAGAGAGATGGTTTTCTAAAAAATTCATTGGCATAATAGCTAGGATATTTCCACTAGTGTCAACAGAGATGCACCAAGGCCTTAGGTGAGTGATCTCAGTTTTGAGAATGCTGGGTCTCATTGTTAACTCACGGTGACATCATTGTGGCCAAACTGGAGATAATAAGATTTTAGAAAAGATGAAGCAGCTGCCTCGGTCACCCACCTGTGAGAGAGAGTGGATGAAGACAGATATGTTGCCTGCTACTATGATAAAGTTTTGCTTCAAAAGGCTACTGTAATGACTATTGCATTCATCTAAATAAATCCCTATTTTGTGTTTTGGTCATGGAAAAAGCTAATTACACTCAAGACAAAAAAACGTATTTGCAGAAGTCAAGGAAGATCGTGTTTATAGTTCTTGTGGACAGCAGCTGCAGGCTACCAGCTTGGACCCTTGACAAATGATTTTGACATTTCGTACAGACACCCCTCACGAAAAAGGTTTTTTATTTATTCTCAAATGTTGAATTCTGCATTATTGATCAGATGCCATTCATTAAAGGCTGCTACTTGCTAGAAAGAATTACAGAGTCCCTAACCTACACATGACATAATGAATTATTCCATTGATGAGCAGCAATGTTAAAGGAACCTTGAGGTTTTGTGGTTAAGCATGGAAAAGTCAGGAAATGCCAGCTGAGGTTGAAGACAATGGGTATTTTGCCTGAATTAAGATTACAGAATTACTGTTGAAGGCATGTACAAAAAGACTACTAGCAAGCACTGACTATTCATTTTAGGGCAAGTGGTTGGTTACCTGGTCTATTCACAAACACTGTTGTTACTTATTACAGCATTTAACAAAACAGCAAGCATTGGATGAAATCATTAGTGGATTGGGTCACTAGGCAGACGGGCACTTCGCTGGCTGTTTATCATTGCTATTGAGTTGCATTCATCAAGGAAGAGGGTCAGTTGCAAGGTTATGCTGTAACTACAGCTGAAGGTAGAAGAAGTTAGTGGCTCCCTGTGATTTGAGGCAAGTCTCACTTATCAAAGTACTGTTTCCATTTAGTTCTCACCTGGAAGCTTGTTTAGTTTTGTCTTTTTTGTTGGTCTACCTCTGATTTGGTATAATTTTGCTTCTGTTATTTAGGTACTTATGTTAAGTACCAAAACCACAGGAAATCATTACAGTCCTGGTATCTTGGTTCTGTGATCAGACAGACCAGGATCAATGCTAAGCATATCATACATTCTCCTTGCCTGCATACCTGGATTTCTTCCTGTGGGAACACAGAAGGCAGTGGAGATGACCTGTGCTGTACCTGGAGTCAGATGCATGCCCAGGAAGCAATATCACAGGTACAACACAGAGATCATTTGCACCAACAGCATGGACTTAGCTAATATGTCTTTGGATTTTTGAAAGTAAGAGATACCACTTGCATTGCTAGGGGCTGTGTTTGCTGATCCACAGCTTTTATGAAGAAATTTACTCAGGCATAGGACATCCTTGGCTTTGCTTTACTTCAGAGGTAAGAGTCAGGTGTAGTGCCCTCTAGGGATTACTGGAAATCCCAACACAAAGTTCGCTACTGTTCAGAAAGCAACTGAAGGTTAGGACTGGGGAAGGCATTAAAAAAAAAAAAGTAATAATTGAGGGAGGGCAAGCAACCAGAGCCTCAGCAACAGATTCTGAGGGAGATGGGAGAGGTGGCTTCATGTATGTACCCAGAGGAGACTTTTCTGGGACACTCCTTTCCCTATCCCTGAAAGTAGAGACAACATCCCATAAATGGCACTAAGAACATGCCCAAGCCCAATAATATCCCCAACAGGCTGTAGATTTGATTCAGACCACAAGTTGGCTCTTTGGAGCCTGTGGTTCTCTCCTGAAAGTATACATTCCCACAGTTTGTGTAGGATGCAAGTTGCATGTGAGCCATGTGGGTATTGGCAAAGCACAGCTCGGAGGGGACCAGTAGGATGGCAGTGCAGCCCACTGCAATGGGAGGCTCATAGGGCAGACTGTTGGGTCACTGTTGGAGACGTGATATTACGGAGCTATGTGAACCTTAGAGGCAGCTTTTGTGGTCTTGCCTTCTGTCCTCTTGTTCTGGGCACAAGTAATAATCCTGTTTGTTTCAAAGGCATGCAGAATCAAGCCCACCATTAAAACCCATTTCACAGATTTCTGTTAAACCTCAAGGAATGCATTTTTAGTTAGAGATAATATATAGCATTATAAATGCATCTTATTAATCCTAAGTGACTGGTTGCTTGGGTTCTGTAGTTATTGTCCCTCCCTGTATCACAGCCAAAGACAGAAGCATGCAGAAAGTATTAAACAGGATACAACATGAAAGAAAAAGTCAATTCCGTAACAGGTTTATGCCCTTGTAAACATTATATCCTACAGTTATGGGATAAGAATGGGAAGAAATAGAGTTCAGGTAGTCTGTTGTTAGAACAAGCTCTTCCCGGGATTTTAGATGATTCATTTATTCTTATGCCTTATTTCTGCGGTTGAAAAATGAGCATAATTGTAAATATATGTCTTAATGCTGTCAGAAGACTTTGCAAAGCTCTCTAGGATCTTCAAGTGAGAGGTTCACTAACAATATAGATCATATCACTGCTTGGATCCAGGGTTTATCATTTCCTCCTTTTTCAAGTTTCCTTTTGTTGGTGGTAAAACTCTCATCTCATATACTTTCAGGTAAATGAAGAATTATTGCTGAATTCAATGACGTTATAATGTATTAAATTGCTCACTAAAGCATCTAGCTCTAATCCTTGAAGTCTCAGCTGATTGTTTCATGCAATGTATGGCACTGGAGACTGAATTTCTCCTCTGACACATATTAGATACCTCACTACATTGCCTAATATGATAATTGTACCTTCTTCTGTTTATATAGACTCTCTTCAGCAATGTGGTCCCTCGCTTTCCTTGGAATTCCTTTCCTCCTCATGAATTCGCATATCTTTTTCCTAGTCAGTACCATGAACCATCTCCTTTATTTACTGTCTGTCATTACCAACTGCCATTCCAAAGCTTTACACATCTTTTTCCACACTTATCTGCATTAAACTGCAATTTGTCACTTCTTCCAGCTTGGCTTGAATAATGTAAATCCTTCTTATCTGATTGCATCGCTACTCATTATTTATGGTGCTATGCCATACACTGCTGTGTGCAGACTGGGGAATCTTTTATCTGCAGTCATGGAGATCATCTTTATAAATAATGGAAAAGCTTACAATTGTGATTATACATCTTCTGTGCAATACCTGTATATCCTTTGTTTCTCTAGCACTGAAAAGACGTTTCAAAGGCATGCATAAAGGAAACTTTGCCTTTTATCTGCATTCTTTCCATAGAAATTCTTTTTTCCTTAGAAAAAAGAACCAACAACCCCCCCCAAAAATAAAAAACAAACCCCCAACCAACAACCAGAGAGCCCTGTTCCTCTGGGGGTTCCTGTTCTCCTGAGAAAGCATAACGTGAAGCCCTCAGTGCCACCCTTTCTATAATTAGGGGTAAGATGACCTGCCTGCTTAAATTTACCAAGCTACATCCTGTATGCTTTTTTCAGAGCTTCACAAAAAGGGAAACTGGGGCTCTTAGAAGTAATATACCAGACATCATTATCAATAAGCATGCTTGAGATATTGCTACTGTTGATATTGTTACTGCTTTCTACCACCTCCAGTCCTTGTAGCAGCCAAAGCAGTGCAGTCACATTTTGCTGGAAGGGCAGGTTTCTAAAATACAACTTTGAATGAGTGATTCAAAGTTCTCTTCAGTCTTCCTGCACTGCTGTGGGATATGAACATAGCCTATGAGAAAGAGAGAAGTGACTTGCCCATGCCGTATCCCTTCCCCACAAGGGCTGATGGCAACCTATGGTCTAGCAAGAATGACAGCAGCCTTCTCATCTATTACAAGAACGGAGAAATTCCTTTAGGGAAGTTCCTTTAGGTAGGCTTGCCTCAGTGGAGCCACAAATGTGTTTGCTGGGTTTCGTGAATCTGTCTGTAGGATCTGTAATTAGCAAGCCAGACTGGAATATGAACTGAGCAACATATGGCACATCACATGCTTAGGAGGCCACTACTGTGCTACTGGGTTTCTTGACTTTAACTTAAAGAATGGAAAGCATAGCCAAGCTGTGCAATATTCTATGTCTGGGACTATGTCATGGTTTAACTCCCAGCAGGCAGCTTAGCCCCACACAGCTGCTTACTCCCTCCCAGCAGCAAGTGTGAGAGAATCAGAAGGGTAAAAGTGAGATAAAGATAGTTTGATAGAAAAAGCAAAAGCCATGCACACAAGCAAGGCAAAATAATTCACTGCATTCCATTGGCAGGCAGGTGTTCAGCCATCTCCAGGAAAGCAGAGCTCCATTATGAGCAGTGTTTACTTGGAGAAGACAAGCTCCATAACTCTGAACATTCCTCCTTCCTCCTTCTTTCCTCAGCTTTTATTGCTGAGCATAACATCATATGGTATGGACTATCCCTTTGGTCAGTTGGGGTCATCTGTCCCAGCTGTGTTTCCCTCCCAACTTCTTGCGCACCCCCAGCCTACTTGCTGGTGGGGTGATGTGAGGAGCAGAAAAGTCCTTGACTCTGTGTAAGTACTTCTCAGCAATAATTAAAGCATCTCTGTGTCATCAACACTCTTTTCAGCACAAATCCAAAACATAGCACCATAGAAACTACTACAAAGAAAATTTGNGAGGATCGATTGAGGGAGTTGGGGTTGTTTAGTTTGCAGAAGAGGAGGCTGAGGGGAGACCTCATCACTCTCTACAACTGCTTGAAAGGGCACTGTAGAGAGATTGGTGCTGATCTCTTCTCACGGGCAATGAGCGACAGAACAATAGGGAATGGCTGCAAGCTGCAGCAGGGTAGGGTTAGGCTGAACATTAGGAAAAAAATTTTCACGGAGAGAGTGGTCAGTCAGTGGAATCAGCTGCCCAGGGAGGTGGTGGAGTCACCCTCCCTGACTGTGTTTAAGAGTAGATTAGATGTGGTGTTGAGGGATCTGGTGTAGGGGAGAACTTGTAGAGTAGGGCTGATGGTTGGACTTGATGATCCCAGGGGTCTCTTCCAACCTGAATGATTCTATGATTCTATGATTCTATGAAGTAATCTAAGCAGGAGCAGGAAATGTTCCTGGGCACTGGCACTCAGTCACTCGTATACCTGCATTATTAACAAGATCCCACTAGACTGCTCTCCCAAACAGTTCCAGGCATGGTTTTTAAATTAGCATAGGCGAAGAATCATCTTGGCTTGTCATTGAATTGGCCACACCATAGCAGAGGGTGAGAATTACAGGGAAGGGTGCTATCCATTTTGTGCCATGGAAGAGCTTTTGCCTTGTTTAATTTACTAGATAGATACTTTCTATCTAAAGACCCTTTGGAAAAGTTTGTGTTAAGTAGAAAAAGAGAAGGAGGAAACTCTTCAACTCTAAATCTGTCACTGAAGTGAAGCAAATGGGGAGTTCTTGAAATTCATGGCAGCCGATTGTACTTGCTCCTCAGTGCAGAAACATAAATTCTTATAGATATAGGAGTGAGGGAAGCAGAGAAAATTTTTGTAGTAGTGTCGTGGTTTTGACCAATCGGACAGATGATGACCCCTCCTCCCCCTCACACTAAGGAAAAGAGAGGAGAGGAAAGGATTAAGAGATTCAGGAGTTTAGATAAAAACTAAACTACTTTAATGAAATATCAATAACAATAATATAATAAACAATAAAANGGCAAAATAATTCACTGCATTCCATTGGCAGGCAGGTGTTCAGCCATCTCCAGGAAAGCAGAGCTCCATTATGAGCAGTGTTTACTTGGAGAAGACAAGCTCCATAACTCTGAACATTCCCCCTTCCTCCTTCTTTCCTCAGCTTTTATTGCTGAGCATAACATCATATGGTATGGACTATCCCTTTGGTCAGTTGGGGTCATNAGAAGAGGCCCAGCTAAAAAAGTAAAACTACTGAACAGAAAATTGGTTTGTTTTGCCTCAAACCAGGACAAGTAGTTAGAGGTTTAAGTAAAGCATCTGCTGGCTTTACCAGTAGGTGCATGCTTACATATCTGCAGATCCACTGTAGGGAAGATGATACTTGCTACCTGATCCCATGTTGCTCATACCTGGATTATTCAAGGCTGGTTTGGTTCGTTTGGTTCTCATGCAAATGCCACTAACAGTGATGTTTAAAGATATTCTAAAAAAAAAAAAATAAGTGTGGAAATTTCATCCCACACACAAGCTTAGTTTAGGCTGTTGGCCCCATCATAGATGCAGGTACACTTCTGTGGATGCATGTGCAGGTATGTGGAGAGTGCCAAAAGCTGGGGAAAAATCCTATCCCTACTTGAGGCAACATGCAGACTGCCCCAGCTTTGTGGGTCTGAAATGCAGACATCTCAAAATGATCAGAAGGAAACAAAAGGAAAACTGGGAACATGTCATCTGTTTGTTGCATGTGCAGAAAGTTAGTGAGAGGCTGATTCATGTCAGGATCATCCTCATCCTTTTTATTATTTTTACTTTTTTTAAGAACAGAAGAAAGTTACAGTGTTCTCTGTTCATCTAGGAAATGCTGACGTAGCAGTGTGACAGCTNAAATCCAACAAAAGGTATGTTTAAAATTTATTAAAAAAAAAAAAAAAAAAAAAAAAAAAAAAGTGTGGAAATTTCATCCCCCACACAAGCTTAGTTTAGGCTGTTGGCCCCATCGTAGATGCAGGTACACTTCTGTGGATGCATGTGCAGGTATGTGGAGAGTGCCAAAAGCTGGGGAAAAATCCTATCCCTACTTGAGGCAACATGCAGACTGCCCCAGCTACGTGGGTCTGAAATGCAGACATCTCAAAATGATCAGAAGGAAACAAAAGGAAAACTGGGAACATGTCATCTGTTTGTTGCATGTGCAGAAAGTTAGTGAGAGGCTGATTCATGTCAGGATCATCCTCATCCTTTTTATTATTTTTACTTTTTTTAAGAACAGAAGAAAGTTACAGTGTTCTCTGTTCATCTAGGAAATGCTGACGTAGCAGTGTGACAGCTGAGTGACTGGGCTGACGCCCCTGCTGGTTTCAGACAGTGTCGGTGCTCACCACTGTCTTTTGACCGTACCGAATTACAGTGACAAAACTCAAAGCTACTGCTGACTCTAACAAGACAAGAGTGGTGGCCAGTGACCTAAGCATATTTCAGACCAGGTTTTATTGAATTTACCTAATCAGTTACATCATCAAATTAAAAAAGGGTACAATCCTGATAAGAGAAAGTTCTTCAAATAAAGTGATTGGCGTTTGGGTACAGCACACTTATACTGCTTCCCAGTATTGCTCCAAGTGTAAATTAGTTTAACTGCTGTACAGGATGGGGTTGATAAGCTAGTAAAGTTTTAACAATTACACAAGAAAGAAACAGAAGGTTAGTTATAAAAAGAGGAGACCTGAAAGCCCTAATAGTATTTTTTTCAATTGTTTTCACCTCTTTTTCCAAAGCAGCAGTAGCAGTAGCAGCCTTTTCAACAAAACATGGGTGATCAGGCCTGAGCATTTTCTCACTTGTGCTAAAGGGAAACACTGAAGCCTACAAGGATTACCATTGTGAAAACAGAAAGAGGGGAGAATGAGGCCTGTTTACACATGCTTCCTGACCAGCTTAGACTGGCATAATTTACCTGAGTTGGGTTTGGTTGGGTTTTTTTGTTGTTTTTTTTTTCCCTTAAATGTGACCATGAGATTTCCATTAAAACAACATACACTCATTCAATTCTGTATTTGTCTCATTCTGGCTCAGTCCGTTTATCTTGACATCCTAGATTTCATTTTAGTCTGATTAGTTAATTGTCTTATAATTTGTAAGAAAGATTCTTCTAAATGCTTAAAAGGCTGTTGCTATATTCTGAGCACTATAGAAAGGCTAGCTTTACATCCACTATGTAAAAGCATGTATGTGCATAAGGTTTGGGATGTCATAGATTTCTTGTGCTGGAGTATTTTGTGGCCGGCTACAGCAAAAATGCATGCCTGCCACCATTATTTACCACTGTAACAGTGAGAAATTACAAACCCCACTCTTCATTAACCTCCAATAAGGCTGTTCCTGCAGCCAGTGATTGCCATTACATTGATGGAGTGCTAATACAGCTCAATAGCCCCGGCTGGCCTGTCTTGCCCGTGACTGCACTGCAGCTCCTGCCTCCCACCACTACCCAGCACACGTCCACCAGAAGCTGCTCAAATGATTGATGAGAAAAGCAGCTCATAAAGGCAAGCACAGTGCCCAAAGCAACAGCTGTCTAGCCCTGTCCCTGCAGAAATTAGATAAATGAAGCCCAAACGAAATCTTACAGGCAGGAGTAGAAGGAAGTAATAATACTCCCGGTGTTAATCTCCAGTCGCCGGTGTTGCCTCATTCCAGCCCCTGTTTGTAGCTATCTGTGTTTGATACAGATTTGACACAGCTTACTTCTCCCACCTTCCGTGCTCTTTTCACTGCCTTTCCTCCAGACAGACCCCTGCAGGCACAGGAGACATGGGAGTGTCAGTGGCTGGGGCTGGACTCTTGTTTTCTTTTTTCTTTTCCTATGGCACCAGTTGTTCTTTGCAGAGCCTGCTGAACCTTTGTCCCTCTCCACAGAATAAGAACATAACAAAAGGTCCATGGTAGGTCACAAGTTGAGTTTAGCTGGGGAAAAATTCTGCAATTAGGAAATTCCCTCTTCAAGAAATAGTTGATGTGTATATAGGGATGGACTAGATAAAAAAAAAAGAGAAGAGAAGGCAAAGGAACACGGCTCAGGCAGCTGCAATGGTAATAGAGCTGATTAGAAAGTCTGCGCTTATTTTTACAGTACAGAAGCATAATGACATTGCAGCAATTCCCCTATATCTTCCCTTCATGCTACAGAATGGTACTGGTGAAAGAACTCTTCAGCGCCGAAAAGTTTGATTTAGAAATAAATTTATGAAGAATGTGTATACATGAAATTTTTAGATATATATTTTCAGAAAATGTATATCCATTAAAATAGTGTATACAATTTCAGCACACACATATATATACATAAAATAAATACATAGAATAATTTCAGAGAAATCCTGTGAAGGAAACCTAACCAGTGCAGCTCTGATTCTGCTTTTGTTTGTGGCATTGAACCTCAGGAGTAATATTTTGGAATTTAGTGACTTTGGAAGGCATTCAAGAACAGAAGAAATCTTTGTAGGCAGGAACCAAAATCCAGAGAAGTAAATGGGAGCCACGTTGGATAGAATAGTTGTCAAATGAAATCCTGTGAACTCACAAGAGAAAACACATTAAAAAATGCTTCCCCAATTATGAGGTGAAGTTATATCCTAGAAAAGGCATAATAATGATGCAGAGCAAGTAGTCTTTTCTTTTATTCTCTCTCTCCAGTCTTAAGCTCAGGTAATTCTTGCTGAGTTCAGCTAGATTTGCATGAGTGTAAAATTAGATCAAAATTAGGCTCAGGTTGGTTGTTTTACCAACAGTGCATGTCTCAAGAGTCTGCTTTCATGTTTCCCCATAGAATAGTCAGAGGTGCATCTAAGGCTGGGCGCTGCCAAGACCTTATCCCTGGGACTCAACTAAGAATTTCTGGCAGACTGAGTGGTCCCATTAATCGTGAGTGGTATCTCTTAAACCCCTCAATTACAAGAGATTAGTGGGAAACTGTAGCATTGGTCTAAAGGAGTAATGGCACATAGGAAGTGAAGCAGAAAACCGGCTTTCTTCTTTATAAGGAGAAGTTCAATTTACAGTTTATTTAAATATAAATTGCAAGTATAACGTAGTAGAGTTCTTAAACCTCACTGTTCAGTTATTTTCAAATTAACTGTACTGTATTTCTGCCTTCCCCAGTGCAGCACTGTGATCTTCAGCCTGTCTGTTCCTTAAATTGAACTGGTCTTTTAAGTCCATTAAGTTCCTGTGCCATCCCCATAGCTGGCTGAGTTAAATTCCCCTGTTCTCACACTGCCTCCCCTGTGGCAGTGGCCAGCACGGACTTGAGCCTCCCCCCTGCTACCTCCAGCTATAAATTGCATGAAGGACTGTGAAACAGCAGACCAGGAGGCCGCAGTCTCCCATCGTTTCTACTGCTGTAGCTTAGTTGATTTACTCTTGTCATAACCACTGTTGGGAAATGCTTTGCAAGAATCCCTGGATTTAGGTTACATGCATAATAATGGTTAATAACGGAGTGTCTACTCAACGGCAACTGCCAGTCCTTCGAGCCCAGTAATACTGCCTGTAACTGTACGCTTGCAGTGAAGTAAGTTTATGACCAGCCCGTTGTACAGGTGGGGAGTGTAAAACAGAGATTGTGTCACTCTAATTCATAATCGTACTGTATCTGAGGCACAGCTGTTAGGAGGGGTTGTAGCTCCCCAATCTCAGCCTGGTTTCCAGACCACAAGCCTGCCTCTCTCCTCAGAAGATAACCTGTAGTTATATTTTAAAACCTGTTTCGGTCTGCCTAGTTTATTGGGTCTCAGTGATGTATGCGGTTCTGAATACCAGTACGTGTTTCTCAGGGGTGAAGTTTGCCTGCATCTTGCCTTCTTGAAGGGTTTTTCCTGTAGTCACAGCTCCCATGGCATAGAGTAGGTATGTATTTTGCACAGCCAGGATCTAATTGTCTTCTCCATTAATGTAATATAAATCATTAGTAATTTGAAAGGTGCAAAATAGGCCTGGAAGAATGCTCTGGGGTTTACAAATTAGCAGATGAGTTCAAATAATCTATTGCTGTTACTCGTGTTCAGTGTCCATCACACTCACATACACCCCTTTATTTTTGCTAGCATGTGATTTTTGCTGAAGACTGTCACACAGGTTTGTGTGTGCTGAAGAATTTGGGCCAGGCACTGTGCTGCCCAAGAAAAGCATTTTTATTATTCCTACAGCAAAAAGAGTAACTTTAGACAGCCTACACTGTAGGCACCTACATCTCAGGTAATAATTTAAGATGCCTGTGCTGGTACAGAGAAAGCAAGAAGTATTTCTGGAGTGCAACTGGTCTTATCTGGAAGGCAATTCTGTAAAGCAGACCATGCAAATGAGGTGCTGGAAATCCTGCGTGCACTGTCTACAAAAGCATCAGGCGACAGGCTTGGATGGAGACAGCTCCTGCAGGCTGGTCTAAATGGGGGCGAGAGGAGTTACCCATGACAAGCTGTGCCAAGTTGTGCAGAGATGTTCATGCAAGCTGCAAAACACCTAGCAAAAATGCAGTCCAGCTATCAGGATATACCCACATGTAATCAGTATGATACTCCTCTGCCCTAACACACACGAACATGAATCCAAAGTAAATGTTTCCATGATGTTACATAGACATGGAGCTCAGGGACATGTTTTAGTGTTGGACCTGGTAGCATTAGGTTAACGGTTGGACTCGATGGTTTTATGTGTCTTTTCCAACCTAAGTGATTCTATGAACCATTAAGTCTCAAAACCAAAATCCCCAATGCACAAGGAATACAAAGGTTCATGGCAATAGCAGTATTTTTATTGAGAAATGTCTATATTTGCCAGAGTTGAGGAGCCAAATGGTCAGAAAATATATGCTGTTGGACAACTCCTGGGACTTCTGAGTTGAGCTCTCTTTTTATAGTGGTTCATTCAGTTTATCTGATGCTAGTAAATTTTTAGGATTTCAGTTAAATTGGTCCTTTACTCCGGGGAAAGAGAAAGCTGATGCCTCAGCTTTTATCACTATAGCTGTTGGAAGTTAGGAGGATTTGCAGTATTACTTCAGTAAGAAGCAACAGGTATTAATCTGATTTTGTGTAAACAGGTTTAAATCACAACCCAAACCAGTGATATTATATTGTAACAAAACCAGTGTAGCTGAAGTTAAAACTGAATGTCCATACAGAATAAACCCTTAGACTGCCTGTATATGAAGGGATGTTAAATTTCATGCACTATCAGTTCTCTAAAACCTAAAGAAACTTAGCCCCAGGGTATTCAGTTAACTCTCCTCTGCATACAAGGATCTGGAGAACATGGATTCATAAAAAACACAAATACATATATATGTATAGGGAAATGGTTTTCTAAAGCAGACCAAGTATTTTATTTAAAGTAGTCGAAGAACAGCATTTATTTGGTTTCAAGCAGATCAGTCTAATGCTTTTGATATTGACATCTTTTTAAAAAGGTGGGGGACAGTAGAAAAAACCAAAGGCATCCAAAGTTGGAAATAGGAAAGCAGATAATCGCTGACATTGCTCTTTGTTGCTCCTCTAGGATTCACAGTATGAACTCCCTTCCTTCCCTGCTAACTTGACTAGTGCCTCCCTTCTGAGTTGTAGAGAGACCTAGGGCTGGAATAAACATTCAAACCATGTCCAGTTCATGTGGACTGATCAGGGGTGTTGGCTGCCTTTGTCCCCAGTAGAACTCAGCTCTGTTTAGGGTTGGGTTTAGAAGAATGTATTTGGCAAAATATTGTATGTGGCTTTTTTCAGTTAGAGGTTAGGTTTCATAAGCAGCTCAGATGAGCAGTTGGGAAGAGAATGCATTCACACCCAGGCAGTACTTTTTCTCTTTCCATTAACTAATTAAGTAAAACTGCAATCATGTGCACAGATCTTTTTATCGTCTAATGAAAACGTGTTTTCCCAGGTTAAAATAAGTAGAGTCAAATTACTACTTTGATTCTCAGATATATATAGAAAACCTCACAGAAATACTGAATAATCCCAATTAATCTGACCTCATTCCATTGTCTTCAAAGGCTTTGAATTTGCCCAGATTGTACTTCTGAAAGCAGCTGATTTATTTCCATGTGGGTTGAGCTTAGGCCAGCATGAAATGAGATCTACACGCAAAGAGCACCCATCTCAGTAAGGCCAACGGGAACTGCAGTCTTGTCTAGTTTTTATAGCTACAACCTCCTTCCAGGGTGCATCTGCCATTCCAACAGCAGATGTGCTCCCACCCTGTGCTGAGATGACCCTTTATGGGTCATTTACATGCCAGCTGTGGGTGGGCTTGATATAAATGACATACAGCTCAGGAGCATTAAGATAAAAGCTCTGTCTAGTTGGTGTGAAAGTCAGTCTGCATTAGGACAAAGTGTGTGCAGGTGTGGCTAGAGGCAAGAGTTGGCAGAGAGATGTTTGCCCTGTAAAGTTCAGGAACTTGTGTGTCTGCAGGTGGTGAATTTATTGGGAGAACCAAAGCCAGACTGATTGTCATGAGTTTTACTTACTTTTAAATTGCTTACTGACTGGGCTAAGCATGCAGTGTGACCTCATTAAATCCATGAAGATGTATTTTTATCTTAGGAATAATGTCTTATTATGTAGCCATTTAATGATTTGTGAGCTAACATGTTTTAACAAATCTTTAATATCTTATTACATTCCACTTCCTTGACAATATTTTCAAAATACAACCATTAAAATAGGGCTCTTTTCACAACTCTGATGATCACACTTAGAACCGAGCAGTTCATCTTTTTGCATTTGGATTAGAATCGGAAAGGTGTAAATTACAGATCTGGCTTTTATGTGCTTCTATTGATCAGACTGCTTTGTAGAAACTGCAGCAGTTCTGATAGTTTAGCAGTCTAGATTACCTTTCAGCTTTCTTAATGGAGCCACTGGGGCACAGCTAATTTTCAATTTATACTGAGAGCAAGACAAGGTGATGTAATACTGCATTATTGTACTTAAGTAACGTGAACACTAAAACACTATAAGGGACCTTGTAATACTAAATACACAAGTTGCTTGTTTTTGTAGATGGAGATGAGTTCTAGCTTTATTCACTGCATATTTTAGGCCAAATTCTGCCTATAGTAATGCCTGTGACTTCCTCTGAAGCATTAACTACAGCAAGCAAGTGTGATTTGGTTGAGTAAAAGTGGAAAGCTCATTCAACATACCAATTTAGAGCATCCAACAGACTAATCAGATGTGGTCCTCTTTTTGTGTGTTTACTGACAGGTCAAAGTCATGGTGCGCATTTCTTCCACCCTTGCCAGAGACACATCTGAGTCCAGCTCTTTCTTAAAAGTTGATCCCCGTAAGAAACAAATCACGCTGTATGACCCATTGGCCTGTGGAGGTCAGAATGTTTTCCAGAAAAGGGGCAACCAGGTTCCACCGAAGATGTTTGCTTTTGATGCAGTTTTCCCCCAAGATGCATCACAGGTAGGCAATGTATGATCAGGATCGTTATCTAACCGATAGCATACACCAGAGCCAAATTTGTTTCTGGTACAACAGTAGTACTTTCAGTAGAGTTACACCAGGGATGAATTTGGTCTGTCAATGTCATCAATAATGACATCAGTTTATTAAATTGTATCTTGACAATTGTGTTCTTTCTTTGTTCTTGCTCCTAGAATTCTTTATTGCTCCTAAAATTATACATGCAATAAACGTGCTAAATGGTTTCTTGTAGGCAAATCCATAATATCAACAAGTTATTGTATATTATAAAATCTCATCATTATGTGTATACAACAATCTAATCAGAACTGCAGTTCTCTAACACAGTCCTCTTCATTAAGAAGTCAAGGATTATTTATACAATATTCTATTGTACTGTTTACAATAGTAGGATGGAGAATTTAGACCACAAATCTTTATTTATATGTATGTATTCCTGTTTCTTATTTTTATTAGACTTCTTTGGTTTGATGAACTATGTTACCTGAATGTCATGAGGAGGACAGTAGAAGCACAAAGTAACAATTATAATATAATTAGAAAACAATACTGTAAGGCTGCTTCTGTACTTAAAAACAGAGGGAGGACATGGGGACAGCTAAAGCACTGTTGATTGACCGTATCGTTAGGTCAATTCCTGACCTAGTTCTGGTCCAGGCAGCTAGCACCTCCCAGAGTAATGTCTGGATGCAGTTCAAGGGCTGTGAACAGTCCCTTTCTTGGCCCATTTTATTTACTATTATAGTGATAGTCCAGAAATAGCCGTGAACTAAGTAAATTTACATGATTTATAAACAAATGTGAAGTGCTTCACATAAAAGCCTAAACTGCAAATTCTGATTTATTTTCTCCTACTAATGATAGGCAGTTGCTGCAGAAGCACTGTAGACCATTCAGCCTGCTTGAACCTTAAATCTAAGAATGCCCAGGGTGAATTTGTGTTGTACTTAAAATGCTGTTAGTCTTCAGGATGGAGCCTACTGCTGCCAAAAGACAACTTATTATAAAGTAGAGAAAAATAAATGTGACTTAGCTAATACCAAAGAGGCTGTTTGTTCTCCTTATGTTCCTTACCCTTCCTTGCTAGAGGAATTGAACTCAGCCTGTAATTGGGCAAATAATAGTTCCTGTAAAAATTCCTCAGTATTTGAATGGGTTTTAATCAAAATTTTATTTTTGAAGTCCTCTAATTAGGCAGTTCGAACAAACCAACCACATCCTGTTACAGTATGTGCATTTTGTTGAACCCTGCAAAGGATGTTGATGCTTCAGCAAATGAAATTTACTTGACTCAGAGCAAAAGTCCTGCTTCATGTGCTTACACAAAGTAGGTCACATGAATGAGATAAGCAGGATGAGACTTTTTGATACTTCGACGTACTACCTGGAGCACTGATGACATTACGACCATTTTCCAGTGAAAATATTATATTGATTTCTTTCTTTTTTTTTTTTTTTCCTTTTTTCTTCTTCATACCTGTGACAGGCTGAAGTATGTGCTGGGACTGTGGCTGAGGTGATCCAGTCTGTTGTCAATGGGGCAGATGGCTGCGTGTTCTGCTTTGGCCATGCCAAGCTTGGTTGGTATTGTTAAATTTCCTTACTCAAGCAGCTAAGTGAATAATTTAAAGTCAAGATTGCTAGTACATTAGATTAGGGAAAACAAAATTTCATTTGTTTGTGCATAGTAATTGAAAGTGGTACACTGTGCATCACCTTGTACAACACCTTCACCTCTCACACATTTATTCACTTTGCACATTGTTTAAGTGTTGGACAGTATGGTCTTTGATAAAGGTTATCTTTGAGTTGTTGCTTCATTCTGTCCCCAGAGTACAACAGCAGTTTTTAGCACTGCCTTCAATTCTTAATGAATGATCCAACAGTGACCTACAGTTTTACAAATGTGCCTAGTATTGGAGACTGTTTGCCAGAATGCCACTTTTACCAAGCTGTGTAAAGGCTCTAAGTATCCACTCAAGTACTTGATCTTTGTGATGGCACTGTTCAAGTGCTGTGACTGGGCACTCAAATAGTTTGCTGTGCATTCTATTCCCTGATTAGACAATTCACTCATTATTCACTTCCAATTCTAGTCTGGTGGAAGGTGTCCCTGCCCATGGCACAGAGGTTGGAACTAGATGATCTTTAAAGTTCCTTCCAACCCAAACCATTTTATGATTCTGTCTCCAACAATTCCTATTCTAATGGTAAACTGAATGTTACCAATGGATCAAAACTGGCTCTTTGCAAATGCATCAACAGCATCTAAGGTATTCATGGAAACACAATGAAAAGGAGAATCATCATCATAAAGAAATTATTTTTTGAAATTATTAAATTTCAAGATCACTCAGGTATTTTGTTCATGTTTATCTAAAAGCATTTTGAAAATACTGTTTCTTTCATGAAGAGGGTTGTATTGTATGTATGCAATGATCTCCAATTTTTTACTGTCTCAAAGAAATTCAGAAGAATACACACAATTTAAAAAAATAATTCTGTTTTTCAAGTGCTAAAGAAGACCAAGTGTTCCAGGCCATGATTATCCTAAATTATAGGCAAGCAAAACTGATGACTACTGAATGCTGCAATGCCACCAGCTCTGGTATAATGAATGGAGCAGGTCCACTGGTCCAGCTAACCAAGACTCCTCTGGGCCAGGCAAGAGTAACACTAGGATCAGCACTTGTATATTTAACCACTTGTGATTTGCCAAACACTATGTGACAAATGAGAAAAGAAAAAAAAAGCCACCAGATAATGGTGTCTCACAAGTGCTACGTGTCCTTCAGAGAGGCAGCTTAGCCAGGTCTTTGCTGGTGCATGAGTTTTGAAGTTGCATTGTTAACGGTGTCACCACCATTCCACCAACTGTGGGTGCATCCAGACTTTACCAGAGACAGGTGCATAGCAATATTTTTTTCGCTGGTCTTTTTCCACATAGATTTAACATAATAACTGAAACAAGGTAAAGAAGCCACAAGTATTTGCCTGAAAGGATGTATGCTTGCATTATTTGACTTAAATATTTTGGAGCTTTAGAAAATTTGGCTAAGAGTATTATATGTAGTGAGATGTAAAGCAGTACCCAGGAGTCTCTTCCAACCTAAATGATTCTATGATTCTATGATTCATAATAAGCAAACTTTTACAGCAGAGACAAGCCAGAGCTATAATTGCAGAGTCAAATAGTAGCAAACCATAGGAAGTTTTGACCCAGATAAAATATATTTCTTATTGTGGACCCACTTACGCACCAAATGTCCATGCATACCTGGTTTTGTTCTCTTTCTATATGAGGTTAGATCTTTATGATCCTGGGACCAAGTTTATGTCAATCCCAACCCCAGCCTATGAAGCATAACGTAGTGCTTTGAAGTAAAATGGTATTCAAAGAGTACCACACTCACAGTATCTAAAGCAGGGATTTTTAGAGGCCATGGCATTCCTGCTCTGCTCAGTTCCCCCCACTATTCAGCCATATCAGAGCTTGCAGTGTTGAGTGGTAGGGACTGGTAGCACCCTGCCTGGACAATGGGGCTTGTGGGGAACATGTGAGGTAATGATTTTTGAAAGCAGCTCAAGATTTCATTTGTTGATTTTTAATGTTCACCATTTTCCATGTAGTATTTGTCTGTCTCTCTTTGTCCCTTTCTGATTGTTCTTACTGAAAAAAAGAAGTTGTATTCATGAGGCTGTGCAGGTTAATCTCTCTAGGCAGAAGCTCCTGTGAGTGATATTGTTGTCTTTTCTCCATCTCCCCATTCCTAACAGGGAAATCATACACCATGATCGGGAAGGATGATTCCATGCAAAACCTTGGGATAGTCCCTTGTGCCATCTCCTGGCTCTTCAAGTTGATTAATGAACGCAAAGAGAAGACAGGAGCCCGCTTCTCTGTCCGAATTTCTGCAGTGGAAGTGTGGGGGAAAGAAGAAAATCTGAGAGACCTGTTGTCAGAAGTGGCTACAGGCAGCCTGCAAGATGGCCAGTCCCCAGGTGTCTACCTTTGTGAGGACCCCATTTGTGGCATGCAGGTGAATCCAAGGTTCATTTTACACTGAAACAAGCAATGTGACTTTTTTTTTTTGGTCTTGGCTATTGAGGTGGTTCAAATTCAAGAACTACTCAGAGCATAAAGTTTATAGACTTGAAAGTGTTTACTTAAAACATGCAAGAACTTTATGACCTGCAGCTGCAGGGCCATCTGCTCTCCTGGCCTAAATATTTGTACCTCTGGTATAACTGATGTTGAGCAGGGGCTTGTGTTTGCAATAAAATGTGAAAACATTCAGTGCAAACAAAAATTCACCTCATTCTTAAAAAAAAAAAAAAAAAAAGAAAGTGTGATCTCTCTTTTGTGAAACAACAAGCTAAAATATTTACAGTACTGCACAAATAGCTGGAGGCCATTAATATGGCTGTTTATCTCTTTATAAACTACATTATTTATAGCACTTACATTAGCAATGTTGTAGGAAGCATTAATCGCTACTTATTAATTGCTGCCAAGAAATAAATTCCTGAGCTGGGCAAGCCAAGAATAACTCCAACTCTTCTCAGGTTTGGAGGTTTAGCAGGAATGAGTAACTGGCTCATGTATTTCCTGGGTAACCGCTAGAAATCTCAGCAGCTCTTTTTTTCTTGCCTCTCTTGGTTTGAGGGGGAAAAAAGCTTGTTCTTTCATCCTGCTGTCTGTGATGAAGTATATCTGATTTTTGTTCAAGTAGATGAAGAGGGAGCAAACCAGCATGATGGAGCTTGAATCTGTGTTTTTAACCTTAAAGGCAAAGGTTGCTTCTGTCCAGAACCTGCAGGGCACTGGCTATCCAAGGACAGGGAATGGAGGGAAGAGGGTACAAACCTGCGGTGTCATGTACCCTATTTCCATCTCCAGTCATCTAGAAATCATGATTCACATCCACAAGAGTAATGAATTGTGAGATTTTAAACAGCAAGTAATGAATTTTGTGTTTTATCTCTTTGTAGTTTAAGCCTTTTGGGCATACTTAGATCATATTTTCCATTCTTTGCCATTCTACTCGAGCACTGCAAAGTTGCGTCTTGGTTATAAATAAAAATTAGGGTTTGCATTCTCACTTAACTCCTGACTTTAATGCTTTATGAATTATTTTCAGTAGCATGAGATCTCACCCCCTGGTATCCAGTAATGGGTACAGTCCAGTAAGGATAAAATGGGAGATTTGAGTTTTCACAGTTTCTGTGTGGGTGATAGATGGGCCAGTTAAAATCTGAATTAGCACACATATGCATGTTATAAATGTTACATATCTATGTAACAATTAGCTACTCCTTTTAACTTAATTCTTTCCTGTTGTATTAAGCACAATAGCAATAATAATACATATTCCGTTAATGTTTCTTGCTTTCATATATAGAGAGACAGAACAACCTTTTACAAAATTAGTTATTTCAGATCAGTGGAGAAACGGTAGCTCCGTGAAACGTCTCTGTACCTCTGCATTGTAAAATACTGAATGAGATTGTGAGGGAAAAAAAGCCTTTTTGCTTATGTTTACAAAATGTAGTGACATTCTGGAGTCATGTGTCCTGTACCTGAATGCTCAAAATCCTCAGATGAAGGGAGGATTTTATATTATAACCATACAGATACACAAAATCATCAGTGTGTATAAAAAATGAATAATCACCATATGTCATACTGTCTGTCATTGGGCCTTTGCAAGTATGCACATTTTCTTGTTGCTTACATTAGTGAGATCAGCCCCCAGACTCGCCTGCCTTCTGCTTGCCTTGTTAACCCCTTCCTACCCTCCTCCCTCTTTCTAATGAGAACTTTGCCTTCAGCTGTGTCACACCATCCCATGCAGAGCCTCAGCTTTATCCCTCCTCAGGCTGATTAATGGTCATGAAGAGAAGATGGGAGCACTGTCTTCTTTAGGAGAACTTAACTTTTAGCTGTATTTTATAGCAGGGGAACAAATCCTGAGAATGAGAGTTCCTCACTAGTTTTACGTGAGACAAAACAAGTCTATCCTATAGGCTATGGGGCAGCTCTGTGTACTGCCAAAACTAATGCCATCAGATAACACTGTCACATCCCTTCCACAGAGAAGCTAATCTCAGTTGATGTGAAGACGCATGCGTTCCTGACATTATGGGGGGGGTTAATAATATCTGCCCTCCTATGCTGTCTATCACGTTGGAGAGATAAGAGCAAGCTGGTGACTGGGACTGAGGTCCAGCAAATGTGTATTACTTGCCTTGTTCCATTTAATGGATTGCCCTGACTCTTGAGCAGGTGCATAAGCTTATGGTATGAAGGGGCTTTTTTTCTGTGCTGCTCCCCACAGCTATGGGTCTGAACACAAATATCACTCCTGGAATTTCCCAGATTCATCTGTGGACTGCTCCCTTCTAAAACTTTCTAAAGGGTAACATGTAGTCTTGCCCTTTCCAGTCTCCACCAACTGTTAGTTTGGCTTGATGTGTCTTCCACAATTATTTTTTTTCCCTTCTAACCATCAGAAGGACACAGTTATTGCCAGAGCCAGCAATGCAGGTTAAAAAAAGGTAGTAAACCACTAAAAAAAGCAAATAATTAATAAGCCTAAATAGCTTAAAATTCTGGGAAAGTGAAGGAACAAATTTATGCATCTGACCAGCCCTCAGGACAGTTTTTGGTTGCTGAGGTTTATTTGTAACAACTGTCATTAGAGGCACCCGAAGTAAGAACCCTCAAAACCTGAATTCAATCATGGGGCCAGTGTCTGGAATGTCTCATTCTGCTGGGCACCTCCTCCTCTGCGGTCCTGTCAGAAGCCAATGTATCTACAGCATATGTTGACTGAGGGAAGGTGTCTTACAGTGTTGTGTGGGAGTTTCTAGGTCATTTTTCCCTTGTGTTAATCCGCAGCTTCAGAATCAGAGTGAGCTCCGCGCCCCTACGGCGGAGAAGGCTGCCTTCTTCCTCGACGCCGCCATCGCCTCACGTCGCAGCAGCCAGCGGGACTGCGATGAGGAGGATCACCGCAACTCCCACATGCTCTTCACTCTGCACATCTACCAGTACCGCATGGAGAAAAGCGGCAAAGGCGGAAGTAAGCTACCCCCTCGCTCCCTTCGCTTTCCTCCACGCACACCCGGCGACTGGCTTTAAACATGTCTCCATTCGGAATGGGGAGGGGTCATTCATACCAGCAGACTGTCCATCTGCCTGGTAAAGACCCATTAAAGGCCAGCGGGGATTATTCCCATTAATTGTCAATTTGGTTGCTGTTTTGGAGATACTAACAGTTAGTCCTCAGCACTGTGTCGGCCTCTGTATCTGAAAAATAAAAGGGCTTTTCAGATTGACTTCTAGTATTATCTTTACTGATAGCGTGGAGGTCATGGATTAAAATATTGTAGCGATGAGAATTCCCTGTCACTTTTAGACTGGCTGGTCCCCTTCAGCATCAAATCATGGCAGCGCGTGCAGGAGCTGATTTTGGCAATGCTTAAACGGCAACTTTTCTTGGAGATGCATGATTTTAGTTGCTGGCCCAAGTACATGCACACAAATCAGTCTTGTTCTTTGTAAAGGCTCTGGGCTTTTCAGATTGGCTCACTCCCTCTATTTGCCATAGGTGCTTTCACTGGCTTGTGTCTTTATTTCCATCTCCCACTTATAAATGAGTAAAAGATGCTTCCATGTCTGCTTCCATGTTTCTGTAATTTTCAAAAGTTTCATTTGACTCATACTATTTATATTTTTTTTATTATATTTATCTTCTATTTCAAGTCTCCCAAATTGTTTATAACTGGAGATATACAAAAGGGTCTTTTAGTAAGTTCCAGTGTTAAAAGGTTTGTGTAATATAAGAAGCACATCCACCAAAGGAATAAAACTTTCACATTAAAATTCTTTTTTTAATTTTTTTTTGAATAATAATTTTTTTACATGGAAAAATGTTTGTTTGAAAGACACCAGAGACCTCTGCATCTTTAAATTTGTGGGCTTAAGCATTTCAGCAGAAACAGCATATGCTTCAGCTCCTGGCTCTGTACAGGTTGTTTGTAATGAGGAATAGATTGCAAGCTATGATGCGAGAAGCAAGTAGTGGGAGAAGAGCACTGCAAGTATTAATGTCTAATGTTTGAATGTAGAAAATTGACACTAACTGTACTTATAAGGAGGAATATATAACCAGGAATTTGCTTTAAATGGAAATACAGTTTGCATGTATTTAAGTAATAACCCTTGTGGAATTGGCAGACAGAAATCTCAATTAACTAAAGGTTTATTAATTAACCACCCTGTGGTGGAAAGGAAGACTGAATGCTCAGACTCGTTCATAGGAATAAAGATGGTTGATTTGAGGGCATTATTATTACAATTATTTAATGCTCCATCCTTTTTCCTGCGTGCAGGTACATGTACATTCAGTCCTTTTCTGCTATTTTCAAATGCAATTTAATAAAAGGGGAAAAATTATTTTCCTGTGGCTCTACTGACTCATTTTCAAAAAAGAAGACATGATCCTGCTGGATTCTAATATGGCATGCTTTGCCCACTGCTTTTTGTTGTATCTTTGTCTCATGGCCATACCACCTCTCGTCTTCAAGTTCCCATATCTGAGTGGCCTCACAAGCCAGGCAGGGTCAGATCTCGCTGATAATTGAATGAGGGGGGAATTCCAGCTGTTCAGAAAGGGCGCCTAGTGATTATCACTGTCTCCTGCTGTAATGAAGGACTTTTCAGACAAAACCACCTTAAAGATAGTAGAGATATATAGATTCCAGTACCAGTATTAAAAAAGGTTGGGGGGGGGGGGGGAA
>VZTM01013356.1:111347-198655 GCA_013400555.1 Jacana jacana
GGGAGAACAAACAAAAAAAAAGAAAAGAAAAAGAGAAAGCCAGCTTGTAAAGGATAAGAGATTAAAGGACTGGCTAACATATGATTTTGGTAAAAAATGACTGTTAGAATAATGCATGGGGACCATACTTATCTCCTTGTTAAATTCATTACCAGGAATGTCATGAAGCAGGCTTAGCACCATTGAAATAAATGGCATTATGGCAGAACTGGCACAGTCATTTTTTCAGCTGTCAGCTCTCCAAAGTCTCTGTGACCATAGACAAAAACAAGTGCTGGGATGTTCTGCTTCTCTTCTTTTCTCCATAGTTGCCAAGCACATTAGTGGAGAACTCGGCTATCAAATATCTTCATTTTCAGATCAAGCAAGTGGATCTGCCATCCTAAAAATGCCATACTTTGACTTGTAAATTAAATAAGAAGGAAAGATAAAGTAATTCCTCTTATTCTGGATTTCCTCAGCCTGTGTAATAGGAGTATGTGTAGAAACTATATGACTCAGATTTTGAAGGGTAGTGATTTTTTTAGTTTGGGTTTTTTTTGTGGTTTTTTTTTTGGGGGGGGGGTTGTTTCCCAGTGTCCAGTAATCTAAGCAACAAAAATATTTATTATATATGATTCAGTAAATTCACCTGCAGTCATTTTCAGTAGCAACTAAGCACATTTCTTTGATTTTCCAAGGAAATCATTGGGGGATACTAAAAAAAAGGTAATTTCAGCCTTTGTTGTGTAGCAGTCTTAGAGGACTCGGGGACTGTTAAATCTAAGAGTTTTAACGACTCGTGGACGTGAGGCAAAAGTCCTCCATGAGCAGGTCAGAGGAGGTGAAGGTGCAGCTGCCTAGATGGTTCCCCAGGAAACCCTGACTTTCTGCAGTGAGTGCATGAGCCTTAGCACGTGTGAATACTTCCCCATGAGATGTATCCCACCACTGAAAGTACAGTGCTGAAACATCCATGAACTTGTTTAATGGCTTGCCATATAAGCTATGGACTGTTACAGCATTTTGAGTGTCTAGCCATGAACATTACTTTTAATCAGACATTGATTTTTCGGTTCTCTTTTGTGATACTCAGCATGGCTTAACCAATATCACAGTATAAATTAATATATGCAAGTCCTGTGTTGACCAATACCTGATGCAGCTGAAGAACTAACAGGACTTATAAGTATCAGAAGTTACTGCATTTAAACAATTGCTGACAGAAATGATGGCTATGTTTTTGGAATATTATTCTCCAATTCCTTAGTGTAAATGATTTTCATAGAAAAACTCTCTTTTTTTTCTTTTTTTTTCTCTCTGCTTTGCTTTGTTTTTATTTTCTTATCTTCTTTCCTTTCTTTATTTGTGTTTCTTTTTTCTTTTTTTCATAAAAAATATATATGCTGGGAAGCAGCTGTAAAATTGCCTGCTTACAGATTGCTTCTAACTAACTCTTGCAAACAGGGAGGAGTGCTCAAAGATCAGATGCCAAAAAGCTCCAACAAAACCCAGCTAGGAAATTGTCTTGAAATAGTGGAGAATTAGGAGCACTTCTAAGTCTACATGGTGCCCATCTTTGGTTCATAGCATAGGCTTTTAAAGGGAGCAAATATCTGTTAATCTTGGTGTTTCAATGATAGTATCTTTTAACTTTAAATGTAGTGTGTTGCTATGTATAGCTAACTCTGTATCATAGAGTAAGCAAGAAAAAAATTAGGGAGCCACTGCTAGTTTTACAGAAACTATTTTCAGAACAGAGCAGCTTGTCCACAATCCATTACCCATGGCATGCAAACCGTTTCTTAGCCCAAATGACAATGTGAAGTATATAGACTTAAAGCAAAGTTGAACATCCCGTAGAAACCACAGGTTCCTCTGAAGATCCAGTATTCAAGATGGGAAAGACAAGAGAAGCAAACACAGGATCACTGGTCACCAAGCAGCAATTCTCAGCCTGTAGTTTTCCAGACAGAGGAACAATAATGACAGAGACAGAAACAGAGCCAACTCAGGTACAGACTAATAGAGATATATTAAAACGCAAGAAAAGCAGAGTGGTGCCCCCCACAGAGTGAAACCTGCAGGAGCGGGTGAGTACTGAAAGCCTCGGCAAATTTAAAGCAAGTCCGGAGTGGACAGCAATGCACAGCAATAAAGGCTGACAGTGAGTTAACAGGACCCCTACAGTTTGTTGCTGCTAACATGAATTAGGAAAGGTTTCTGGATTGTTTCCTCTTCGCAAGTCGTGCTGAGTTTTTTGCTTTCCTGGGAAGCTGCTTTTGGAGGCACGTGCTAACTCTTTGCTCTCTTTGTTTACGGCAGTGTCTGGAGGTCGCAGCCGCTTGCACCTTATTGACCTGGGGAGCTGTGTGAAAGTGCTCAGCAAAAACCGGGAGGGAAGCTCTGGCCTCTGTCTCTCATTGTCTGCACTGGGGAACGTCATCCTTGCCCTTGTCAATGGAAGCAAACACATCCCATACAAGTAAGTGATGTTCTGTGATATTCTCTGATGAGAGGATGCTTGCAAGCAGTGTGCTTGTCTGGGCCTGAGGCAGACCTCGGCTAAGCAGGGAGACAGTCTGCTGAGGTCAGTGCAGCCCTCTTGAGATACGGCAAAACCTGCCTAGGGTCCACTGACACCTGATCTAACCTTACATCTGGTAGCTACATTGCATTTGACATACAGGTTTCAAAGGAAGAAGCCTGCTGAAATCGAACCTAGGTAGGTGACTTAAAGATCTCAGGAACAGATTTTTAAGCTCATCACATTATTATTTTGGTTTTGGAGACTGTTCCAAGATGTTTTTAATATTTCAAAGCATTTGAGAGCCAGTTTCATATTTTCTCCACGGAGACAAATGTTGCTGCCATAATACAGCCCTACAGAGAAAATTATTTTGCTTGTCCATTGTGTGGTATTTAATTTCTTGAAAATGTGTCACAGTCATAGAATCGCAGAATGGTTAGAGTCAAAAGGGACCTTAAAGATCATCTAGTTCCAAGCCCCTGCCAGTATGTGCATTCATGAGCATGCCTGTTTGTCATGAGATTCTGTGATCCAAGGTTACTTTGTGCCTTATTTTTGTGTGATTTGAATCCCAGTGTCAGCTTCTCACTTGCAAAAGAAGAGGTAGGCCCCTATTTGTCAGCCCAGACAAGTGGCCTTCGCTACTGCAGGTATCTTCTAGGAAATTAGAGTAATTGCTCACCTACTGGGCATGTTTTGCACTCATTTCTCTTCATCGTTGTCTCACCCATTTGTCATGTGTGCATAGCTGAAAGCAAGTTCGGATTCTTTACCCAACCCAGGCAGTCTTACAGATTTCCTCTTGAAAAGTCTGATTTTGTGGATGGGACTGCTTTTTTCTAGCCTAAAGCTTAGGGAGTAGCAACTCGCAACACAGGAATGGCTTACAGTAGCATCTCCTAATCAAATTGCTAAGGAATGTCACCATTCATGAGGGACACATATGTGAGAATCTGGAGTTGGGAACAAGAAGATGACATGAAAAATTAAGGACGTCAATCACAGAGTATATTTCAGTCCATACATTTTTTGCTTTTTATCATTTTAAAGGCTACAAAAATATTTATTTTTCCACATTCATTCAAGATTGCAAGGTATGGACAAGTTTTGCTTCTTCAGTTTTGTCTTCATTTTGGAAAATAAGGATGAAGTGAGTTTGGTTATAGTTTTATTTTCCTTCTAACATTTATTTTCCAAAATTATTTGTCAACCTGGGCTTAAAACACGCTCTCTGGAAATTCCTGTTCCTGGAGCTCAATCAGACTGGAATTTCATTAAGGGACAACCACATTTGTAGATATAAACATTAATGGAACGTTTTGTGGATCACGCACCTAATTATAATGTGAAAATAGCTTGAACTCTGAACTTCACAAAGGTAGCTCGAAAGGTGTTTATCAAAAACCTGTCTTCCTTCCAGTTGGATTTTATGGATTGAAGGGAAGGCCCACTGCAGGAATAGAAAAAAATGACATTAATGATGCTCCCTAGGCTAGAACTAAGCTTACAAGGAATAGTTACCAAATAGAACAGCTGTCTTTCCTGGCAATGACTGACTGGGAGCAAAGCGTTACCAAACACATCTTCTACTTGCTGCAGTACCAATCGCTTTCTGCTGTCATTCCCGGACGTTGCACTTCCGAATTTACACAGCCAGAGGTGCCAGCATGCTTGCTCATCAATGCTTTTGTGCTGCTGAAAGAAGAGAAAAGATCTCATCAGCCAGCATTTCCTCTTGAATTCACTCCTGTAAGAGCAGACAGTATAGAGTATAAGTCTAGAGATTTGGTTTCTCATCTGTAAATCACAGGCAATGTCTCTGTTTCTATGGAGGACATCTAAAATGCAATTTGAAAAACATACTGGCGTATTTTGGAGCAAATATTGTCCACTTTTTCAAGAGAAGAGTGCAGAAAGCATTTTTTTTCCCAAATATTCATGAACAATAGAAATAAAAGTCTCGGTGGCTGGATGATTGCAAATACTGTTTGCTCAGTGATTGAACACACCAACGTGTGCTCGTCCATGGTGGAGAAAAGAGGAAAGAGGGGGGAGTGCATGTGCTGCATTGGAGAAGGAGGGTGGCTGAGCATCCCATAGACTGATGGGGTATGTGTTCAGTAGCAACTCTTGTGTAAAGAAACAGCTGGCCTGTCAAGCTGAGAGAATTTCCCTTTCTTTAGGGGTGTTCTCTTTTATTGGTAAGGATAAAATTAAAATTTTGTTAACTGCTGGTTTGGAGTGTAACCAAAGGAAAACAACAGAATTGTTTTCTTATGTGACAGCACTGTGCATTGTCTGCATGGTCTCAGCAAATTTCCATAGAGTAACACACAAAATGGAGCATCTTTTCTTTATCTGAGCAATTAAACAACCATTAAGTATTTTATGTCAGCCTGTCAGTAGGTACTGCATGGCTTCATGGGAGCCTGGAAACTCACAATTTCATAGACATCAGGTTTTCCCTCACTGCAGAAATTTAGTTCTCTAAATTCTGAGAGCCTGCATGCTCTTGAAGTCCCTACAGTGCTGTACCCAACTGTGTCTCCACAGGTAGTAGTTGCAGGGAAATCCTTGTTCAGATTCATAGCTGGTTCAATGCAGGTGCTACTGCATTGCCTTCAGTGGGCTCTGTGTTTATGCCAGGGATGAATTCACCTCTCTGCCTGCAGTCTCTATGAGAAACACATGCTAGTGTTCAGCACATTTTGCATTTTTATTTCTTACCCATAAGGCCAAGCCTTGGAAGCCATTAAGTTGGAACCTCTCTCTCTCGGGAACACCGCACCCTCCCTGCTGCCAAATTTTGGCAATACTAACACAGAATGACACTGGCTTTAGCAGCAGTTTGTCTACTAAAGTTGTAAGAAAGTAACACAGAAATGTTCAGACTTCAAACAATACAGGTTAATATGGTTTGGGATCTTGTCCTGCATTCAAATTAAATTCAGTGTGTGTTTGGAGAATGGGTAAGGATTACTCTAATGGGCAACCACCTGCAGCTAACGTGTGACCAGGCTGTGATTTCTGGGAGTTTGTGTCTTTCACGTATGTACTTATAATCTCTCTCCAATGTTTCAGTGGGTTATCTCTTGTACACTATTAATGTCCAGACCTGTTTTGAACCTTACTAATCACATCATTCTGTCACGGTATGAACCAGGGAGTTCTTCCAGCTCAGTGGGTTATATAAAAGTAGAATTTTTAATTTGACTTAAATACATTGCCGTTTAATGTCACCAGCTTCTTTTGCTCTTGAATTATGAGCAAATCCCTCAAAAGACTGGGCAAGAATTATTTTCTCTGCAGGAATATCAAATATCTTCATAAAAATTGGGAAGGGGCAATTACAAGCCCAAGGAAGAGCAAGGGAGTTAGCTCCAGCCCTGACCAAGTTTGACAGGGCTAAGATTTGCTACAGGAGGAGAGTTTTGCTGCAGTTATTGTTACTGCCATTTTATTTTTTTAAGAGCATTTCAGCTTTGCATTAGTGCTGCATTATCTGCCTCTGATTTGCAAGATGAATGTGTTTTAAACCCTCAGATGAATTCCCATTTGCACAAACTCCAGATACTGGTTTATATAGCTCACTATTCAAAAATTACTCCAGTTGCTAGGCAACAGGGGTAGTGATAATTCATGGTAACGCTGTTTTGGAAATAATCATTTTTATACATTTTAATGACTATGAGAATGTAAGAAAACTGTTTAGAAAAGTGCAAGGCTGTATGAATTTAGTTTTCAGAAATTGTTGCTTGTTTTATTCAATAGGCTTCCCTCGTAATGTGCTATTGCAACATGCTAGTGTTTCTGGAGGCATCCTGTATTTTGAACTACACACTTATGCTTATCCAAGAGGGGAGTCTTGTCCATAAAATAGATGGGTGTGAGTCAAAAGCATGAATTTTATTCTTGGCACTTCTGCTTCTATGTCATATGGTTGCAATTCCTCCCAGATTTTACATGCTGGCATTGTTTTTTAATCCCATCTGTAGAAAATAAAATGATATTAAGTGACTGGTGCAAGGTTGCACAAGAGGCTTAGTGGCAGAGCCACAATGTTTTAAAATCTAATCTGGTGCTTAAACCACGGGCTAATCCTTTCAATCTTTCTGCCTGACCTTTGAAAAATAATTTATTTCTGTATTTATTTATTTATTCCCATTTATAAAACTGAGCAAGAAAAAAAACAAGTAGGATTTGTAAGGGGCATTCACACTTGGCAAAAGGCACTACTTACATTTTAACTTTTGCTAAGATTCTGTTACCATATTTTTTCACTTTTTTTGGAGTTAAGGGCTCACATAGATGGTCCTAATGGGATGCAAAATCTGCGCTTTGTTGGTCAAGGGTAGACTATTATTGCTTTTAAGTGAGGAGGAGAAAAGGTAAAGTGTTGGATATAGTATTGTGATATAAAAAATGAGCCTAAAGATTATGCTGCATATCGGATATTTTCTTTAAATTGTTAGTTGATTACTGGGGTAAAAATGAAAATTCATCTTTGAATATATCTGGTAATTCAGATTCTTTTCTTGGTTAAATTGATGTATATCTGCAATTGTTTAATCTGTGTAAAGAAACCTGTGTGTGAAGAGAACTGGCATTCAAGGTATCTTTCGTTTATATGTTTTGCAATAATAGTATGAGTGAGATTATTCTACCCAGAAGAAATGTCAGCGAAAACTTCAGGAAGATGTAAGGAAAGCCAAAAACCAGTTCACAGCACAAGTGTTGTACTATATTAATGATGGATATTTACCCTTATTTATGAACTCATACTTAGTTTTAGTTTTGTGGGATCCACACAACCACGTCTGCTGAATTCAATGCCAAAATTGAACCATATGCCCAATCTATGTAATGGCTACTTCATCAGTGCCTAAACCTAAAATAATTGGCTTTTTAATTGAGAGATTTCAATCACTTTGGCTTTGCACTGCTGCATCTACTAGTCCTGCAAGATTCCTTGCTGTTGCTTATCCTCAAGAAGAACACATTACAAAAGACCACAGAAAGCCTCAGAAAAAGTCTGGTGCTGCCTTTGCAATCTTCAGTCTTTCTGGGTTAATTTAGCACTGAACGTACTAGAATTGGATGAAGAACTGTTTTGCTATTTTACTTGTAGAAATATAAGAGCAGAAGAAGGGGAAATAAAGAATGAAAATGAGGACATGAGTGACAGATGAAACAGAATCACAGAACTGGAAAATGCCCCAAAATAAATTGGAGAACTCCAAGAGACACTGACATAATGTGTAGAGGACACAACAATCCACAGAGAAGAACTGGGAAGCAAAAGAGAAAAAGAAATGAGCCCATTCAAAAAGAGGAATAAACCTAAGAAATACCCCATAATGATCCAATTATAGGAGAGTGGTCAATAGAGATTTTTTGAATGTGAAATAGTTCCTAATTAGCTATCAAAAACATGAGCTGCTCAGGAACAAAAGAATTTTTCCATGATGTTGGCAGACAGGTCATATGGTCCGTGTCTGTTAGCGTTGGCTAACAGACACTAAAGCCACTGGTGCGCTGCCGTTTTATACCAGCTGAGGACCTGACCTTAAGTGCACGCTCTTCGACACTACCCAGAGCATTTTGGCAATGTGGAAGAGCAATGTGGTTGCCAGCAAGAGTGCTGAAACATTATCAGTGCAGATATAATGAGGACTTGGAGCATCTGGCAATTCCTTTCACCTTTGGAAACTTTCTGACAGTTTTACTAGGTTGATTTTCTGCCATTTCTTTATTTCAGGGAGCTACATAAAATAGATGGAATCAGGGATGCGCAGTCTGTGAATGTAGGAAAGCTTCTTGCATTTTATTAATTTAATCTGCAGCTCAGGAGCATGGATTTTGCATGCTCCAGCAATCGCTGTTGTAGCATTCATCAACATTGCACTTTATTGCAGGACAGTTCAGCTGATAGCGCAGATTTGAGCTTTATCTGCATGCCTCCTGGTACTGTGTTCCATCATCAACCTAATGAGAGATAGTCCACAAAATCCTCAAGGAAAGCTTCAGTGGCACTGCCATTCCCCAACTTTAGGTTTTCAACTCAGTCCTGCCAGACTGGCAGGGTGGTAATTATTGGAGGAGAGATGTCTGCGTGCATGTGTAGTAGATGAAAGCCAATGTGTTTCATTTACAGAGCATGATCCCCTGTTACACCTGTTTTACAACAGATCTCACTTGACTTGCCTCCATCCTGCTCAATTGTTCAAGTGGGAAGAATCATGCCTCATGAGTTAGCTCTTTTAATGCTCTTTGAACCGCTTAACAAATTACTGCTTTACAGATACTGTAACAAGCAAATAATGATGGACTGCAAAATGAAGTGAGAAGGAAAGTGCTTGTGGTTTATAGTCAGATTTAATAGCAATTACTAATTGCATTTAAATAGCCATTCCTATCAGCAGCAGATAGCTGCACCATGGAAGGACACTACTTTGGTCCCAGACCAGCACAGACATGACTGGTAATGAACAAGCAATCCAGTAGTGTGCAGTTATTGCTGAAATATAACTTGAGTGGGACCCAAATAGGCCATTGTGGTGATCTTATATACAAATGAATCTGTGCTTAATTCATTAAAATGCCATTTTGAACTTTCAGTCAGGGCATCCAACAGTTTATTCTCACCTGTTCCACCACTGGTTCAGGCTCAATTGAACATTAATATGTTTTCACTCGTGCAAAACTGGTGATAATTAATTTCATTTATAATTGAACAATTTTTAAATAGTCTTTTTCTTGAAAAAAAAAAACAGCTCTTCTGCAATACAACAGATTATCAAATAGCATGCAGTTTGATTATCTCCAATTTCTTGAACAGTTGCATATGGATATGATCTGTGAAATTAACTTTCGTGTCCTTACTCATCCTTCTTTTCATGCACAAGGCCAGTGTGACTCAGGGCAAGAGAGCAGAGACACCCCACTGTTTTTCTTTAACTTTTCCTTACCTAGTGCCAGTATGTAGCCCCTTGTTAGGAGCTGGGCATCTCATCACTAAGAAGAGGTTATAGTCTGGAAAAAATTTAAAAGAGAAGCAAGAAGAACTATGAATGGTCTGAGATGAAAGGGTTACTCACCTGGAAGAACAGTGTAACAGAAATAAAGCTTCATAGCTGGCAGGGAAAAGGAGACCTCTGAGAGTGGAGATGACAACTGCTCTGTAGTATTTGAAGGATGTGAATACACACAGGAGGAGAGAATTTTTTCTGGTGAGAGAAAGTGTCAGAATGATTTCTTATCCTTAAGTAATGAGATAGAGCAATATCAACTTCAAAGCATGCTAGCACTGATTCTTGTTAGTCAATGGAATAACTTCCCAAGGGCTGAAGTGAACACTTCATTGGTGGAATGATTTAAAAGCAAAATAAACATGGAACTAACAAATGTTAATTTACAGTTATATAATAAACAGTTCCAGGTTTGTTATGCAATTTCAGTGCAGAGTTCTGGACCCAAATCTTTACAATTTTCAATAGCTGTGCTCCCATTTTGATAGTTGATCTTCATCCTTGTTTGGAAAGTGCTTGCACATGGTAAGCAGTTATACAAATAAACAATAAGCCATGCTCTAGTGTGTCCACTAGAATTTCCTCTGATTTTAAGAGTCTCAAAACTAGCAGTCAACTGGATAGTTACACTTGCATTTCATCCAAAAATCCAGAAAGTCTTAGTGGTGTCTTTCTCAAAACTCTACCCTAGCATGGATATGGGATGTCCAGTCCATTTCTGTCCCAGATGATTTAATTGAGTTAACCACTTATATTCCTTCATCATTTAGTTATACTTCTTTTTTAAGGTCTCTTTCTCTTTGAATTGCAAAATCAAGTTCTCCCAGTGCTTGATCCAAAACTCAGTGTAAGTCAATGGAAATCTTTTTATTGGGCTTTGGCTTAAACCCACAGATTAGTAAACGTGCTTATATCTAATTAGATGAGATAATCCCCAAATCCTTGCTAAGGGATATTGTATACCATAGTTCATGTTCAGTGTTCGATGATTAACAGCTTATTTGTTGAAAGAGGTAGTATGTGGTGAAATGTTACTTTTTGATGAGTTTTTTTAGGATTGCAAGGGATGTCATTGATGAAATTGGTGAATGTGAAAACTGGAAATGTACAATCATCCATTGACTGTTTGCAAATGGGTCTGTAGCCATGAATCTGGAGCTCAGTAAGGTGATACAGAAACTTGCCACATAAATAGGAACTTGTGACTTGTTGTAAATACAGAATATTTCAGCCAGTTTGTCCCATTGATTCAAGAGCATTTGAATGGCAGTGCAACTGCAAGATGTTTAAGATGTTTTTTTCCATACAAACTTTTATTCAAGTTCTTATGTTTGTAAGAGGTTTTAGGGGAAAGCAATGAAGACAGTCCTCTTGTGCTCTTCGGATATCAACTAGTTTCTGCTGGATGATCAAAGTTTTCTGGCTGGTGGTTGCCTCTAGGCTTGTACACAATGAACAGATGTGAAGTGAATTTTTTAAAATATGCATTGACTTTTCAGAGTTAAGCAGGCTGGCTAGAACTATCTTCTGAAATATTAAAATTATCTCTCTCTTCTGCTGCAGAAGTAACTTGTTAGATTATTTTAATTTAAAAATTTTGTTTGTTTATAAATGCCATCAGGTGCCATATGTGACAAGACTCAGTAAATTCATTTCAAACATCAGGTTTAACTGTTTTAGCTGTATTTTCCCCCACCAACCCATCAGCAAAACTCTTCTACCTGCCATATTTAGACTTGTTTTCCAACGGGTTATTTGTGCAGGGGGCGGAGCTACTATATTATTTCTCTTATTATTTCTTACTTTTGCTCTTGGGCAGAAATAAAGCTTCTCTCATTTTGAAAATTAATGACAAAATCTAAGTTCATGCTGTCAGAAATACCACCCCTTCTGGCTCCCTTTGGTATGGCTGGTTCTGAAGAGCGGAGAACTGGGTAGCAGAACGGTGGCAGCAACTGTTTTGGGTGCTGTTGCAAACCTGGGAGCTATGGAGATACAGTCTTCAGTCTCTATTATTAGAAGAAAATGAGAATATTGGGAGCTATCATAGATGTGAAGAGATTTTTAGGCTCAGAAAAGGATACACAATGTATTACACTCTGCAAGAGTGGGCGCTCTCACCAGTTGAAGTCTCTCCTGCTGCCCTTGCAGTAGAATCATAGAATCATTTAGGTTGGAAGAGACCCTTGGGATCACCAAGTCCAACCATCAGCCCTACTCTACAAGTTCTCCCCTACACCATATCCCACAGCACCACACCTAATCTACTCTTAAACACAGTCATGGATGGTGACTCCACCACCTCCCTGAGCAGCCCATTCCAATGACTGACCCCTCTCTCTGTGAAAAACTTTTTCCTAATGTCCAGCCTAACCCTACCCTGCTGCAGCTTGCAGCCATTCCCTCTTGTTCTATCGCTAATTGCCCGTGAGAAGAGACAAGCACCAACCTCCCTACAATGTCCTTTCAAGCAGTTGTAGGGAGTGATGAGGTCTCCCCTCAGCCTCCTTGTCTCAGCCAGTAGACACCTTGCACAGTGTCCTGCCTGCCTTCAGCGGAGCTCCAGAGGACAGGGCTCTCACATAGCTCCTGTGTCGCATGCACCCTTCCCTTCATAGGCAGCTCAGACTGTACGAGGTGCCTGAGTTTCCTTAGAGCAGTCTTTTAAGTATTGAGCACAATTTTCATGTCTGCCTCCAGCTATAAGCAGTGTAGCAGAATCTTTTGTGCTCCTGGACTGCATTTCCTCTCCTTTGCAAACAACAGTTTTCACAAGCTCTATGTGATATGCTTTGAAGTTACTCCTGTGCAAGAGGACAGGAATTAGATGCAGTATCCAGCTTTGCTACCCAGTTGGCATGTACTACATAACAAAAAGGAAAATGTTTCCAAAGGTACCACGTTAGATAAATAAGTGCACTTTTTCACAGAGGGAGAGAGAGTATTCTAGGAGCTCTGTGTACTCAGTCAGACCCTGACAACATGGACCTTCTTCATCCTGCTCATGTCTCTTGTGTGGACATTGCTGGAGTGATGGAGGATAGTTTTCCTCATGTCAAAGAGACCCGAGGGTAACTGATGTGAAAGGGGCTGATGGAGCACCAAAGCTGAATCAGATTTGACTCTGAAAAAAATGTCTATGAAAGAGAACCAGTTGGCACCCTACCACACTGTGCTCCAGTGAGATTTGTGAAATGCTGCTGGCTTTTTTCAGCTGAGGGTTGAGGCTACTTACTGTGAAGTGTGTGTTACAGAAAAAGTGAGAGTGTGTTTTGGTACCCATTAGGATTTTTCCATCGTATAGACCATAAAACAGGACTGTGAAGCTGGTAAGAGATTTTCTTTTCTCATGTTAGATGACTACTGCCATTTTTTATGGCTATGTTTTGTGTAATGACATTAATAATCAGTAGCTTTTGTTTTGAGCTACTCTTGATTTCAGCCCTCTGTGAGTTCCTTCACCTGGAATCATTTATGTGTGTGTCAGACATAAACTTCAAGAAGGTTACAGAACTAGCGAAGTCCTTTGTGTCTATTTGCACATGCTGTGTCAGCTCTCCTCACATTCATCTCAGCCCAATGAGCCCCCTGGCTATGAGGGTGTTGTCTGGGGGAAGGTCCTGGCTGCTTGGAATCTGAAGGTGATGCTTTGAGTGTCCTTACGGTACATCCCGTGCTCCCCAGGCTCAGGGAGTCTTCCCAGCAGGGTCAAGGGATTGTTCAGGCAGAAACATGATGCTTTGTGGTGCTGTATCAAAACTCTTCTGTTCTCTACCGGTATTACAACCACATCTGTTAGGTATACTCTGAAAATTGAAATTAATTTTGTTATACTCCCAAGAAAATGCATAGTTTTCCTTAAATTTTTCTACCAAATATCTTATTTCACAGAGACATAAGACAATTAAAGTGAAGAATTACAAGCAAAACAATAAATTGACTATTGGAAACAGACAGCAAAATAAGATTTTCTTTACAAATTGGGTCATTTGGTTAGAGAATAATTGACATTGTTTACTATTTAAGAATTTTCATTTTCTCTGATAATGCTATTATATCACAGCCATGCAAAAGATAACATACCCCTTAAAAATACATTTTTAATTGCATTGACCAGGTTCATCTACCAATGGTGCTTCTCTGTGGAGCAATACCCGATTCTTTTAAAGAATCTCATTTTCACACTAATAGTCATTCAGATGTCTAATTAGAGGGCAAACACTGCTGTTGCTAAAGGTATCCTTCACTGCAGACTGGAGAATGATAGATAACTGCAGAGAATAACACCACCACATCTTTTCAACAGGGAACATTTAGTTGTGGGCTGTGAATAAAGAATGTTGCGGGCTGTGTAAGAAATTACAGCAAGGTAATATTTGACTCTAGCAGTAACAGGGTGGGTATGTGAGAGTCATTTTGACTAGCAATAACACATCTATTTTATGCATAAACAGCTATGTTATCTCTCTATTGAAACTAAAGTAAAGTTCAGAACACAAATAACTTTCTTCTAAGTTTTATGTTGCTATTCATATAGATATAAAACCAATAACCATATGCTTCATATTAAGTGTGTTCAACCAGTGTGTTGGTTTACCTTAATTCATCTCCAGATATGAAAAAAACCCAATGTTTTCTAATATCTAATCCATGATCTGTATTACACCTAATGGTTTCTATATTCTTCTCTGTGTATTATCCATTAATTGTGCCAGTAACTGGAGCTATGAAGTTCCTTTTTAAGACTGCAAAATTTGGAAGTACAATTCTATTGTGCCAGAAGCCAACTAATAAAATTTAATAATGACTATTGTCTTAAACATAAAGAGACAGAGGTAAGTATTCCACGCTGGCATTATAAATTATATGCTGCCCATATGACCTTAAACTGCATTTTGCAGTACCTGAATGTAAGAGTAATTTCTCCTTGGTTAATCTCATAATATGCAATAGGAATATGTACAGTGTTTTTTTTCCTGCTGGCTCCTTTTTCATAGTAAATGAAGATCTCCCAGGCCCATGGGCTGATTATGGTCATATTGAAAAATTTCTGGCAGTTAAATCTGCAAACTTGTGCATATTTAAGTAGAGAGAAGAGATTTGGGAGATCTAGAGAGGTGGTCAGAGAGCAGCAAAACTTCACTCCTCTTGCTGTGTAGGTTCCAGTACGAAGAGTTCTGAGGGATTCTTGTTCCTTTAGCCCACAGTATGAAGAAAAATTCTCTACCACCATATTCAGGAAAAAGATGCAGATTCTTGCAGATCAAAGGCTATGCAAATGTTGTCTTAAGGTCAGGGCTAGATGAGTGTTGAGAACTCAGTCAGTGTACTGTCCTTCACCATTAGTCAAGTTTTGAAATACAGAAGTATTTCAGCAACGGACATGTTTAAGTTATTAATTTGGAGAAATACTTTGGTTTTCCAGTCATTAATGTGAGTTTTTACCGTCTTTATTTTTGACTCATTCAGAGTAGGAAGCAGTAGACACTGGTATTGGTATTGCTGGGTGAATCTCATAGTCTTCAGAAAAGAAACTCCATCACAGTCGGTTTGCAGGAAATGAGATAGCTCCTAAATGGGATCTTGTGATGCTTCTCAAGTATTTCTGTCATGGCTCTCAATCTGTTTATATTAATCATTAAATATAGAGCTTTTATATACCATGATGCCCTTAATTTACACAAGCTTTATAGAATGTAAATCAGATCTATTTTCCTACCTGTTCCTACCTACATCTTACCATCTTTAATCCTTTTCACTCATTAACAAGTAGTAGCATTATGAAACATCCTATTCTTTTCCTTCTTCATCTCCAATGTATTTCAGAAGTAATTTTAATTTATCATATAGTTTTGGCAAATAACTGTGAAGCGCTTATTGTCACTGCTGCAGTATCTTTAGTCCATGGTTATTAAGAATCCAAATTCTGGCTGCAGCTTCTCAAATACGTTCATAATCCCAATCAGGTGTGGGAGAAGGAGGTAAACACAATGGGAAGCCACATTTCTGATTCTGGGGCATTCCAGGGGCCCAGTGCCCCATGCTAAACTTTCTGGAGCCTTAACTGGCAGCAGGCACCCACCCCAGCATGCCTGTAGGGCCACCCTGCCCTGTCCCTGGCATGACCCTTCTACTAGCAGCAGTCACATCCTTGGTGTTTTCCTACGGTTTCCTAGTCTTGATTGCTGTCTCAGTGACTGCTTCTAAGTGTTCCCTGGTACAATATATGATGCTCTTTTACATGATGGAAAAGATGTGCAAAGCTTTTGCCCTTTTCTATTTTCTTTTATATTTGCCAAGTCTGAAATGGAATGGTATATTCTGCTGTGCTAATTGATTAAATGGCATCTATCATAACATAAAGAGATCAAATGGGATTATTCTTTCTCCCGTGTTACCATTTAAAGCTCACAATTCTGCTCAGTTCATTAGCATGCAATTTTCAGATGAGCTAGCCAGAAGGTCCCTAACTAAAAATTAGTAGAAAAGATTAGCTAGGAAAGCTAGACTGGTAATGAGCTGTTGCACCATGGTAATGGGCTAGGTTTATAGTTCAGATCTAGCCCTAATCAGTAATAAGTGCAAGTTGTCAGCATTTGATAGCTAATTGGTGTTTCTTGGAATTGCACTGCAACAAAAACACTGAAATGAAAATAAAGCTTTTCTTTATACATGACAAGTTAAGAGTTAATTACAAATGCTTAGGTCAAATTCAGCTCATAGCTACACTATATGCAAATCTGCTGCACTGAGGTGAAAACTTCTTTGGTCCCTTTTGGGTCATTATTACTTTTTTTTGGAAATTGGTACAGTAGTGGTTTTGAAAACAGGAAAATATTTGCTATGTGTTTAATTTCATGTCACACACACAAAAAAAACCCGAAATCCAAAATACTGGAAAATATTAACACTGCAGTAATGACTTGAACTCTCTCAACAGCCCATTTGTTATTGATTGTATTTACTCCATGTTCATTTGAGAACTGCTGTCCTCCCACAGAATTAATTGGACATAAAATCATAACATGGATCTGAAAAATTGTAATGCAGGAATAATCTAAGCCACTGGACATGAAAGACTTAAAAGCCTGGCTAACTTGACATCTGTGAGCTGAGATTTTTGTCATTGCACAGCTATAATTAGGTGGCTCTAATCACTCTCATAATGCTAATATGGGAAATGTCCTGTCTGTCCTCAGTAACTGGTGGTGGGAATGACTGCTATGCACAACAGCGTGCTTCAAAACTGTGAAGTCTGACAAGCTCTGTGAGCAGGACTGGCTCTGACATGTGTGCTCCAAAAGATATTTAGACACCTCCTGAGAGGCTGAAGCATACATGATCACATCATCTCAGTGCTAGTTATGCAAATAAATTTTTTAATTGACCATTTCCAATCAGATTTACCACAAGGACAGGCCTTCAGATACCTGAGGTCTGTGTGAGACTCCCGGGACTGGGAGAGGAACAGAGCAGAAACTAGAAGCAGAAGAGGAACAGGCTGGGCAATGAAGGTGTGAAGTCAGCAGTTACCTGCTCCACTGTGTGCCAGCACACACAAGCCAAGAGGAAAAGAGGAAGGAGCTGCAGCTGGAGGAGATATGTTAGGCGGCATGTGGCCAGGTGAAGTCTTAGGGACTGTAGAAGAAGGGACAGCAGAAGTGTAGGAAATGGAAGAACACAGAATCACAGGAAACTAGTCTTCATTAATTTCTGTATTCATAGAACAACTTGTTCATTTATTCAGATCCTCACTATTTGAAATGCAATTAGATTAATATATTTTCCTGCTGAGTAAAATCCATGCAGCCAGCAGACAAACCCCTCTCTAAATGATTTGCTCATCAGTGTGTATGGAGGAGGGGGAGGGATAGAGAGAAGAGAGGAGCTTGAAAGAGTTCACTGCTAAACTGTCTGAACTGAGTGATCAATTTTTATTACTGCAATAGCTGCAAAGTTAACACTGAGATGTTAAAAAAGTCCCGCTACAACAAAAATCCAGATATGACAGTAACAAATTCTGAAGGCCTGAGTTAAAACTCAACTTAGAGCAAATCCAGACAACAAGTATTGCCTTCTCAGAGGATAAGCCTTGAAATATCTTGACTGTTCCCAAGAAAAGGAAATCTGGAACAGGTGTCTGTGCATTTAACTTCAACACTCCTCTGAAAATGGGGATACATTTGGATACAACCCTCACTCTGTTTTATGCAGACATGATATCTAATGTCAGAATTTCTAGGTGAGAGAAGTGGTAAATGTAATCTGTCTAGACCTGAGCAAATAACTGAATTGGTCTCCCCTGAGAAATTATTAGTTAAGCTGAAGAAGACAAGGAGCTATAAGATGCATCAGACAGCGAAGATTGATGAGACAACAGCTAGCATTGAAGCGGGAGCTTTCAGAGTAGAGGGAATGCCACCAGGGAAGTTCTTCAAGGATCAGTTTTGGGAGAGATTTTATTTAGTGTGATTATCAGCAGCCCTGGCACGCAAAACAGGAGCATGCTAATCATAGTGGCTGGTTGCACAAAGCTGAGAGTCATCATCTGTACAAAGGAAGAATCAGAATATCAGATAGGAGCAGCTGTGGGACCTCAAGGGCTACTGTAATAGAAATAGCACTAATGCAAGGGCTTGCCCTGACAGACTACTACCTATTCCTACTGAAATCTGGGAGCTCATCAGCTAGAAAGAGGGTGGTGTTTGTGTGCTGATTTGGGCATATTCATTAATGAACACAGGTCTCTACAGCTGATGAAACACTGAGAAAATAATGAAGTATGACCAGGAATTAGGAATGAAAACAGAAAAATAGTAATGCCCTTATGCAAGGTGCTGGTAATTCCTTTCCTGGATGCAGGTCTGGTCACACATACAGACGAACGATGAATTCAGACTGAAACAAGTACAAGAAAGACTGGCAAGGGGAGGAGGATAGCTTTTAATGTGAGAGAAGATGAAATGAACTTGCTTTGCATACCCAAATAGAGTTAGTGAATAGAGAGAGCACGATAAGCAGTGTAAGTGGCATCTGTACATGTGGTAGAGAGATTCCCATCCCTGGGGATTGACAGCAATGGAAACCTAAGCACTGTGCTGAAGCATGAGCAAATAGAGAAGCAGATGTCTTCCAGCATGTCACTCTGAAATAGAAGTGTGTGGGACCAGTGCTATGAAGCACTAATGTTTTGAAGGATAAGTTTTCTAAAACCTTAAGGGTTCTCTGTACCTGGTAGGGACAGGAGTTTCTTCTCATCCTAAGCATGACCTTTGCTTTGATGACATCCCATGGGGGATCAGGCTCACAGGACCCAGCAATGCATTTCTATTTCCTCCTTCTCATTCCGTGGTTATTGTCCATGTGCTCTCACTAACAGAATGACTGCCTTTCCTCTTGGCCTCTCTCATGTTTCCAAACACTGACAAAGGCTGGGTTGACTGCATGCTGAGGAACAGTTTTCCCTACCCTTAGTAGCAGGCATGCAAGAGGGGATGTATCAAGGAGGCTCCAGAGCCTTGCTTGTAAACCTCTATAACCAAACACCATGAACATAAGAATGACCATATTGACTCAGGCCAAATGTTTTTCTAGTATCCTATCTCTGATTTCAACAGCAGATGCCAAAGAGAGAGTGTAAGACTAGAATGATTACTTCTCAAAATATTCCTGCAGCATCAAGTATTTTTCAGCTGCTGGAATTTCTGAGCTTGAGTAGCAGCTTTGTAAACAGAAGCCGGGGGGGTGGTGGTGGTGTGTGTGTGTGTGTGTCTTCTAGACACGTTGTAAATGAGTCCAGTTTGAGGCTTTTTGAAAACAGTTGAAGGTTGAAAGGGGCTTTTTATGAAAGACGGTCTCAGCTTGTTTTTGAAATTTTATTTTAGTGTTTCTGGGATTTTGAACAGTAAACTCTTTAACAGATACTTTTTTATCATTTTAAACTAAGTACATAGAAACATTAGTAGTTGTATATTACTTTCTAGCACTCAAAAGTTCTGATTACCAGTCTTATAGAGAGGCAACTATTAACATGGAAATACTCAAATGTACAGTCTATTTTCTGGATAATAGATACCTATCAAACTCTAAAGCATGCTCTGGTTACCTCAGGTAAAATTGGAAGCTATGTACCAATTACTAAATGGCAACTATAAAAGAGCTCCTTTCCTTTGCTGTCATGAGCTATTAAGAGTTCTCTGAAGTGTCAGAGATACAAGAGCCTATTGAGGAGCTTATCTAATTAATGGTATTGTAGTGGGCAAAATAAATAGAAGAATCCATTTAAAGGGGGAGCGAAACTTCAGATAACATGAAAAATGCATATGCATCATTAATATTTTAAACTGCTGCATAGATGAAGATAAATGTATCTGAAACACCCTATCTCCAAATGGTTTAAAAAGCAAATATATATACATTAAAATCATTATATATTGATTTGGCCACTTTTACTTACAATACATAGTACTTATGTGTTGACTGGGGTCCCTCATGCTTTATTTGGAGTCCTCTGTGAATAAAGTAGGATGGAGTGCAAGAAGGGTAAAAGAACAAAACTTTTAGGGTTTTTGTGCCTCTGTTGATGATAACATTCTCACTGCCCTGCAGCAGCTGCTACATTTGGTCCTATGCTGCCAAAAATATCATCGTAAAATGCTGTGGTTCCATGGTTTAACTTCAATGTCATATATTTGACTTCAGAAGGGAAGTGGGGACTATTTTATTAATAATCCCATGTACCCTGTCACAAAATATGTAAAAGCCCAAGTCAGGTACTGCTGAAGTTTATGGGACCCTTTTTCTAGATTTCAGTGACAACTGGGTTCAGACCACAGAGCCACGTGTTTTAGTTCAGAAAATCTCAATTTTGGAGCTTGTTTTTGGACATCACTGAAACCAGGCATGGGTAGAGAATTTTTCATCTGTGATCTGTACTTGACATGCAAGATCAACATCATCACTGTGGATCGCATCTCTAAATCACCCCACTGTGTGAGTAGCTCAGGCCATCCTGGATAAAAGTTGTTGCCATCTGATGGCCATTCATTTTTATGCAAAAGGAGAATTTGGTCTCTCCAGCTCCTAATAAGCTCACCGTGCCCATATTGACTGTTGGCACTAAAAATATGGAGGCCAAGGACTTGCAGGCCAGGGAAGGCTGTGTTAATTAGATTCTGCAAACACTGTTGCAAGTGCCTAAAAAACTTGTTTTGACCTTGAAACTATATATTGAATACTAAAGCAAATGGAATCTGTGAAGTGAAACCAGCTTTCTAGTCCATGTTGCTTTTTAAAGAAGCTAGGTATAAGGGAGAAGCTCAATTTACACTTCTCAAAAGAGGAGTGTGTAAAATTAGACAGCTAAGTCCATACTTAGCTGCTTTATTACTTACCCAGATTTTTAGAAGGAGATAGGCATGCATATTGCCTAGGACCTGTACATATTGCCTGTCCATGCCCATACAGTATTCCTTAATAACAGTCATGGGTGTTTGTGGCAGTGCCTCTCCCTGTTTTTACCCCTCCTCCCCCCTTGGCTCCTGCTCTGGCCATGGTCATCATGGCCATCACAACATCAGTTGCAATAAGTTGCGGCTGAACTTTGGGGGATGGCTGGCAACACAGCCAAAGCACTGTCTGGAGTGGGACCTAGATATTTTGTTCCCATGAGAATATAATTATAGGTCAATTTTCTTACTCTATAAATAGTGGACAGCCCAAGAGCCCTTTGAGCTCTCCTGTATGGCAGTGGGCTGCATGCCAGGATCTCCCCTTTAGTGAGGATGCTTGCTTAAGGTTCTACTCCTTGAGGCTGAGAGATTTCTTGTGGCAACAGATTCTTGGTAAGTGACTAATAGCATGCGAAACTTTGAAATCTTAGCTAAGTAACATAGGGGATTGATTGCGCAGATATAATCCTTTAGACGTAAACCGTTGACTAAGTCTGGAACTAAGATTGGATCCAGCTGGACCTAGACTCCTCTCTCAGAAGGGGTTTAGAAAGCAAGGGGGTCCTTTCTGTACCTTGTGACTAAATGGGAGGGTCTCCCTGACAGCTTGTATGACCCTGTCCTTCAGGCAGTAATCAAGTGTACCTTGTCATCGAATCTCATAAAACACTGTCCTATTTACTACTAATTTTGTTAAATCACTGTTTCACCTTAATGAATATTTCACTACTTTCTTACAAGTGAAGTTAATTACTCCGCCTGTGACAGTGTTTAATTCCTAGGTGGTTTGGAGCCAAGCAGCTGGGGCCAGTGTGTTCCCAAATGATAAACAGATGACACACAAAAAATTCCCATTTTGGAAATTGCTTCACCTACTTGATTCCCATCCTAGGTTAGCACATCACTTGGCTGTTGCAAAGTCCATCTTCCTTGCTAATGGATAAGGATTGCTTCTTTTAGCAGCTTTTAGCAGTTTCATGCTTCTCTATGAAGCAGAGTTTGGAGCCGTATATGAAAAGGAACTGTGAAAGGCAGTAAATTGATTATCAAAGATGGCCACATGACTTGAGGCTTTTGACTGTTTATTTTGCTTTAATGCTGTTAATTTAATATTTTTGCAGCTTTACTTTGTGTTTTGACAGCTTATAGGTAGGATCTACTTTCATGAGTGCATATTTTTTGGTGTGATGATCTAAATGAACAGTTCTGAGAGCATCAGCATCGAGAAAATTATGTTTCTAACAATTTGTCTCTTAAACTTTGACATCCAAACGGTATAAATACTAGCTGGAAGTTCCTCTGTGGTTGGGAATTTCTCTCATCTGTGTGCTGTCTCTGGTCTGTTCAAGAGGGGAGTTAAAGGGGTTTCAGTCTTGTTTCTGTGGGACCACTAATAAGATTTCTCTCCATCCACCCGGCCATCGATTCTCACAGCATTTGCAGAGACTCACTCTCTTTGAGGCTTTTATATAATTTTATCCAGTTTTCTTCAAATTGGTCAACAGGCTGGAAGTTCAGTGCTGGAGGTGATGAGACAAGCTTATGCACAGGTGCATAGGCAGTATGAACCCTTAAGCCTAACTTTCTTTGGGATTATGTCTAGTAAGTGGCATAGATAAATTGTGTAATTTTCACTAATGACAACTGAAGTCTGCTGCTTTTTTTTTTTTTTTTTCCTTTTTTTTTCTCCTTTCTGCACAGCCCCCTGCTATATTGCTGTGGGCTGAAGGCCCTAGGAGGTCACCATATATAATCTTACTTATAAAAATGTGAAGTATTTTGCTGAGTGACCTTCCCAGTTTCCTGGAGACGTCATCTATTTACGCTAGTGGCAGTGCCAAGCGGAGTGGTTTCTAAAACTGAACAGCAGTCAATTTATTTTCAGGTACCACTCCATTTGGAATTGCAATTAGGATAACTAGAACTGCTCTCCAGCACAGGAAACTGGGAAGGTCATGCTGCCAAATTGTTGGCATCTTGATGAAGGAGTGTAAACTACTGCTGTTGCTACCGCAGATCAAATGAGCCTAACCAGAATGAAGTAATTATGAAATCCTCCCAAAAGATCATGAATATTCATGGATCAATTACAAACATTTGAAGTTAATTTTCATTTGAGGAAATAACCCTGGTATTCCACTCTCGGTACGTAGGAATCATAACACTCCTTGCAAGCAAAGGGCAAAGTGCTGTTGCTTGCTGCTCAGGCTTACAGGTAGCACTTGTGTGCACAGCAGCCAGCTGCCTCCAGCCAGGCAAGGTTGGGAGGGCTTGGTGTGGCAGCCTTTCTGTGTCCTCTCCAAATCCCCATTCACCAGAGTGGCAGCTGAAACGGTCATCTAGCTGCCTGGGGTGTGGGTAATGAAAGAGTCGTGCCAGTCTGGTAGGCAGGTCCTTGTTTGCAGTGGGAGCTGAGGTGGCTGGTGCCCTGCTCTGTCTGCAGGGGGTGTCACCAATGGCGATGGCAGGTCTTCAGCACGTGTGACCCCAGCAGCCACTGACAGCATCTGAGCTGCAGTGAGCTGAGGCCTTCTGAAAAACAACCCCTTGGTTTAGCCTCTTGAATGCAGAGGGAAGAGCCTTGCTTTAATCAGCCTACTGCTTGGTCCTGTGAAGGAGGTGGTAGCTGAGGGCAGGAGTGCTGCAAGCGAAGACACTGAGCAAGGCTGGATCCTGCTCTTCACGCTGATGGAATGGTGTTGAAAATGCCCTTGCTGGGCGTCTCTTTGCTGTGCTCATGCCAAAAGGAGCCAGTGGAGTGGCTGGTGAGGAATGTGGTTTCCAGAACACGTCCTCAGCAGATTGTCAGGGTATGTTTCTTGCTTCTTTCTTGCTATGTGTTTCTTGCTACGTGCTTCTTTCTTGCTATGTGTTTTCCCCTAATCCTGCCCTAAGCACTGGCCAGCCACTCTCCACCCCTTCCCTTCCCAGTGCACCAACTGTGCTGCTAGGGAGGGGGCAGCCCAGAGATGAGGCAGACAGGCTCCCGAGCTGCTCCAGTTGCTATTCAGCAGCAGATATGACTGTTGTGGTCTCATATCAAGCAACCAAATGGCTTCATAGATAAACTGAGCCAACCTTGTGGTGTCCATGATGCTTCCAAGTAAGTGGGCCAAACAAGGAGGGGTATGAGGGGAGGGAAGGCTTTTTCCTTCCCTTTGTGAGTGTACCTTGGTAGAAGTTAGCACAGAGCCTGGTCACATGCAGAGAACTTAAATTATTTAAAATCTGGATTATTATTGATTTTAACTGTGGGGAAGTTTTTCTCCTGTAAATGACAGTCCATTTACTGCACAGGTTTTCTAAAACAGTGACATTGCTGGTTTTGGGGAATCTGGCTTTAACTCCAGCATGTAGTTGCTGAGCCTAATTAGCTCCCTGGATTAATTGAGCTTCTGTTTTTCAGATAGAATTTATTAGGAGCTGGCGCTGTAATGAGACAGACCACTAGGATCCTTCTGCTTTCTGATTATCTTTGAGCTTTGTTTGTGTGTTTTTAATGGTTGCTTGTCAATGTGCTGTGGGTTGGAGTACAGAGGGGAGAGGGATTATTTTGTCCATTTTCAATGTAGTCCTCTCTCTGAAACCACCACTGGTCTCCTGCAGAGCTGCCCTCCCAACCACCTCCTCCCTACCACCCCAACACTTGCTCTTGCTGTGCCTTTAAAGTACATTTGAATCTCCGAGTTCTCATTTGGGTGACATCTTGACCTGTAAATAAGGGTTTATGTCCTCAGTTTGGTATTACCAAACTGCGCAGTGCACATGAACTAAACCATGTAAATTCAGGCAGCTGGGGCAAAGACTGCAAGGTACCTTTTTTCTCTCATTTGTTGAATTATTTAAGTGAAGCCCATGCTGCTTTAGCCTCACTGATGGCACAAGGCAGAAATGAGAAGATGGAGGGGCCATCTTTCTCTGTGCTTTCCCAAGGCTAGCATAGTGGTATGCAGCTCAGACCTGGGCTGGCAGTGTCAGAAACCATGTTCTCTTTAATACCTAGCTAAAAGGGTGTGATAGCGACTTCTTTATTGTGTATTAGTTCTACTATGGATAAGCTTTAGTTGGTAAAATCAGTCAGCAGGACCTCCAAAGAGTAGGGTACTTTATGTCATTTTTTTATAATGTATACTCCTTGGCTGTTTTATAGACTGTTTTATGAGTTTTGGGAACATCTTCTATACAAAAGCTACAGCTCCTGAATGAGTTCCTTTTATGCTAACACTGACTATCTCAAGAAGTCAGAGTAGCTGGAGCAATTTGGACTCTGTCCTTCTGTCACTAATTTTCTTTCCTGTCTTTGGTGAAGAGAAACAAAATATGCTATTTTGTGCATCTGCCACATGCTTACGTGTTGTCACAGGCACAAGGATTGTTCTGCAATATGAAAATTGCATAGTTAGACCTTAAAAGACAAGAATTGTAGCGGGGATCCCCTTACAATTTATATACATTTTGTAATTCTAGAATTCAAGTATAAGTCCCTGTTATCCCATACTTGGATGCGACACCTTTCTCCCATTTTTGACTGCAGCAGTGTCACATCCCTTCCAGATGTGATTGTGATTTTCCCAGGACATGAACCTTTCTGAATCCTAGTGTACTTCATACAAGATAACTAACTGCAGTGGCAGAGGAGATTTTCATTTTGCTTAATTTTCCCTTTAGGGCTAGTCAGCTTCCACCTGGAAAAAGTTCATGATTTCCCCAATGCCTCATTTCACCAGGTGAAGGATTCCTCAGGTTAAAGGTCCAACATGTTCCCCATCTTTCATCAGCTGCCTCGCTTTGTTCTGCTAACAAAGCCAAGCTTACGTGGCTGAAACACTGTGGGCTTTATCACTCCACCTGGCCTCATTTTGCCTCTGCCTACATACATTTCTCCCATTTCCTCTCTCCCTTTATCAAAATTATTAACAGAGAGGAAAGACACAGTGAAGCAAACTACACTGGCTCATCATGAACTCAGCTGTTACACACCTGTAACATCTGTTATTGGGCTTGTGCCTTTAAAGCTACAAACTGTCCTCTGTAGAGATTATTTCCATGCAGTACATGCCAAAACCAAATGGAGTATTTATGTGATTCCCTCGTTATCCAAGCATTTATTACTACGAAGAAAGCAGTGCATCAACACAAGGGAACAGAGTTAAGATCAAAAATAACTGCCATAGTTGCTGAGATTTTTCCTTTGACATACCTCTATAAATAATTAGATTACACGACACCTGAGGGCGTACATAATCTGATCCTGTAACAATAACACCTTAAGGGAGCTGACAACTTTCTCTGTTTGGCCAAGTGCCTAGGAAGGCACTAAGGTATATGATTAATAGAGAGCACAAGCACACACCCTTGCACATCCCAAAGCTTAGTTATAATATTGTATTTTGTCCCTGGTGGAATGTTATTATTTCTATTCCTAATGGTGCTGCTGTTGTCAGTGAATAGCCCAAATCCTCATAGCAGTGGGGTGAGAGGAAGGGAAAGACAATGTTTGTGAAGGAAAACCAAACCAAACAAAGCAAAGCATATAAAGGGATGGGTTAAATAATTTCATAGAAAAATTTTTATTTCGATACTTTATCTGGCTCTGCCTCCCCAATATTCCCTCCTTTTGTGGAACAGTCTTGTGCTTACCTCTTCCATGCAAAGAATGAGACGCTGGGTAACGAAGACTCCTGCGAATTTCCTGACCGTAATATTTATTCTTATTGCTTCATTTTCTATTCATGAATTCTATTTTGCAGCCCTAAACAAAAGCAATTACCATTTGCCTCTTTTCTGCGTAGCTTACTTCAAACACATTGCTCACACAGATTCTTATAAAGCTGGAGGACCTAACAGAAAGATCCTGGAAGGCACTGCCCATGCCATGCCCCCTTACCCTGGCTGGCGCCTCACCTGTGCAATGTGATGCAGTCAGACGTGCCAAATTATGGTGAGGTTATGGGGTTCCTCTGCTGGGGATCGGTGAGCAGTCAGGGGCACTTGTATGGGGAGAGAGGTGTTGGAGTTCAGGCCGTGGAGGATGTTAATGACATGAAGAGGTGAGGAAAGAGGAGATTACTACTGGGAGAGGGTCTAGCAATGATGCTAGAGACCAACAAAGTCTGGTGTAGTTGTTTAGACCACAGCAGGATGAAGTGGTGAGGAGGGCTGTTTAGGTGAGGGCCTCAGGATGAGGAACATGGTATGGGAATGAGAATGAGTAAGCAGGTCAGATGAGGATAGCCCAGGATAGACACAGAAGAGAACCGAATTAAAATTGTCTGATGAGAGAAAAGCAAAAAGGATGTGAACACAGGAGAGCACAGCTCTTCTACAGTGCAGCAATGCTCCTGAGTCTCACTGTTTCTCTACAGGCAGGTAACACTAGCAAAACCTCATGGTAAATTGTGAGTCATGTCCCCCTTCTCTATTGCTTGTCCATACAAGGGGCGGTAGCTGGCTGCTGCTGACAGCTGGCCAACTAGTTCAGCAGCTGAGTCTTGTTAATACATAGGAAGGTTCCAGGCTTGCTGATGTCTCACTGACAGGTAAACACAAATCCACATGAAATCACATGAAAATATATAATAAGAGCATTCAGGTTGTGAGATCAATCACTATAGGGCTGGGAAATGCCGTTAAGGTTGTTCTGGCAAACTTACTCCGGCCCTGTGGGATACATATTTTATTGTCTTTGCAGGATTTCCCCCTTACCCCTAAAATTATCTTTCTCAAGGCAGATGTAGGGTCTACTTTGGACATCAATCAGGACTATACAGAGATTTAGTCACTGTCAATAAATTCCTTCCCTAATTTGTAGCAGAAGTTTGAAGGTATATGGAAAATGGGACTGAGGTCTGTGGAAGAGAAGAGAAGTATTCTGAAGGCAGCTGATTCCATCTTCAGAACTGGCTCTGCCAATGCATTCCTAAAAAGTTTGGGTGAAATATATTAATTGTATGTTCCTGGTTTTCTGTGTACCCAGACTGAGGATCAGCTGCCCTATTTTCTCTGAAACAGAAGTCACAGTTGTACTTTGAATATAAAAGACTATATAATGCTCAGTAGTCTGAAAGATCAGTGCTTAACACCAAACACTTATACTTGCTGAAGTCTTCAGTTCTGCAGGTATTATCAGGGGATTCTATACCTCACCTCAGAGGCATTCATCAGATACTGCGTTGATGAAATCCATGGAAAAAAAAAAAAGGGCCTTTGAAGAAATCAGTCATTCTGGATTCAGAGCTGAGTTTGTATAGTCCTAACAGTAGATAAGGCACAAGTCTGCACATTAAAAGGCAAGGATTAAATGAAAGACTGAATAACTTCTTTTTCAGTGAGCAGTGTTTATCCTGTGTGGTGATTGAGGGAGGGGTCTAGTGGAAAATCAGAATGCAGTCATGAAATTGAAGACTTTGACTTAATGCACATAGGCAAGCAGGATTTAGGCAGTGTCCAAGGAAAGTTGTCATGGTCTTCATTCTCAATACAGATATGTATAAGAGGAGCATGAAGATGTCCATTTTTCTTTTTTACTGAGCAAGTGAAAGGACTAGTTTACAATGTTCTCAGTTTGCAAGGTGGAGTCCTGGAAAAGAAGGAATAGAGAACACTGTGCTCATTGCAGCACTGCCAAATATCTTGTTTGGGGGCACCTTTATATACCTGCTAGGGTTAAATACCCACTAAGGTTCCTTGGTGGTAGCTATTGAGAGACTCAGAAAATGGCAGTATGAGTCCTCCAGTAGCTGCTGTAATATGAAAAGGTAGAAATATGGAGAAGGTAAAGGAGGAGCATGGAGAAGAGAAAGCTCCTTTTCACATGAAGGGTTGCTACTCCATGGAACAAACTGCAGATTTCTGCCTGGCATTCTGCACAGTTCTTCTTTTCTGGACCCTGTGTATTGTACTTGCTGACATGCTTCTAGAGATATCTGAGTTTAGTTTCCTGACCCTAGGGCTCCTACCTCTGGAATTCTCCAGAGATAGAGCTTTGCATCCTGTATTTTGGGGTTTTACATGTGTGGGATGTATGAATAGTATTTAATAGTATTTTACTGTAGCCATGATGATCTAAGCTAGACAAGAAAAGGTTTACAAGTAATGGCAATGTATTTTATTAGATCATGTGATGCAGTAGAGAAAAATAAGGTAACTTTTAAGTACTGAAAAGACTGCAGAATGGACTTAGTGATATAAAGGCTTTGGACTCTAAAGTGTGGTATCCTTCTGATCCCACCTCATTGTGTATTATGATGGGTTATGGTAAATTTCCTAAACTATAAAAGCATTAGTGGATGGGATAGAAGTACATTTAAAATGAAGATGGATGTATAAAATGGGGTCATTGTGCTGCTTTGGCGTTTCATTTTATTGCTTGTGGAGCAGAACAGGATGGACCATTAGCATTCCTGAGGATATCCCCTTTGCTATAAAGACATTGGTGCAATTCACTGTGCTGCTGTGAGAAATCGGGGATCTTCTACAAACCAGCCTCTGTTCAATACAGGGGGCAATGTGCACCCAGGAGCAGCAGCCCTTCTGTGAGCTTTTTCAAAATTTCCTGTATCTTAGTTGAGTTTGCACATCTAGAAGATCAACAGAGGTCTTTCTTCTCAAAGCTCTTCCAGTCGAGAAGTGCAGACCATCTCTTTGTAAAACTTCTGCTTTCACAGGAAATTTTGCTTTTGCGAATACCAGCTCATGAATCACCTAATGAAACAAAGCAGAGCCTTTCCTTTTCTTTCAGGCAGAAATGCCATGTCAGCATTCAGAAGAACAAAGCATCTACTTTGTCTCACACTGTCTGTCAAGCAAATTTCAGTGAGACATCCAAATATTTTACCAATATTTTACTGGTTGAGGATGGGGTGAGTTAAAAATTAAGCTGCACATTTTTGTGTTACTATGTTCTCTTTGATTTTCTTTCTTTCCTTTAGAAGTTAGGTGCTATTGTGAAAGATCACTGAACCATGAACAGATGAACTTGTCTCATGACAATGTCCAGAAAGGACAAAAATCCATGTTTAGCAAATTTCTTCCTCTTTATTTTATTTTTTGAGGTACAATACTGACATGAGACTAGATATTTTGTTTGGGAGCAAAGTGAAGTTGATAGTCAAGATGCAGACAGTGCTGATGAGCTAACTCTAAAATTATAAATCAGTGTTGGCTGAGCTTTTTTGCTGCTAGATGTCAGGCTTTAATCCTAAACTAATCTACCCTTTAGTTCCTATCTGATATATGTCAGGGTATCATTTAAATTATAGAATAGGAATTTCCTCTGTATCGTCATTCTTCTTGCAAGTGTGTATTTCAGTGCAAGGCAGATGGCAGAGATTATTTTATATTCATAATGCATATACCTCTCAGAGAGCCACGCTGCAGTGTGCTGATGCTGGCTGCATGGGTTATGCGTTCTCAGGAGACCGGCATGTTCAGAATGTATTCTTTTGCCCTTTCCCCTGTGTCTCGTGGTTTGCTATGATAGAAGCACTAGCAAATGAAAGGCTTGTTATTGATTTCTGTGCAGATGTTAATAATTTCCATGTAACTCTGCATTGGAGTGGCAGTAACTGATGTACAAAATTTGACATCTTAATTATTGCTTGATGGGAAGGAGGGCCACTAACCTGAGATACAGCAGCCTATTAACTCTGGATCTGTGGATTCAAAGCAGCCTTAGGTCATAAGTGAAATGACTGAAGCTGTCTCAGTGTATGTTTGTTTGCTTTTTAAAAGACACCAGACTCTCTTCAATGTGTGTGGAGCAGATGGAAGCAGAAATCCTGAAATGAAAAATTATTTTACATCCAGTATTTCTAGCCTAGCTGAAATCACAAGTACTGGAAATCTCTGAAGAAGCACAATTTACGAGCTGTCTTGCTAGATGCATCAAAATATGCATCCAAAATGCTGCTGTTTATTCAATCAGTCCCATCCAGTAGACATAACTTTAGTTCCCAGCAGTTGCAGCTTGATGGAGAATTCTCATGAGCTGGAAATGTTAAGTGGACAACCAAGGACACACACGAACTGTAGGTCATTAGCACATATGAAGTGGTGAGCCCCAAAAATCTAACCCCCAGCCACTGAAAGCATTGTTACTGCAACAGTGAAAGCAAATCCTTTAGCAATAAGTATCAGGCTGATGCTGTCTTTTCCTTGAGCCATATGTAACTATTATTGTCAACTTCTAATGCAGGAGAGGTTCTCTTCAAGAGGATGCCACTTCACGACTAACCATCCAGTCGACCCGTACACCTTGTAGCTGAAGCTCTCTGTAAAAATTATATCATGCATTTCTGACTACAGGATTAGGTGACCACCACAGAAGCATTATATATGCATCATTATGTTGTTAGAAGTGTCATGCTTGACAATTCCTATTCCTAGTCCAATCACAGGCAACCCCACAATAAGGCATCAGCATTTCAAAAGCTATACTGTGCTGAACAATAGAGCAAATGGCAAGAACGGAAGATTTGATTCTTGCCTCAGTGGAAGAAAAGATCTAATACGAAAGAACAATTGCACAAAGTCTTAGGGCTTGATTGTTTTGTATTTCACCAGCATCACCCAAAATTAATTTCAGTGTTTGAACTAGTATTATGGAGTTATGCAGTGCCCTAGCAGGCAGGAAAAAATTCAGGTCCTTTAATTTAAGTCACTACCCTCTTGTCCTCCAGAGCTGGTTGAGAGTTTGCTGGCACACTGCACCCTGAAAAAGGGCAGCAATTTGATGTTTGCTGCAGTGGCTCCTTAACCAGTCTCCAACACTGGTCACCATCTTTGTATTGGCAGTGGTAACGGTGCAGAAGGACTGAGGCTAGAATAAGACAGAAAAGGGAGAAATGGAAAGAGGAAAGAAGTTTAAATTGTAGTCCAGGGTCTCTCAGCATGCTCAGCCACAGACACAACACAGTGTAAACCTGAGGAAGGAAACTAATTAGGATTCCATTAAAAAGAGGAGAAAAAATCTTGCTGAGGCCCAAGCCACATCACGGTGGTCAAAGTGAAACCTTGCTCGCTAATGTAGCCTTAATTAATTTTATTTTGCAGAGACAGCAAGCTCACCATGTTGCTTCGGGAGTCCTTGGGGAATATGAACTGCCGTACCACAATGATAGCTCACATTTCAGCCGCTGCGGGGAACTACGCTGAGACACTGTCCACCATCCAGATTGCATCAAGGGTCCTCAGGATGAAGAAAAAGAAAACTAAGGTAAGACAGTGTATAACTCCCTTGTAACGGTGGGGGAGGGAGGAAGAAGGTTCCTAAAGCATCCTTGGTGGGGTAGAAAAGCATGTAACAAAATCAGAAATCAGTTCCAAAGTGCGCGGGTTGTATGTACCCTGTCCTAAGAGAGTGGCTTAGTGCACATAGCAGAGACTGGGGTGGGTAAACACTTCAGCTTCAGATAGGAAGGAGTGAGTTCAGACATATCTGCTAGAGCAGGTTTGTAAGCTGTCCCCATTTAATGATATAGCTGTCAGAGAGCATTTATTTTCAGTTATGCTTTTAGCGCTAATGAAAGAATAAGGAATGAAACTGCTGTAGAGTTAAGGAAATTTGGATTAATGAAGAATTAGATTCTCTGTGCTTCTTAGAGAGAGCAGGAGCAAAATAAATGCAAAGCAGCGTGTCCATTGCCAGCACTGATGCCTCTTTTATCCCCACTGCTTCTAAATATGGGTGATAGATTTTTCCAAGGAGTGAGGATGGGTTGTATCCACTTTCATGTTTTAGAGTCCTGGTTCTATGGTGTGAATTGGGCACAATGAGTGAATTTCATGAGTTTCATTTTAATTAACAGCTTATGGATAGACAAAGTTTTTTGTCAATGAATTTAAGAGAGGCAAGTGAAGGGATTCAGTCCACACACAGCACGTTATGCAATTCCACACAGTGCTAGTATGACCAAACAGGGATTGTCTTTGTTTTCTGTGCCTTATTTATTTAATGAGTTTTCTTCCTCTTCGCACACACACACACACTCACAATCAGCAAAGCCTTTGCCAGAGATCTGATTTCTTTCACCAGACTCAATTAAGGGAGAGATCCTCATGCATTCATTCGCTTTTTTTTGGAAGTGTCATGATTTTGAGTGGGACACAGAGTTGGAGCATTGAGTTTTCCATTGAACACTGTTACGTGTTTGCTGTAGGTCTATGGATAAGAAACTTCAGAGCTCTGTGCCTCAGTTTGGAGATTTGCCAGTTTAGATGTGACTGTGAACTTTTTGTGTATGTGCTTTTTGCAAGGACCTGTTTGCAATGCTGAAATGTTGTGGCCTCTCTCTCTCATATTGCAGTACACATCGAGTTCTTCTGGAGGAGAGAGCTCTTGTGAGGAGGGCAGGATGCGGAGGCCAACCCAGCTGAGGCCTTTCCATTCTAGAAACACTGTTGACCCGGACTTCCCTATTTTGCATTTATCAAGTGATCCCGATTATTCATCCAGCAGCGAGCAGTCGTGTGACACAGTGATTTATGTTGGCCCCAATGGCACTGCCCTTTCTGATAAGGAGCTGACAGATAATGAGGGTCCCCCTGACTTTGTTCCCATAGTTCCTGCTCTGCAGAAGACCAAAACCGAGGTCAGATTGGAGGAAGTTAGTGAATCAGGGCCCAGCACATCTGAAAGAGACTGTCTGAAGTGCAACACCTTTGCAGAGCTCCAGGAGAGGCTGGATTGCATAGATGGCAGTGAAGAGACAGACAAATTTCCCTTTGAAGAGATGCCTGCTCAATTTAGCTCAGACCAGATGTCTAAGTGTTCTGTCTCAAGCCAGCTGGCAGAACTTAGCCACTTAGCAGAGTCAGATAAGGAAGATACGACGCCAGAATGTCAGCATCCTGAAAGAGAAGCCAAGGAAAATACAAATGCAACACCCAGCAAAACTAAGCGAAATCACTCCCCTGTTCCTTCTGGAGCTCTTACTAATGTTTCAACTCCTTCCTCTCCCAGGAGTGTAACAGGCAGCTCTAGTAAAGAGCTCAGCTCTTGTCAGTTAGCACACAGCACCAGCTTGCAGAGCAGCAGAGAAAGTCTCAACACCTGTGGATTTGTGGAAGGCAAACCTCGGCCAATGGGTTCACCCCGGCTTGGCATTGCGAGCCTCTCAAAGACATCTGAGTACAAGCCACCAACTTCTCCTTCCCAGAGGTGCAAAGTCTATACACAGAAAGGAGTCCTGCCCAGCTCCACTCCTCCACCAGCTCCCCTGAGTAAGGATACTGGGATGATGTCTAATGAAATTGTATTGCAGCCAGAAATCCGGACCCCACCTGTAGGCATGAGCCCACAGATCATGAAGAAATCAGTGTCCTCCAGCAATGAGGATTTTGAAGAGACCACTCCTAGTGAAGATCAGCAACAAAGCATTTCTCCAGAATCCAAGAAGGAGATTCTAAGCACCACCATGGTGACTGTACAGCAGCCATTAGAGCTGAATGGAGAGGATGAGCTGGTGTTCACCCTTGTAGAAGAGCTAACCATTAGTGGGGTCCTTGACAACGGGCGCCCAACCAGTATCATCAGTTTTAACAGTGACTGCTCTGTTCAGGCTTTGGCCTCTGGGTCTAGGCCAGTCAGTATTATCAGCAGCATATCTGAAGATCTTGAATGTTACTCCAGTGCAGCTCCTGTGTCTGAAGTCAGCATCACACAGTTCCTTCCCCTTCCAAAATTGGGCCTGGATGACAAATCCCAGGATGATGGAAGCAGGCGCTCATCTATCAGCTCATGGTTGAGTGAAATGAGCACAGGGAGTGATGGTGAACAGTCATGCCACAGCTTCATAGCCCAGGCATGCTATGGGCATGGGGAAGCAATGGCGGAACCCCCTGTCTCCGAGTTTGCAAGCACCATACAAAGTGCCAGCATGATTTGTGTAAGTGACAAACAGAAACCAGTGACTGACAACATGCTTATACTGTCAGAAATGGGTGAGGAAGCTTTCAGCAAAGTGCCACCTATCAAAGGCTGTAAAATATCAGCTTTAGGAAAAACTACTGTCACAATTAAAAACACTGCAAGCCTCAGCAGCTGTGAAGGCTACATCCCAATGAAGACAAACATTACTGTGTATCCATGTATTGCCGTTAATCCTTTCAAAACACAAGACACCGATGATGCTGTACCAGCAGTAACTGCAGACTCAAAGGTTGCTCATCCCCAAGATGGGAAACAATCCAGTGCTAAGAAGGATATAAAATTTGAAGATCCCTGGCTGAAGAGAGAAGAAGATGTACAAAAGGAGAGCTCTGGGAGCAGTGATGGGCCAAGGCCTGACACGTCCACACTTTCAGCCAAGCCTGAGCACAGCACAAAGCAGTACTCAGTGGACAGGTTTAGCACCAGCAGCAGTGGGGACACCTCTATCTCCCCAGGGTCTGACAGTCTAAAGAGGATTGTGGATGGGTGTGAAGTGGTAGCATCCTGCTCTGCAACCCAAAGCCCTGTTCATTCCAGTGACAGCTTGAAGAATGGCAGCCTCCCTCGAGGGTTCCCAAAGACCAGCAAGCTGGAGGAGCCTGACAGTCACCTCTACCCTACTTCCACCGACATCAGCGGAGTCAGCTCTCCTGTCCTCCCCCAGTTTTCTAAGGCTAGCCTTGACAAGAAAATGGCCTCTCCCAAACACTGTGTCCTCACTCGTCCCAAAGGAACCCCTCCCCTGCCACCGGTGAGAAAGTCAAGCTTGGACCAGAAGAACAGAGCTAGCCCACAGCACAGTGCAGCCAGCAGCACCACGAGCAGTCCCTCCAACCAGCCTGGCTCCTTCCTGGCCAGCTTCCCGGAAGAGCTGACTGCCAAACAGAAGGGCCCTGGCGTCGACAGTAGTAGCAACAACAGCAGCAGCAAGCTCTTCAGTGCCAAACTGGAGCAGCTTGCCAGTAGGACCAACTCCCTTGGGAGGTCCACAGGAAGCCACTATGAGTGTTTGTCGCTGGAAAGAGCAGAAAGCCTGTCCTCTGTAAGCTCCAAAATGAGTCCTGGCAAGGACACCACCATGCCTAGGGCTGGAAGGAGCCTCAGCCGCAGTGTCATGTCATCACCCACCAACTCGGGTCTCTCCCAGTCCGCAGGTGCCTCCCCAAAAGCCAGCCAGTCTAAGATCTCTGCAGTCAGCAAGCTCCTGCTGGCAAGTCCCAAGGCCCGCAGCCTGTCTGCCTCTGCCACCAAAACGCTCAGCTTCTCGACCAAGTCTCTGCCTCAGTCCGTAGGGCAAAGCTCCAGTTTGCCTCCGAGTGGGAAGAACATGTCCTGGTCAACACAGTCCCTCAGCAGAAACCGGGGCTCCAGCCTTGCTTCCAAATTGCCCCTTCGAGCCGTCAATGGACGCATTTCAGAGTTGCTCCAAGGGAGTGCCAGTGCCAGAGGCTTACAGGCACGGGGAAGCTCAGAGGCAGATGAGCGCGGGAACCTTCCTGGAGATGAGAAGCCAACTGTTCACATGCTGCCTTCACCTTACAGCAAGATCACCCCTCCTCGGAAACCACACCGCTGCAGCAGTGGTCATGGGAGTGACAACAGCAGTGTCCTGAGTGGGGAGCTGCCCCCCGCCATGGGGAAAACAGCCCTGTTCTACCACAGTGGAGGGAGTAGTGGCTACGAGAGCATGATGAGGGACAGTGAGGCGACTGGGAGTGCCTCTTCAGCACAAGACTCCATGAGCGAGAACAGCAGCTCCGCGAGCGGCAGGTGCCGAAGTCTCAAAAATCCAAAGAAACGATCAAATGCAGGTAAGCTGGCGGTGGCATGAAAGAGGGATGTAGACCAAAGCAGGTAACTAGTATGTGGTGGAGAAGCTATTCTTAAAGGTGAGCTAATTCAGTACCATTTATATCTCTTAGTGGAGAAGTGAGGCCAGGATAAATGCCCTAGACTCTGAGTTTCTCCTTCATTTTGTGACATGCACAAATCCTGTATGGTTTCATTGCCTTTGCAGAGGAGTCTCCTGCTCAATCATTTCACTTAGGTTTACTTCACATGAACAGAACCCTTTTTTCCCTAAAACTGGTTAGTATTGCAAATGGCAGCCACATTCAGGTATTTATTTTTACAAATATTCTTCTGATTTGATTCCAGAAAGATGCCTTTGTGAGGCAGTGAAATCTGTTATTCGCAAGCACTTTGGGCACACACTCCTGCCCTTGGTATGCACATGTTGCACCAGCACAAGACTTGCTAAACAGCAGTATCTGTTGTGAGCCCACTTTTCCTTCTCGTGTGCTTTGGAAGCCCAAAGGTGTAAGATCCCCCACAGCTGAAACCATGGCTGAGTTCCTAATTCCCACCTAGAAGATGGAACAAAGTTCAAGGGGCCCATGGCCCTTGAAAGGTGTTATCCTGCCTCTGAGACTTGTTTTTTCACTTTGGAGTTATGAGTCCTTTTCCCAGCAATTTATTGATAAGAAATAATAAATTATATTTTATATAATATGAGAATTACTGCACTGAAGAACTTGCAAATCTGAAGTCTTTCTAATGGTCATATAAAGGATCGGAAAGACTTCATCTTTGTTCAGGTATAATCCGCCATAGCTTTCAGACTACATCAGGACTTTTTGATTAAAAGGCAAGAGCTTCCTGGGTCATACCAAGTCCGTGCAGTTGCAACTGGTATATCTTCCCTCCAGAACGAGTTTCAGAAAATTGCAGGACAGGGATGAGAAACCTTTTTCCTGGGTGCTGTTTTCCCAACCTGAAATGCGAGTCCTGTCTTACCTACTTTTGAAACTAATGTACGTTGGCATTGGCAATGGTGTGCACATGGGCATGAAATATCAGGGGTTACTTCTCCTACAGTAGCGCTGCCTGTCCAAAATGTGTTATTCTCATAGAGTTCCTAATTCACCAGCCGTTCCCACTTGCTGCAATACTCACCCCTGGGATTCATTTGCGATGAACTGAGTAATTCATAGCTCTCCCTTTCTTTATGCTCTTGACTGTGGAAGTAGGAAGAACATGTGCAGAGCAGATGTGAATACAATAGATACCGCTACTAAAAACATAGCCATAAGTGCATGGCTGATTGTACCTGTTCAGAGGATGTGTCTGAAAGTGATCACTCTACACAGTGCAAGAACAGGTCGAGTGATGAAATAAACTTTCTGAAGCTAACTTTGCATCCTATGAGAACCTCTTTCTTACCCTTTCTGTTTACATGGCAATGAATTGATTTTCCTCTTTCTGAAGAGCTGTTCCTTTAATAACTCCCTCCAAATATAAACTTTTTAATGGTTACTTGCAAGAAAAAGAAGGATTGTTTGTATGTTATGGAAAAGGAAATAAAGCTGTCCACAGAGATTGCGCTTTTGAGTGTATACTGCTGTATGATATGGACTTTTTCCACAGGAGATTTAGATGAAAAAAATGTATCAAGCTCTGTGAAAAAGGAATCTGTGCAGGTGAGGGAACAGAGGGAGAGTTGCAATGAGATTTACCCTTATTAGCCACTACAGAACACACACACCTTTCCCTGGGAGAGTTATTTAAAAAAAATAATCCGAGAAGAGCTTCAGGCAGAGCCTGCGGATTCTTTAGACTCCAGAGTTTATCCCAAATTTACATCAGTAGGAGACCAGGATCTGTTTACTCTGATGCTCATAGCACTAGTTGTTTTATTTCTCTTCTCTCTCTCTATTTATATAGCATATTGGAGGCTAGACAAGGCTGCAGATATGAGCAGGGAGATCATCGTTTTTATGCTGTAATTACAGAGAAGCTTCAGATCTCTCTGTTGTACTTTATATCAGGGTTGTATTTTATATTTTGGCTTACAACTTTGGCTTTCAATAGCCCCTGTGTAGTACCGAACATTGTGTCAGTGGCCATGAAGAGGGACTTAAGCCGAGAGGACTGTCTGAGACTCAGGTTTTAGGTTGCTCTTTTAGCAGTCTGGAAGACACAGCTGTAGAGAAGAGGCTTTTCCATGGCCGAGCCAGCTTTGACCTACCTGGTAAAGCAGTGACGCTGATTTGTTGTGCTGTGCAGATACGCAAAGGTGAGCAGGCATCGTTCCTTAGCAGGATACATGGAGAATCTAAGCTTTGCTACTTTTTTACTGCTGTGTAATATCTGACCTGTGATTTTCACCAAATACAGTTTTTCCTTTGGCTGATAGATTAATCTCTTTTTCTAAGTTCTTGTCTTCTCACCTTGTCAGTACCATTGCAGGTACCTACCCATTGGGGTGGAGGGTTTTCAGTGGAGGGCCCGTACCCCTGGAAGTTGTCTGCCCCAGTGGGCTCAGCATAAGCTGGTACATTGACTTCCCTCAAACTACTTTGCAAAGCTGCTCTCTGTCACCTGATGTGGAGAGATTCTAAGTGTGTTATTTCTCATACTGTTGAAAGTGATCCCCTATATTTGCAAGTAATTCCCGTGTTGTTTTGAATGACTTGTGTGTGTGTATACGTACAACCAGAAGTTTTATGCAAATTTTAGAAAATAAAATCTTTACTACCTTCCATATCTCCAGCAGTAAACCACTGCCCAGAAATTAATAAGGCTTCACTTTCTTATAACCCAGCTCCTGTTCACATTTGGTCCTGCAGCAGTGAAATCATAATTCTGTTTTGCGGTGTTTGATAATAGTATAATTTTTCACATGTCAGCAGATTTATGATGGCATAAAACCAGGATTATGACTTCAATGCAGGAGAACATGAAGGAGGAGCTGATATATAAGGGAGAATAGAGCTGTTCACAAATATTTTTTAATGCATTATAAACAAAAAAATTGCAAAGGTTTGCAATCTTTCACCCTATGCAGTGTCTCCTTTCTGTAGGTCAGTTGTACTGTGAGTATTCACTTTTAAGGAACATTTTTTAATGAAAAAGCAGACAAAGGTTCTGAGCTCTTAAAAGACAGATATTATTTTAATACATAGTGTCAAGAGCATTGGACCTTCTCTGATTTGCAGTCACAGATCCACTGTGCTGTAATGGATATGGCACTATAGATATGCTCATTTCAGGTCAGACAACCTTGTCCACTTTATTTATGATTATTATTAACAGAAATGCTAGCTGTCAGACATGATCAACATGAATCAGCCCAAGGCCCCTGTAAGAGGAGCTATAAAGAGTCTTTAAGAGAATCACGAGCAGCCCTGTCAGATCTCACAATTACTTTTGAAGTTCTGACACATTGGAGAGACATTTTTTTTTTTTTTTTTGAGATTAAGATATTGTCTTTCAGTGCTTTTAAGTGCATTATTTGTATGTGTAGGTGCTTCTGCCCTGAATGTCATACATGAAACCTCAGACCTACACTGACAGCTTTTGAAAGATAAAGCTAGTTCATATCCTTCAGTGTTAGCCTTCGGTTAAATTTTGGGCTCTGCCTGGGCACCTGCACATTTCACAGATAGCCCAGCCCACTATTGTATGTACAAAATTAAAATTAAAAAAGTAATATTTGCCTCTTGCATTCTGGTACCTACTAAAAAGTCATGTGTTTACATCATGAAGCACATAAGCCTTTCCCCTGAAGCTAAGCTATCCACTTAATAAACATTTCCATCTTTCTAGCATTTAAAGTTGGTCCTATAACATGTCAGCATGTATTGTCCTAAAGTGACTGCTCATGGCAGAAAAAGGGCTATTTAGCCCTGATCTATGGCTGTACATTTCAAAGCTTTGTACAGCTGCTCTTTAATCCACCCTGTGGTGTAAGTATTATTCCACACCCTGTTTCCCTGTTTTACAGATGGAGAAATGAAGGCAGAGAACTTTGCTGACTTGCCCAATACACACAACTGAGAACCAGATGCAGGGTTAAATTACAGGCACCCCTGACTCCACTCTCAATCTCAACTCATTTGGCTGCACATCCTCCCCTGCCCTTGCTGAGTAGTGGAGAGGAGGGTTTCACTTGTTATTTTCTTTTAGTGGCAGGTCCTTCCTCCCTCTACCGCCCCAAGCATCTGTGCAGCCGTGTTTTCTCTGATTTCTTTGCTTACTCCATTAGCCTTTCCCCTGTAAGAAACAATTGGCACCTCAGCCATATTTCAGGCTCTGATTCCCTAGTCTCCCCTCTCTCAGGTAGGCAGTGCTGTCTCCAGCAGGGCACTGAAGTGTTGGGGCATAGTATGTACCGTTATGGGAATGTTATGCTATTTTTTAATCCCTCAGAAATTTCAAGTGCAAAAGCCCAGTGCTGTTTCATAGGAAGGCAATGACAAGGATGCTTTTATAATACATACTAATGTGTGTAATCAGGAAATGTATTCTGGCTGACCTCCATTTTATGAAAGACGCATTTGTATCCCAGGAATACAACAGGTATGAGAGGAAGGTGGGGTGGGGTGGCAGTTTAGGTCTTGCAAGATCTATGTTGTATTCTCTTTTGTGCTGCTGATTTGCTGTATCACCTTGGGCAACTACTGTGATTTCCATGCTCCCTGGTGACCAGCTCATAAAACTAGATAATGGTGGTGTGAAAAAAGTAGCAGCAGGTTCCTTAGATCAGAAGTGTTACCTGCTTTTTGTTCTTCTGCTTTGGTTTTTAGCATCTATTCCCTAATTTAGTTTGGGTGCATGTGGGCCTTTTAAAATAATTCTCAATGCGAAACACGACTGGATGATTTCAGAGATGCAGCTTTGGTGCGAGCTCCAGGTCCTGCCCACTGGGAGCCAGCAGCAAAGCAAGAGCCTAGGCTCCACTGAGCTTTACCCACTAGAGGCAGGTCCTGTTTGCATTCCTATGTAATGTGCACAAATGCCTTGTTTCTCCTTTTACCCCTCTACCCCCGCCCTTCTGTAAATATGATTTACTGGTTCCTGCCCCTTACAATGTTTCAGAGCTGCCTGTAAGGAGACGTTCCCTGGGAAATGCAGAACAGGAGGGGCTCTGAGATGATTCATCACAGATGAAGCTTTTCATGGAGACCACATAGATCATCCCGAGGCTGTTTTCTTTCCTGTTCCCTTTTTGAATACAGTTGGGTGCCTAAGAGGGTCCCCACCCCATGTGACGCTGAGCTAGACCCATGACCTGCAGTGTAAGCACTGGTTGTAGTGCTCTGCTGAGTTGGGATAGACCTCTGCCAAGGAGTGTGTCTCCTTTGATTTCTCTGGTTGCAGTTTTGTGGAGCTGAATCTGAGCCTACAGCTTTACTGGTGCTGGTGCCCGTGCTGGCAGGGTGAAACGCTTGGGGTAGTACTCTGTGGCCCAAGCAGGTTTGGGAGAGCAGCAGGCGTGCAGCAGCCAGCATAATGCTATGCTGGGGACCACTGCCTGTCGGCTGCTATGCACAGACCCACTCATGGGGGCAAAGATCCAGGAGCTGGATGTGACTTGGGTGTCAAGTATGGAGATAGTCAAAGAGGTGAGGCTTTGTGGAGAAAGTCCTTACCTGTAAAGTGCTTTCAGGTTGGGTCAGTCTGGGCCAGTTTAGCCTTTATGAAATGTTGAGCATCAGTCAACATTGGAAAACAAAAACCCAAGGGATGCTTTTGATAGTAAAGCCAAGAAGAAATGACACTTGGGGAAAATCAAGGTTTCAGATTGCTGACTTCCTGAAGCTTAGACTGGTGCCCTGTGTTGGAAGGCATTTTCTTGATATTTGCAAGACATAGCTATTGTCAGTCCAGGATAGGATTGGCATGTGTGTATGTGTGATCATGTTCATGCACATGCTATAATCTTCTTTGTTCAGGGAACCTGTCTGACTATAGATAATTAAAGATTCTTGCTGCAGCAGTTTATAGCTTTTGCAGTAAAGTTTCATGATTCCTTGCGGCTCTTTCTCAGTACTAAGTTTCACCACCAAAGCAGAGCAAATTGCTACATGATTTTTAACAGTTCAATAAAAAGACCGACTGTTAAGATCTGACAATAATTATCTACAATTAGTGTTCTTTTTTTTCTCTTTTACTTCTGTGCTTTGGGTTTCACTGGTGGAATGGTTTTAAAGATGGAGATTTAGAGGTTCCTGGAAAGCCCTGAAAATTCTGTATTTGAACGCATTCAATCTCTGGAAGCAGTTAGCTCTGCCCACGGAAGCAGCAGAAAAAGCCAGAGGCTGACTCCACAGCCTGTAAATTATGAAAGGCTATCTCCAACCAATATTGCAAGGCATCACATTTTGAAACATGGCCAAAATGATAATGATGAAACAAAACACCAACAAAAAGAGTCTGAGCCTTTCTTGTTGAATCCAAGTGAAAAGGAATTTGGTTCATGTTTAGACTGCCTAAGGCACAGTGTGGGGAGCTAAAAATTGCCCTTTGTATCACAAAGCAGTAGGGCATCTCCAGCGTTTCTACTTTAACTTGCTTACAAGTGATGGTAGCTAATTGATACCCTGCATTATACCTTTACCATGAAAAAGGATGTTTAGAATTATACAGGAAAAAGCTTTTTTTTCATGCAGGTGACCACTTTATGCATGTGACTGCTGGCTGGGCAGCCCTGGGGGGAAGCAGAGGGAGGGGAAGTGCAGGCTTCAGCTCCAATTTTTTTTTGTTCGTTAAAACAACAGCATTGATTTTCCCAGGTCAAAGCCAGGCCATTTCATGCAGCAAATCTGTGTTGAAAGGGATCAGAGTAATCATTTTTTACACGCTTGACTACTGCATGCCAGCACTGAGCTTTCAGCCACATGAACATAGGAATGATTTAATAGAGGAAATGGCAGCAGGCTATTGTGCACAGTGAAGTCTCCATGTAACATGCATGACTGAATCGCACACCATTAGGCTGGGTGTAAATAAAACCTGCTCCTGACACTGCCACAGAATTAGCTCACTGGAATGTGTCCACCACTGCCCTGTCAGGAGCTAATGCTCTGGCTGCAGAGCCACTTTCCCCTTCAGCTTCTGCCTTTGCTGCCCCTGTGATGGGGGGAGCAAACAGATACTCTTAAACTAAAATCCAGCCTGAAGTGAGATAAATACCTGGAAGAGACTCTGATAATTTTTTGCTAGGAATCATGGGTGCTGAACCCCCCGTGATGTGCATCTTCCCTGGAGCATCTCCCAGATTACTTGTCAACCTGCCACGCTGTAGGAGGGCTTCTTCCTGCTCTGGTTTCTGCAATGCTCATTCACCAGCTCTAAACTGCCCTGAAGAGCTCCCTTTAAAGTGAGACAGTAATTCAGGAAGCAAGGTTAAGAAATTAACTGTGTGGGCAGAAAAAAAATTAGGAGTAGTCTGTACCTCAGCATGTTCCTTACACCAGTATATCTAGTATAGGTATGCACGGAATGTTATAAACAAGGGATGCTTTATTCTTATATACAGCAAGCAGCGATTTCTCACCTCAAGTGTCCTTGTACTTATTGATTCACAACAGCAGGACTGCATACAAGTCAACACAGAATATGACCTGAATTATTTTACAGTGAGGTTGACAAATAAGATTTTTTTCTGAATGGTGTTTCCTATCAGTGTTTCTTTAGTCCTTCCCATGTAATCTGAGTTACCAGGATGAGCAAGCGCTGTTTAGATTTTCTGGCAATAAATGCCTGGATTATTTGGTATTTAGAGTATTGACCTCAGATGGGTACCCTAAATACTACAGTACTTACCTGAAGATGGGTGCTCTAAATACTTCTAATGAAGTCTCCGCATCATCAGAGCGGCATTCCACTTGAAAGCATTGGCAATGAGGGGAACTTTGCAAACTGTATGAAAATCTGATGAGTGAATAACTATGTGCTCTGCACCGGGGAGAGTGCACTATAAAATAAATTAGGAGAAAGGAGGTCAAAGGACTGGGGAGGAGTTGGTTCAGTCATGGACAATTGCCCATGAGGGCAGATCCCATTAGGAAATGGGAATGAGAAGTCAGCACTGTGTGTTCAACTCAAACAAAGCAGGAGCCCCATTGTCAGACAGTGAGGAGCAACAGGAGCAGCAGGACAGATAATCTCTGCTAGTAAGCAAGCAGTTTGAAACTACATTTGTGGTTGATGCTATTGCTACTGGAAGCACAGTATTTTTTTAAATGAAGCCACAGAAGAAATGGTAGGAACTTAGGGGCACCGCTCTGCTTAACCAGGGTTGTTCTTTGTAATCGCCGTGAGTTTGGATGGATTATCTAGTGAGAAAAAGCAAAATGCTGAACAACAGGTTCTGTACAGAAAGGCAGCTTTACCCCCCATAGCATTAAGTGCAATGGGGAATAGCTTTGGCTCCACATCCTGCCTTTGAGCACACACTATAAACTACCAAAATTATATATCAAATTACAGTTTCATTCATTGGAATACCTTGGAATTTCTAGGACAGCACTTGTTTTGCATCCCAGGCAGATGTATCCTGCTTTGAAGAGACAGGGATCAGTCTTCTCTTCATTAATGTTTTGCACTTACACTTTTTGCCTTTACCTTTTTCATAGAAAAGGTGCTCAGGCTTGGAAATGCAATGGAATGTGTGCTTGGAAAGCAACCTAAGGGGAGCATTCCAAAATATACCGTACTTAAGCAAAATCAGACCTCTTAGAATTTCTGCCCTGGTCAACACAAACTTTTATGAGCACATATCTTTATGCAGTTGGGCAATTTTGCTAAGGTCAGTGAGTCTTCTTGTCCGTAAATTTACCTTTACATACCTGTCTGGCTTGGTCTGTGTTTCTAATACCTTAAGGTTTCTCTGGGCTTATCTTTGCTAAAGTGTCTTGTAGCTTCAATGCCACTCTTCAGTTAGATCAGCTTTCATACTGCACACCTCCCCTGCTCTGTTACTCCTTTTATCTTAATTTAACCTGGCTGAACCTTAACCTACAGCTCAAGGTAGAGCAAAAAAATCTGTTGCAAAAGCAAATCTTATATTCTGTGCATTTCAGAGCTATGTAATAGTCTAATTATTCATACCCAAGCTAGGCTCAAGAGAGGTTATTCTGAGTGTGGATAAATTGAAACTCGATGAAAAATATATCCTCCAAGACATTTAACAAATGGCTTGTTGGTTTACATGCTGTATGGTCATAAATGAGAGCATTGCTGTTCTGTCCTGGGTTCAGCTTTTAGTTAGATTTCTGGAGTTCTTTTAGTTAGATTTTTGGTATAAATTTCTTTTTGCTCAGTTGAGGTGTTGAGAGCAGGCCCTTTAAGAGGGAGTTACTGAAAGGGCACATATGCAAAGTAAGTGGAAGTAAGCGAAACGAAGTATAGTGAAGGTGAAACAAAGTGTGGGAAACAGCAAATGACACAAATGTTGTAGCCAATCATGGGGCAACTTTAAGCCTGTGGAAAGTGCGTGGAAAGCTCGTGGACAATACCCCTCTCCCTATCCGAAATGTAGTGCTTAGCGAATGAGGACCTGTAACTGTAGAACGATTGGGGGTGCTTCCCGACTGTGTGTGCTTCCTGAGCGAGGTGCTTCCTGAGGTGTGCTTCCTGGGAGTGCTCCCTGGTGGCGTCCTGATTGATTGCGTCGGGCTCGACTGCTCCTGGCCGCGGCATTGAGGAGTGAGTGAATCCCATTTACCCAGGGGGAGGGTCAGTAAGTTTGTCAAGGTGCTGAGTGGGGTACATGGTCTCCCAGTCCCAGCTGGTGGGGCAGAGACAGGAGGGACCTGCTGAGAGCTGCCCCTACTGAGCTTCTAAGCTCATAAGGAGCCTTCATAAGATATATGCAGGGAGGCAAAGAATGATGAGCTGTAATTCCTGCAAAGCATTTTATTTATTATATAGTCAACGTTTATGAGATCCTAACCCCATTGGGAGCTCCCAATAAATTTGGGACTTCAAATGGGTATTTTCTATGTAAATGGAAAACTGTATTAATTTTAACAACTTAATTGTTGTGTCTGCATGTTGATACGGATGAGCAAGCTGTCAGCTGCTTTGTGACACTCACCCTGAAGCTTTGCTTTGGCTGTATCTCCTTACTGATCCCAATTAAGGTGAAATTAGAAAAAAATAGAGGTTAAATGGAGAGGTCAGTGGTAGGAGCCTCCTGTCAAAAGACTTTGTTATCTTCTTTACCTGGGCTAATAAGCAGCCTATTAATCAGTGCATGTTTTGCCTGACTGCAAAGGTACTCGGGATCTTTCATTTTATTTCTCCCCAAAGCGCTCTAAAGCTCAGATAAATCATCCTGAGTCAGCATTCAAGATAAAAACACATCCCTCTTTCTCTTTCTTCTCTGCCTCACATGCGGATGTACCTACTGGGATGGGGTAGGGAGACCTGTACTGCCCACCCATGCATCCCAAAGGAGCCCCTGGGTGGATGGCAGCGAGTCTGTCCACCTCAGGCAGCTCTGCCCTGCCACATTGCCCTGCTGTGCTGAGAGCTTTGCTGTGATAACCTGTGGGCTATCCAGGCACAAGCTCTGGCTAGAAAAACATAATGAGCTCATGTTAACATGTCTTCTGCCACTACTGTAGTCTCTGCTGCCTCTTATCTAAGGAGTAAGCGCTATTAGCCAAAGCCTCAGGTCAGAGCCCTCCTAGACCATAGGCTTCTGTTTTTCATGGAGCTGAATGGATATGCATGGGAACTAAATCCAAAAACATTTACCATCACTCCTCTAATTCATATGCTGGTGACATCTGTTTCGCTTTGCTCCAAATAAATGGTTATCATGGCAAGGTGAATTGGAGCCATTCACCTGCATTCCCAGAGTGTCTCAGACCTGGGCTTTGACTGTGATTGGAGACCCAGTTTTTCCAGTGGAGATGCTTTAAAAGTGAGAAGGTGGTGTTAACAGTCACAGTGGGGAAGAAAGAATGTGTGAAAAAAATCAAACATCACAGAAAAAGGCACTGCTATAGTCATAGTTCAGCTATGTATGGGAAGGCTGGACAGAAGAAATTTCCAATCTCATCAGCTGCTTCCTCGAAATGCTAGAGCTAGTCCATAGGCATGGCATGAAAGAAGACATGACCATCAATACAGGGCACAAGGTAAAAAGAATTAGTAGCACTCAGCTGCATTACCCAGGAGGTCAGATCTGATGCTTGTAAGTGTTGCTGGCTCTAAAAGGTGACAAGTGGCAAAGATAGGAAAGAGATTGCTTTTGCACTCAGGCAAAATTTGAAAGACTGCTACTGTGAGACACCACGGCCAAAAGCCTAAAAAGTATTTTAAAACATATTAAATGCCTAAGTCCTTTTGGTCTTGAGTGACACGAGGGATTTACTTGGTGTCCTTCACATCTAAGCAAGTGGAGGTCTCATTTCCCAGGAAGGGCTGAACCTACTGCAGGATGTCTCCCTGAAGGCAACAAAATCTAGTCTGCCACCCTGTCTCACATCCCTTCAAGTACGCAGCTGCTTTGGTTACCTTTCTCTAACATCACTGACAAGAGTCACCCTTAGCATTGCACTTTGTTTGGTTTGTCCCAAACTGCCTCTTTCTCTCTTTGTTGTCACTTTTTAGCTGTGGCAATGTGTCAGGTCTTGCTTTTCCTTTTATTAAGTTCTGATTCTTTTCTTGATCTGGCAGTTTAATCTAGGGATTAACTCAAATGCATTCAAGGTAGGCGAAAGCTGGCATTGACTTCCAGTGACTGGTACCACGGGTCTAAAATAACTCCTACTTGCTGGTAGGAGTAAAGCTTCATTTGTTCTAGCATGAGCTTTTTTTTCCTGGCCTCCAGTTTGAGTAGTAAATACAACTGTGATATGTGTCACAGGATGGGCAACCCAGATCCCAGGCAGTTTGGTATAAAGTGGCCTCATAGAGCTCTCTGTCTGTATGCCTTGGCTGTACTCTCCTTTTCTAGCATGGAGTTGTCTCCGATGCATTCAAATAAAAGCTCTGTGGTCCAGGCTTTGCAGATAGATAGCAAAATAGACTGTTCTCACCCATTTGAGAGCTTTATAGGTTAATTACTACTGGTTACTAAGTGCTGGTTTCTAGCACAGACTGCTGCTCTCAGAAGTCAATGGGTTAAGGTGTGATAGTGCAGGAAGTCAGCAGGGAAACCAATTCCCGTGAATGAAACTAGACAAGGCTTTGTTACTTGCAAATGTGAAAACTAGACAATCAATAGGTATTTTTGCTTGGGGATTTTTTGGAGTTTTTTTGGCTTTCATTGAAGCACCAAGTTGGAAGGCATGTTGAAGCTATTTACATTCAAGTTTCAATAAATGTAGTGCTGGAGACTCCTCTAAATGATTTTATCTTGTTTTAAAAATAAAATCTGCATGATCATTCTGCATCCCTCCCCTGCTGGCATCAGTTTTGTTCTTGCAGCCAAGACAGTCAGTTAATAGTTTCATTCAAACTTTCCGGCTCCAGCTTTTGGTTTTGGTTTCCCCCATCCCTTCTATTCCTGCTGTCTTCTATGGGGAACTCTGCAGGAGTTGTCAGCTACAAACCTTTTTATTTTTATTTTTTTTTTAAACCCAGCTATTGCTCTGACTGTACTAAACCAAGCATGGGAATGTAACCAGTTGTTTTTTCTTTTTTGTGTGTCTGTTCTTGTTCCCAACAAACCATATGCTCAACTTCCTTACGGCTGCCATCAGGCCAGTGACGTACTTTTTCTCCCTTGCTTTACCTTAGGCCATGACTTGGCAACTCACGTGGCAGATGCTTTCCATATGGCATAGGCTTTATCACCCATGGTACATTTTCAGCTATTGCAGTGCTCCCATCCGCTGTGCTGGTATTGTAAAGCAGGGTGGGTGTGCGTGGGCACGGGTATTGAAGCAGACACAGTGACGAACCCTTCTGCCAGCCCGTCATTCTTGCTGCTTTCTTGCCCGTCGCTAGTGCTGCATTAAGTGGATAAGCAGGAAATGTTTTAGAAGAACAAGGCTAATGCAACTCTGTTGGCAAGCTTGCTCATTGCAGGCATTTTGTCCTCTAGTGTTTTTACTTCTTGCCAGCCTACACTGGTGTTATGCAAAGGACTAGGTGGCAGCACTCAACTCCAGCATAGCAAAAGAATTTAGGTATCAAAGTGCTTTTTGTGCTGTGGTTAAAAAACCCAAAACCCACACCTCCCCTGGAGATCATCTATATAGTGGCTGGGTAGTGCTTGCATTTGGCTGTAAGAAAGCAATCTGCTCTCACCCTTCATTGGCATACCTCTACACACTGAGACCTGAGCAAAGAGAAGCAGGCACAAGCTCTGGAAACTTTAGGGTACCTATGCTCTGTGAGGATCAAATCCAGAAGACAGATACCAAAGAAGATGTGAGGATCTCACTCATGGTGAGTGGGTACAGCACATTGCAGCTACAGCTCATCCCAACTTCTGTGGCCTCCCTGGGTTTTCACTCCACTTTCTTCTGAGAGTAAGAAGGCTGAATATATAGTTTGTAAACATGTCTGAAGATGGAGCAGAAAGGAGAGGCAGTAACTGTGCTAACATGAAATGGCAATTTCTGCTTTTGCAGGTTCACAGAGACGGAGGCTTATTCCAGCTTTATCACTTGATACCACTTCTCCAGCAAGGAAGCCTGCCAACAGCCCTGGGGTCCGCTGGGTGGATGGGCCCTTACGAAGTGGGCAGAGGGGACTGGGGGAGCCCTTTGAGATCAAAGTCTATGAAATAGATGATGTGGAGAGGCTCCAGCGGCGACGAGGTGGGGACAACAAGGTGAGTGCAATCCATATAATCCACGTCTCCTTTCTCCTGGAAAGTGTAAGAGGGAATTCAGATTATGCAGTCAGAAATGTGTAGTATCGTATATAATTAATTCAACAGGCAGCAAAACCTATTATGTCATCTAAAAGCAGTTATGACTCAAGCTATGCCTAATTCCACCGCAGCTAACAGACATTGGTACCTTGCACTTTTCCCCCTTGCAGTCTTGCTGGCTCACGTGCTCCAGCATCTTGTCACAATTGTCTTTGAAGGCAGCAGTGGTGCTGAGGTATTTGAGAGTGTTTTGGAGGGTATTGTTTTCAGGATAGCCAATGTCTTCTCTCTGACAAAGTCTTTCCTACAAACATCTGGCCTCCAAATTTACAAAACAATCAGGGAATTGTAAAGGTCAGATCTTGAGAGGTATGATTGGGATAAGTATCAGAAGTTGGTGAAATAACACCAGTTTTAGAGTAAGTGGATATAGCTTTTATTATTGTTTTGAGACACTTTTTATTCTTAGCTCCTGTCTCTTGGTTAGGTCACTTATGTTCTTATGTGATACAATTTTGTATGGAGAAAAAGAATCACTTGCTGGAATGGGCTTTCCATGTCACCTAGAGAGCAGGCAGAGCAGAAGGCAGAATAGTATCAAGACCTTCACATGGGCTTTGAGGAGGATAGTTCTGTTATTGGGAATTCTCCCATTCTAGTGAGGGTAGCACAGACCTCATCATGCACTCTTGAAGGCTGCCACCTCTCAGAAGTCATGCGAGGTCAGGCTGGGTGTCTCCAGACAGCACTGCACTCTGTGCAGTTGCTATGCCCCTTATCTTTACAGGTAAACTTAGTTATTAATGGTTGTGAATCGCTAGAACTTTTCATAACATGTTTCTTTTGTTTAAGGATGTTTGAAATTTTATATTGCCACCAGTTGTCTTATTTTATAATACGACTACTGCATTTCTGATGCACTAACCACAGAGAGGAATTTAGGATTGTAATACAGCAGGCAATGGATTTCCTTCTCCCAAGAGCTTAGATTTTCTTAGCCAAGCTTCTGCTGACAAACCCCGGAAATGTTTTGCTACAGTTAATCTGATTTTAAGATGCTGCCTGTTATTAATTATTATGGTGTATTATTAACTATCATTGCAAAGTCTCCAAGGCTCACTGATGGAAAACATCAAAACCAAACAAAAGCAATAAAAATAAAGCAGATGATAGATTATTTAATGCAGTGATTCACACGCTTCCAGAGAAAATGGCTCATTGTGAGTATTATTGGTTGAAAGATCATTCGACTGAATGGATCTCAATATTTCTTCCCCTCTTCACCTATTCCTTCCCTGCTTCTTTTCTCTGGTTGGCAGGAGATGATATGTTTCAATGCCAAGCTGAAAATCCTGGAACATCGCCAGCAGAGAATTGCTGAGGTCAAGGCCAAGTACGAGTGGTTAATGAGAGAACTGGAGGTGACCAAGCAGTACCTGATGCTGGATCCTAATAAATGGCTCAGTGAATGTAAGGGCAACATTTTATTGCCTGAACTCCTAGGTGTCCTTTGGTTTATTTCATGGAGGGGGGGATGAGGGGCAGGAGAAAAGTTTGCTAAGAATGAGATGTGAGCTGTTGTGTTTGTAAACTGAAATGAACCAACATATGACCTAAAGGCAAGTTTTAGATTGACTGTATTTCTAGAACTAGTCCCTATAATTCTTATTAAATGTTGACAGTAGAACTGAACAGTCCTTTTTCCCTGAGAGCTGAGAGTTGAAATGGTACATCCTTGTAGAGGTGAATATTGCCATTGGTAGATTAACGTTCAAGCGTTTCAGTCCACAGCTTCTGAAAATGAGATATATTTTTTGGCCTCAGATCACTCAGATATCTGAGCAATATTATAAATTGGCTTTTCTACCACAAAATAACACCATAGCAAACCTGTCTTTTGGCACCAGTGGGCTTACATGAAGAATGAATTTGGACCATTTTTTATAACTGTAGATGTGTAAAGTTCAGAGATCTTAAAGGGGATTCACATCCAAATGAAGAAGGTTCTCAACACCTCAAAGGAAAAAATATAAAGAATACTGCAGTAATTATACATCAATTTTTAATATTAGCAAGCAGAAGAGTTCTAGAAAAAAAAACCCTATTTTTTGATTTATTTAGGATAATTTTAGGTGGCAAAAGAAAGTTGGCTGGCACGTTCCCTTAAAGCATCCTAGCTCTTCCTTTGGCAGCTGCCGTACATTAATGCTAGATGGGTACAACCTGCAAAACAACCACAGTATATGTTTTAGGAACCCTGTTAAGGAGGAGCAGTAAAAAGAAGAGCTGTAAAGGAAGCAGAGGATTTGCCATGCATTGCTGTCTGCTCACTGTGCGACACCTTTGCTTCTGATTCTCGTGTAATAAATGCAGAAAGCCGCAAGGAGAGCACAGACCTCAGTGACCAGATAAGATGGAAAGTGCTGGTCTCAGACAACTTATCTCACATTCAGCTTCCAGGGAAGCTTCTGCCAGCTGCTCTCTGGCAGAATGCAAGCATTGAAGTGATTGATGCGTACACCTTCCCTTGCCACTCTTGAGTGGTCTAGTGAGAATCACAAGGAATAGGTAGAAGTGTGAGGAGCAAGGAGGTTGGGGGTTGGGTTCCAACTCTGAGTTCTGAATTCCACAAACAACTTGGCCTACCACAGGAGGTGAGCAGAATGTGTGAGAGAGTCAGTATATGCTTAGCATTCAACATTTGCTTAAGAGTCTTGGAGTGCTGCAAAAGGTACCTGTAACTCCGTAGAGGGTAGCAGAGTGTATAGTTCAAGAAAGCATCTAATGCAATCTTAACAGTGTTTCTCAACAAGCTGATGTGCCATTTTAATAGCCATTAACAGAACAGCCAACTTTTAAAGACAATAGCAAGCCAGAGACAATGTTGTATACAACACTGATGGGTTTGAAGACTTGAATTAACTCTCTGTCTCTCCCACCAATCACCACTGGGTTTTGTCTGCTTTTCCTATCTGTGTATTTTCTTTCCCACAGTTGATCTGGAGCAGGTATTTGAGCTTGATTCTCTGGAATACCTGGAGGCCCTGGAATGTGTGACTGAGCGTTTGGAAAACCGTGTCAACTTCTGCAAGGCCCATCTCATGATGATCACCTGCTTTGACATCACTTCCAGGCGACGATAAAGTATGAACCTCAAGATAATTTCAATGTGCATCTCTGCCATCCTCTTCCCTTCGGAGTAGCATCCCAAAGACAACAGGATGAGGATGAAGGTTGGAGTCAAGTCTCAACTGTGTGTATGAGAAATTTGCTATACTAGACAGAAGAGTAGTATTAAAAAAAACAGGACGAGCATGAAACATGGAGATATAAGGTTGTTGATTCCCTTAGCCTAAAAGAGCACTTTGAGGAACCTTTAAGGACATGTCTGTAAATAAGAACTGCTGGCAGAAGACACTTCTTTCCCTGCATTAGCTGAGGGAGGAGGAAGGGTGGTTGTAGGACTTCCATTGAGAGGTTCATTAAAAGAAAACCTATCCAGAAAAACTGTTTAAGTGCCTTGCAAATCTTTATTATCCAAACATTTATGTTCATACTTTATTGTGTACAGATGGTGCTAGTCAAGAAAAGAAAAAGGAAAAAAACAAACACACTTTTGAAATGTATTTACAGCTTGTTTTTCTCTTGGTGTTTTCTCCTATTTCAGACTTGCTGTTTCTAAGTAACTTGTGTTTGTAGAGATATTTCCTAATCAGTACAACATATGAATAATTGTTAACTGTCTTTTCTTGTTACCAGAGTAAGGGCACTCAAAGAGAAATTCAGCTTTCCCAGATGACACAAAAATATTTCTAGCCATGAGTAAGGTTTGCTTATATATTCTGCACTTCCTTTACATGCTGGAGGACACAGTAATTTTCCCAGCATGTAGGTTCTGCAATATATGAGAAAGGAAAGATGACATTGCCGTGACGTAAATATCTTTTCCATTTGATTCCACCCCCATAACTTCTTTTCTTTTTAAAGTATTATTAGCTTTGTACTGGCTAGAGTTATGGATGAGGAGGCATTTTTATCCTAACCTCTTTTTCTGGTGCTAACAACTTTCTGGAAAAGTACTCTTTAGGCTGAGAGCTCTCATGCTTATCAGTCCAAAAATGAGTGATTTATCTGTCTTTCTTTCCTGAGACTAGGATCGATAAAATTTAGCTTCACCTCTTTTTAATATATACCACTGTAAAACATGTTTTGGCAGCTCTTGGTCCCTGGCCCAGTCTGTCTGTAGTCACAGACATACCTGAAAAGTGCAGGCTCTGCCTAGCTCAGCACCTGGAAATGAACAGGAGCCACGAGTGAGTGAATATAGCACTTCAGGCATGTTGACGGTGGCATTTTTCTTATTTTCCTCCAGTACTGAAGCCATGGCAAAATTCACATTGACATCAAAAAGACAAGGGTCTGTGCCTCAGTGCCAAATGTTCTACTTGCTTGCCTTTATCTACAAAGCATTATGTGAGAAGGAACATCCTTTGTGTTTCTTAAAGAAATGTGTGAAATCTGCATTTTAATTACATATGAGCATGAAGAATTATTTTGTTGAATTAGATTTGTTCTATGTTGAAATAAGCCCATTCACAAAAATTCCTCTCTCACATACAGTTGTGCTACCCTCCTGTTGGTTATGAGAAAATAAGAGCAGTATTTAAAATATACTCAATATGCATTAATTTACTTCTGTACTTAAATGCAACTCTTCTTTTACCTGTACCATCATATTAATTCAATTTTACAATAGCCCAAGTAGCAGGTCCCACGGAAAAATAACCATACATAAATACTGACAGATTTTCTAATGGTTAGCTAAAAAAAAAGGGCTTTTTTTTTTTTTTTTAAATAACAATAACATTTATATTGTTTATTCTCTTTTGATACTCTGCAACTTGTAATAACAAATCTTACTCATTTTATTAGCCTGGATTTTGTAAACGATCCTTCTTACGTCTTACGGGTTTATTTGGAGGGAAAAATGGTCCTGTATGAACGTGGCTTTCTAGTCTCTTCTACAGCATTTTTTTATCATGAAACTCGTATTCTGAGACATAGGTCTGATGTCTCTTCCCTTTTCTCTCAAGGAAAAGAAAACTCTGGAAAAAGAATCCCAGACAATGCGATTTCTCTAGCTTTGTTTCTCTTTGTAATGATTTCAATAGCACTTGTTATGTCTTGGTTCTTTTGAGGCCATCTCTTCTCCGCAAAGCCCTGTGAATTCAGTAAGACTCCACAGAGCCATGGAAATCGCCCCTGCAGTTTTGTGCCGGATGAAGACCTTGTGCCTTTTGGATATGGAATGCCTCTCTTTTTATGGGCTTAGTCCCACAGATCCCCTGCCAGGTCACATCCACACAGGAGACTGACTTTGACAGCCAGCTTCCATCTCTCACTTGCCTGTGTCCCCAGGTAGGCGTGTACCGCTCTCACTGTGACACTGCGCTAAGTCCGTCTCGGAGACCATACCCCCACATTCAAGGAGGAACCACCCTCCACCCGGGTTGTGCACGTGAAATTAAACGCCGCCTTCTTTAAGCTTAAGCATTTTTGAAAATGTCTTTGCCGGATGGTGGTCATTGGGTAACTCGGGCGCGTTGTCCTTCCTCTGCTGAAAACAAGCAACCCCAAATGGGTGTGTTGGGCTGCCTGGGAGCCTGCAGTGAGATGGTAAATGGCAAGCGGTACAGTAAAAGTAAACACACACTTGATAAAAAGAAAGTGAAATCCTAGCAAATGGTGCGTGCACAGAATGTGTTATTATCAACTTACACAGAAGGGGTGATGTTTCTATAAATGAAGTGGACACATTTCAGAGCCATTGTAAAATATTTATTATATGTAATATTCCTCAGCATCATTAACTCAATTAGTCATTGTCTCTAGATTTGATACTTCTGTAGATTAGGAAGCATAGCAAAAAGCACAACTATCTAGCCACCATTTTAAAAAGCGAGAGAGTATGTTTGCCCTTTTTATCACAAAATTGATTCCTAAAACCAAATGGCCTATGCCAAGGATGATTTTGGCATACTGAAAATACTAACTAGCAGAATCACAGTCCTTGCAAATATTTTATTTCTGAGGACTTCATTAGAATGGCCATTGACACTCCCATCATATACTCATATTCAGATCCTAAAATCCATACTTGTCTTCACTTTTTTAACTTTCCATCAGTGCATTTCAGAATTTGCAACTATTTTGGGGGAATTGTGGTGGCTTAATGCATAAAAGGGAATGAAAATTCGTGGAGGTTTGACACCTGCAAAATGTTTTCTCATTAAAAATAGCTTTTTACTTCAGAATTTATATTTTTATACTTCAAATATCTGCAAAACAGATAAGCATCAGGGCCTTATTATGAAATTGATCTTAGTTTAAGATAGCTAGCACTTTAGAGAAGACCTGTGCACTTCTGCAAGTCATCCAGGAAGTCCCATTCTTTATGCAATTGCCAGTGTAATGCTGTTTTTATCCTGATTTTTTAAAAGGCATCAAGTTGCCTAAATTACGCATAAGCAACATGAATGGACATCTTAATCATTTGCACATTCAGAAATCAATCTTATTTCCCTGGGGCAGCTTTAGTAGGAAACAGCAGTGCTAAAGGTAATTAGGTTTGAAGGTTAATTCTTTGTTCACATGTGTGACAGGAGATCCCAGTTCTTCATTGTCAGGTTGTGTGATGGCTGCAAGATAGCGCCATTGCTGTGCATCCCCACCTCTGTCCTCTGGCATGGGCAGCTGGGGCAGTTTGTGCCTCATCCTGAGAACTGCTCTGCTCAGCACACATCAACCTTACTTACAGGAGGGACAGAAATCGCTTTATAGCAACAAATTCAAATGAAACCTTAAACCGGAGAGTTTGGCTGCGATCTGGATTCAGATATCCCACTGATCAGTGTGAGCCGTTGCAGCGGGCAGAAAGCCACGGGTCGCACACCCGCTGACTCCAGGTACTGGGTCACTGTGTATCCTTGAGGGTGTGGGAAGGCCCTAATTCCCAGTGCATTTGTCATAACAACACGTCTTTTCTCCTGCCATGCACACCTCCTATTTCCCTCACATTGTCAATTCATTCATATCTAAGCAATCACAAGTCTTTCACAGAAAGGCAAGGAAGCAAATTGATATCCAGTCTCTCCTTTCTTAGCTCTTTACTGGGCATGTTCTCATTGCTCCTGCACAGGTATATGTTAGACACAATTGCATTAAGGGTCCGGAGAGTTATAGCAGAGTAAACCCAGTTGCATGGAAAAGGAAAATTCATCTCCCTGCCATTTCTGGGTATCTGGTGTGCTGCTAGTTATACAGGATACGTTCCTCTTACCTCTTTGATACCCCCTTATTTGATACCCCCCTTAAGGGCCAAGCACAGGCCTGTCACTAAACATCTGCCATCTTTGTTCTGGTCTTGGAAGACTCCCACTGCCACACAGCGTAACTTCTGAAACTTGCAGCTACATAAAATAGTGACCAGTAAAGAGCAATGGCATGATCCTCTGACACAAAGCAAGCTAAGTGAGAGCTGCGGATAATGTACAAAAGAGAATGAAAGGTACACACTGATCATTTTCTCTTTCATCTCTGAACATGGCAATTACGGAGGCAGAAAGCTCAGAGTGATGCTGGGATTAATGCACAGCAAGTCCCAAGCCTTCTCACACAACAGACTTAGTGCCTCTTAAAGTGTTCTGTTTTTTTTCATTTCTCCCAATAATACAGTTTGTCTTAAAATAGCAACTCTTACCTGTGCAATGGAATTAAAATTTTATGCCAGTTTAAGTATCTGGACTTTTTTTACAAACATTGCCTTTTACGAATGTGTATACACACAGACCACTGTAGATGTACACAGCCCGACATGCGCCCCCACCCCCACCACACCCCATAGTGGGGAGGTGTCATTCACAAATGGAAGCAACATAGAATCATGAAATCATAGAATAGTTTGCATTGGAAGGGACCTTTCAAGGTCACCTTGTCCAACCCCCTGCAATGAGTAGAGGCATCTTCAACTATATCAGGTTGATCAGAGCCCCATCCAAGCTGATCTTGAATGTCTCCAGGGATGGGGCTTCTACTGTCTCTCTAAGGCATCCTCTTCCAGTGTTTGGCCATCCACATTGTAAAAAATTTCTTCCTTATATGTGATCTGAATCTTCCCTCTTGTATTTCAAAACCCTTACCCCATTTCTGTTGCAACAGGTCCTGCTGAAAGGTTTGTTCCCATCCTTCTTGTAAGTCCCCTTTAACTACTGAAAGGCTGCAATAAGGTTTACTCAAAGCCTTCCCTTCTCCAGTCTGAATAACCCCAGCTCTCAGCCTGGGAGAGGTATTCCATCTCTCTGATTATTTTTGTGGCCCTCCTCTGGACCCACTCCAACAGGTCCATGTCTTTCCTGTGCTGAGGGTGTCAGAGTTGGATGCAGTACTCCAGTTGAGGTTTCACCAGAGCAGAGTGCAGGGGCAAACTCTCCTCCCTCAACACACTGGCCATGCTTCTTTTGATGCAGCCCAGGATGAAGTTGGCCTTCTGGGCTGCAAGGGCATGTTGCTGACTTGTGTCCAGATTTACATCCACCAGTATACCAAAGTCCTTTCTTGGCAGGGCTGCTCTCAGTCCCTTCAACCCCCAGGCAGTATTGATACTGGGGGTTGGGCTGCCGCATGTCCCTCTGCATGGGTCAGCTGTACCACTCAGCTTGGTGTTTTCTGCAAACTTGCTGAGGGTGCACTCAAATCCCATTATGTCACTGATGAAGTTATTAAACAGCACTGGTCCCAATATGGACCCCTGAGGGACACCACTTGTCATTGATCCCCATCTGGACATTGAGCCATTACCCACTACCCTCTGAATGTGGCCATCCACCCAATTCGTCATTCACTAAACAGTCCATCTACCAAAACCCTATCTCTCCAATTTAGAGAGAAGGATGTTGTAGGGGGCATCGCTTCCCTTCCTCGTCCAAGGAGTATCAATGAAACCTTTCTCCTTGCATTCACCAAGATGCAACAGACATGCCACGCTATAGGGAAAACTTATGCTTGAAATGCTTTTGAATGCTTCTTTTAAAAGCCTTTTCTTCCCCATGTTCTTCAGCTTACAAAGCCAAGTTGCTCCAGTTCCTGCATAGAGGCTGCCATTGACACATTAAAGCCTCTAAAAGTAAGCCAAATGAACTACTCTATAGTTGAGGATGTAATGAATTTAGGGCAAAATATCTTACAATCTTGGCTGTTAAATACAACAATTTCTGCATATACTTGAGACATACATATGGGACATAGGGGACAGAGTATATCCTCAGAAAGTTCACTGATGATACCAAACTGGGAGGGCTGGCTGACACTCCAGAGGCCTGTGCCACCATCCAGCGTGACATGGACAGTCTGGAGAGCAGGGCAGAGAAGAACCTAATGAGGTTCAACAAGGGCAGGGGTAGGGTCCTGCACCTAGGGAGGAAGAATGCTGGGCACCAATATAGGTTAAGGGGGAACCTGCTGGAAAGCACTTCTGGAGAAGGATCTGGGAGCCCTGGTAGTTAGTAAACTAACCATGAGCCAGCCATGTGCCCTTGTTGCCAAGAGGGCCAATGGAATTCTGTGCTGCACAGGGAAGAGTGTGGCCAGTAGGCTGAGGGAGGTCATTCTCCCCCTCTACTCCGCACTGGGGAGCCCACAGCTGATATACCGCATCCAGTTCTGGGCTCCCCAGTTCAAGAGAGACAGGGAACTACTGGAGAGAGTCCAGCATAGGGCAACAGAGATGGTTATGGGATTGGAGCATGTCCCTTATGAGGAAAGGCTGANTGATTCCATATACTTGCATCAATTGAAAGCCTGGACCCTTAGCTCCCCAAGAGATAAAGCTTTCTGTCCACATAATCATTTTAAAAGTGTAACTTCAAGCTTTTACATTGATGCCTAAAGTAAATATGATTCTCATAAACCAGAGGTTGAGTAGTCCTCTGATGCCAGCTCAATGGGAATGATGGTTGCACAGCATCAAGGACGCACCAGCTCACTGCAGAGATCAAAGCATTTGTATCACTGAATACTGATAGAAGGAGATGGTGACCATACAGACAGGTGCTATTTCTCAAATTCACTGATGAGTGAGATACCTCGCTTAATTCTGGTGTCCTCAGTGTCTTTGTTTTGTTACTCTTATAGGCTTTTGCATTGGCGACACCCAGCAGTTTTTGGAGACACAAGGCTGGCTGTTGCTAGCTATTGCATGATCTGAAACAGGTTTCCAAATAACTATGGCAAACAAAACTGTGAATGATTTGTCAATGCAAAGTTAATTATCTCTATCTCTTGCATTTATGGATGTGCACTCATCCCAGGGTTATCTGAGCTTCCATACCTGCTCTTGGAAATAATAAACCATTTTATTATTGTCTTTATCTTTTCTTCTTTCTCCTTCTCAAGCAAGTTTTCCAAAGAAAAAGAAAAATCATTTTTCCCTGGAAAACATAGCACCCTCTTAAGTCAATATGGATTTTGCCACCAGCTTCACTGACAGCAGACTCGGGCTCACTTATGCAACATTTTGAAGCTCACAAAAGGCAGGATGATTCTGCAAAGAATGAATGGGCTGAAAATGAAATAGTGACATTCATCTATAATATTTTAACCACTTTCAAACCCCTTGTGGACAGAAAATAAAACACAACCCAGACTATCTTACTTTGAGCGGTCCTACTTAAGTATTGAGCAAACTTTATAATAATGGTAATAAAATGGTGCTTGAGGCAGTTTCAGCTATATTACATATTCTCTGTATACTATAGATATGGATGTATTCACCCTCTATATTGTATATGTATGTGTGAGTATTTACATATAGCACACATACATATATGTTTTATGTATGCATAGATACTAACTTTTCTAAGTTTTACTTCTTTCCCTCTCATAGCTGAAACTGCTGGTTACTAACATCCACATCATATTCTATGTATGAAGGATATAATTTATTTGTAAACTCAGGATGTTCTTGTTTTATAGAGTTGCTTGTATTTTATAATTTATTTACACATCATGGTTGGAAATGCTTATCTAAGTGCTATGCATTGAAGTGTATGTTTGCTAAATCCATTTCACTCTGTCCGTGGCTATGTTCTTTCTCATTATAACAGTGGTATAAAACAGGGCTAAGGAGGAGACAAACTGATGGATACAAAACTTATGCTGGTCCCACCGGTCATTAATTCCAGAAGAGGATGTAACAGTAGTGGATATATATATTTTATCAACTAAATTTTATGGGGGAAAAAAAGAAGAAAGAACAACATAAGGACCAGTTCCTAATGTGGAAAGTCACAGCCATTTCCAAGTTGATCAAAACATACATTAAGCCTTTTTCCATTAAAATTGTACAATTTATTGTTTGCTGGCTAAAAAAATATCCCTTTTGTGATTTCTGAGGTGTGAAACATTGTCAAAAATATGATGTCTGGAGAAAGAAAATCAAACTATAGTGGCATTAAATGTTTACTTTTATCTTACCAATATATTTGCCTCTCCCTCCTGACTGTTTCACTTTAGATGAGAGTATTTATGAAATGGCAAAGAAGGTGCTTTTGACCCGCAAGTGGATGTGCTATTATACTGATGGGAGTGAGCAAGATCAAACCTGAAAATAAAACAGCTGAAGGGGTTCTTCCAAGCAAGTATTGCTGAAAGGCAAATTCACCAGAAAACAACAATAAGGAGTTGCAGGGTTTGATAGTAATGACAGAAACATTACAACCAAACATAGCACCATTAACTGCTCCCCTGCTGCTGGCCAGAAACAGAAAGAAGACAGAGTCAGGGGGCCTGAATTGGTCAGGCTTTCATATGCGTTGCTTATGTATACATGTCTCCCTGGTTTAGTGGGGATTTCTCCATCTGCATCTGTGTGCAATGGAAAAATCTGAGACAAAACAAAGGATAACCTCACCTGGAGTACTGTGTGCAGGTCTGAAGCCCTCAATGTAGGAAAAACATGGACTTGATGGAGCGGGTCCAGAGGAGGGCCATGAAAGTGATCAGGAGGTTGGAACACCTTTGCTACAAGGACAGGCTGAGGGAGCTGGGGTTGTTCAGCCTGGAAGAGAGGAGGCTCTGGGGAGACCTAATGGCAGCCTTCCAGTACCTGAAGGGGACCTACAGGAAGGCTGGAGAGGGTGCATTTACAAAGGCCTGCAGTGACAGGATGAGGGGCAATGGCTTCAAGCTGGAGAAGGGCAGATTTAGATGGGATATTAAGAGTAGGTTCTTTACCATGAGAGTGGTGGACACTGGAACAGGTTGCCCAGGGAGGTGTTTGAGGCCCCTTCCCTGGAGATATTCAAGGTGAGGCTCAACAAGGCCCTGTGCAACCTGAGCTAGTTGGGGGTGTCCCTGCTGAATGCGTGAAGTTTGGACTAGATGACCCTAAAAGTCCTTTCCAGCCTGGACAATTCTATGATTCTATGATAAAAATGTATTTATAAGCGTAATTTTTTATCACCTCTGGGAACTGTGTCATATTTCCCTTGGTCCCCATGGAGGTATATAACACAATGGTGGGAGTAATAAAAACATGTTTGAGTCATTACTCAAGACATGCTTCTCCCTCAGAGAAGCTGCTGGCAGGTTCAGCTGACCCCTGAACTTCTGCTAAGGCGTGTGCAATGCCTGCTTGCCTTTTGCTCACATCTGTGGTGTTCCCAGTTGATAATTAAGGAATTGCCGCACTTGTTGGGCGAGATGTGGGTGAATGCTGAGAAAATCTCAAATGTCCCTTAACACTTGGATAAGCCCTGATGAGGATACTGTGCTCTTCCTATTGGAAGAAAGCAACATGTTGGGAGGAGGCGAAAGGAAACTATTTTAAAATCTCCTTAAAGACACATCATATGCTGGCAGATGAGTCCCTCATATGCCATACTTTAGGAGGGACTTATTAGCATGTGAGGCATCCAACTATTTGAAAGTTTGGTGAGCATTTAAAACAGTCCTGTCTTCTATCTGATTATTGTATCAGTTCAGTGGCAGAGCAGGCAGTCACAGTAGCAGGGGCTGCATTCATCTGCAGTGACCAGCTCTTCCAAATGAAAAATACCAAGGTGGCTACAGAGGCAAAGGCGGGCACATAATGAGCTGGTGTGGTGAAGAGGTGGGAGCTTCTCCTCCTTTTTCCTCTCCCACCAGCAAACCCTATGACTCCAGTACTACCTTAGCTGTTGCCCCTGGGCCAGTGAATTTGCATGCTGGTTCATCTCCACAGTAGCTGTAAATGAAGATAAACAGCCATTTCTTTTGTCTGTGGGCTGTTCAGAACAGCTCTGATTTGCTCTAAAGAGCTAAAAGGCTTATTCCCTATCTTTGAGGTAATTTGTCTTCATTGCTGTTATCATGCGACCACATCAGTATTAAAGAGCCTGAAGTGCTTTACAGTCACAAAAACAGAGAAAAATGGATTAGTGCAAGTCCTAGACTTTTTCTAAGGCAGAACTGATGGTAAGGAGCTCTATATGACCTGAAAACCAAATCAATTCACTCCTGGAGTTCTGCAGTCTTACAGACCTCATTGCTCCACAACTCCATTTGGGGAAAGACTGCCAGGAAAGGTTTTTCAGGCACAGAGCGAGAGTCAGGGCTCACACTTGGCAAAAGGCTGGTGTCCTTATGAGGCCTGCTTGAAACTGTTGGCACATCTTGTAAGCTAATGCCCTAGCCATGGCCAAGTCTGAACTTGTCCTTAAAACCAGTAACTTACCAGGCTAAAAATCAGGAAAGGGTTTAGTGTGGGAACCTGACAAGACCCCGTCTCCTCATGGGGTCATGAACAAGCTCCCCAACTACTGGAAAACCAGGAGAAGGGGAAGTAATTGCTAACAATGGTTCCTCTCCCACATCTGCCTGCCAAACACTGGGGCTCCCAGGACCTTATCCTCATTTTGGTTGGCAGCACTAGCTGCCTAGAAGCTGCTGAGGTGAGCCGGGAGCAAGAAAATTCAGCTCCCAGTGTCTCAGATGAACACAAAATTAATGTTTAGTTCCACCAGAAAAAGACCATCTGTGAGTGGATTTTATGTTTTATGATATCTGTTAGTATTCTTGACAGTTGCCAATCTGGCGGTTTTGGAGGCTGACATCTGCTATTTTAACCACTGAGCAATGCTATATTGGCTGTGACCACACAAATGCTCTACATTGTTCAAAGACCATTTTCATAACCTCTAAAAGCAAGTAGGTAGCTGATAGTCCTATCTACTCTCCCTTGAAGAACAACCCTGGTAGGTGCTGACTTGGGAAAATATCTAAGATGGCCAAAAAATGGTCCACACTTGTCTAGGGAAAAGATCTGCATTCATTTTCATACATGTTTACGTATGTCTTGTCTGTGGACACTTATTGCACAGGTTTGGCACCCAAGCTTTTCATCAGATTGCAACTTACATGCCAACCATCTGGCAGCCAAACCTATGCAGCTGTGTGCATTTGGCGCCCACCCAGATTTCCATTTCCATCTCCTAGATATCCAAGTGCGGTCAGATGCATGGGTGCGGTGTGTGGGACTCGGGGCTTGCTCCATGGAGGAACCCTCACACGCTTTAAAAGGAGCAAGGTCTGTCCTTGTCCCTGTCTTATCCCTGATCAGCCTTATGCTCTGGCCAGTGAGATGGGAGAAAAAAATGACATTTTCCTGTGCTCTGCAGACTCCTCCACACCAGTGCCATTGGATGCTCCATGCCACTGAGCATGGCCCCTTGCAAAATGTCCCTTTCGAGCTTGCTTGAAACAAGTGCACCCAGTAGCACTGAAGGACTAGCAGTGCTTTCACCTGCCCTGCCTTTTGTGCTGGTCCATGCGCAGTCCCCAGCTTGCTCCCATCTCTGTGTGGTAGCTGAGTGCCCAGAGACATGGCTGTGAAGAGATGTGGCAGCTGTGGGAAGATTCACAGCACTGTTTTTATTAAAGAGCAAGCTGCCTACTCCTAAGCCATATTTTATTGAAACCTCACCATACCCAGCAAGTGGTACCACAGAAGCCAACAAAGACACTCTAAACATACTTTTCTCCTAATTTCCAAGGACAATGGAAGGCATGGTGATTACATGAATAATGAGTAAGATAACAGTTGCCGTTACCCTGGGGCTGGTGAGTCTTGCTGCCCCCAGGGGCTGGCTAGCTGGGACTCCTGCCTGCCCCGAGTTTCTAGTGGCTCGAAAAACATCTCTGAAGGTTATACTTGAAGCCATGAAGATACTGTGAAATCCACAGAAAAGCTTATGGACAGCATCTAAGCTTTGTCATTGCAGACTTTACATCCATTGGACTCTATTCTTTCTGCTGGCAAGGCCCAAACAATAGAAAATAGCTATCCTGGTCTACTTGCCAATTGGCATTGTAGTGGCATAAAGTGGTCTGAAGAGTGGGGCAGTCACAGATACAAACTCTAGGTGCACACAAAATAAACCCATGGCCTATGAAGAGGGCTTCTTCACACCTAAGATCTTTGATGAGGTTGCATTTAGTGTGTGAGTACTGGGGCACTGAAATACTTTCACAGGGAAAAATTTGCTCTGGTCCTGATTTCTCCACCAAGTAAGATCACCTAGGCACTTGGGACTCATTCTATGAAATAGCTATATATTGCCTTTCTGAACAATTCCTGGCTTGTATTTATGTCCTGTTAACAGTTTGCTTTCCAAATTTTTGCATATCTTTGCAACGTACACTGGTCCAAGAGGCAGGTGTCCCAGCTTTCTGTGGCAGTTTAGTATAGGCATGAAAGTCAAAGTGTGTGAGCCTTCTTCGGAGGTCATTGTAAAGGTACACTTAGTTTCTTACTAAGGTGCTCCAGAGCTGGCTGGTTTCACCACTGTGTATCACCTAGACACGGGGACAGTGATGCTGCCTGTGCATAGATCCCATGACATGTCCCAGTACAATGTGGTTACAGGCTTGCTCTCCAGTCTGCAACTGATGCCAATGCTACTGGAGCAAGGACAAGGCAGTGCTGCACTGCAGAAAGGCAGGACACAGGGAAGACAAAGGGGATGGCAGGAACCAGTCCAGATCCATAGAAGCTGTTCATAGACTTGTCAGCAATTTAAGAACAGAGCGATACCAGACGAGTTGCAGAAAGGATGAACATGAAGGTGCCTCGCTCGCCCCTACACGTGGGACAAACAGTGGGGCCACCCAGCTGGCAGCCTGTGGCAGAGAAGCCATCTCATTTTAAGAGTCACTTCATTGCCACGCTGGATGTAGAAAATCCACTGGGGCTAGAGGAGGAAAAAAAAGAAACAATCCAAACTCCTATAATCTAATAGTTATGTCAAAGCCAGCCATGAAGATTTTGGGTGTTTTTTCTCTTCCTCAAACAGAAATTTATATAAAATTGACCCTCATGCTAAGCTATTTTGACCTCTTCATAAGCTGGACCATAAAGTGTGGAGGCTGTTTTACTGCCTTATCTTGCTGGGATTGTAAACCCTTGTAAACCTTTGAGCTTTAAATTCCCTCTATGACCCTAGGATTTCTTCTCTAGGTGAGACAGAGTAGATCTTTTTTTTGGTTTTTTTTTTGTTTTTTTTTTTAAGCATACAGTGAGGTAACTTGTGATTAAACCCAAAATAATCAAAGTGTTAAAGTGTTTGAGGTGGAGGAACAGCTGTAAAACCATTTCTATAAGAAATCATACACCTGACCACATCCTAGAAGTGGGCTGGCCAGGAGCTTGCCCACTCGCTGCCCTCCACTTCCCACAGAGGTTTTGCTGCAAGACAGTTCAGACAAGACCTGAGGGGTTTGGCAGGGCTGGATGAAGGCTGGCATAGGATCACTTGTGCCAAGCCTGGGCTTCTCTGCCTGGGACCATCTGACAGCCTGAGGCAGTTCAGGGTTTCCACCATTTTCATCTGGCAGACTGTGTAAGCTTTTTCATGGGAGTTGCAGGTGGTAGAGGGAGTGTAAACCTAATGACAACAAGGTCTGCTTTCCTCAGGCATCTTTTGCAAACCCACCTCCGCAGATGACCTCAGGCTGCAGAGCCCTGCTCCACAAAACAGTGGTGACAGACCATGCAACCCCCATGGCCAGGCATTGGAGGAAGGCAGATGGCACTAGGACTGGTCTGGCTCAGCTGGCACCAGGGAGTGACAGGCACAAAAAAGCTGCCACAGTCCGAAGCTGAAGTAGTAGCTGAATCATAGAACAGTTAGAGTTGGAAGGGACCTTAAAGTTCGTCGAGTTCCAACCCTCCTGACATAGGCACTTGTCCTTATTAACTGTTGTTCTCTGACACTTGCCAAGAGAAGAGCTAAAAGTTTCCATGCCGCTTCAGAAATGATGCTTTGGGGTTTTTTTCCTTAATAGTTTTTTTGCTCTCTGTGCCCTCCCACTTTCCCCACCATAAACTTGACATGACATCTTTTAAAAAGGATAAAACCTCTACAGATTCAAGTGTGATGCTCCCAGGGGAGAAGCTGCAGCACTGGCAGAGCAGGACACAAAGAGGGCAGAGAGGAAGGCACAGATTTCCCTGTAGTGCAGAGCAGGGAAGTGGGAAATGCCCTGTAGCTCATGAAACGCTGGTTGCTGTGTGAGGTGGGGGACCTGCTCCAAGGCACCTTCCCCCTGTCCTGTGAAAAGTACAATATGCTCTAAAGCTGGCTTTGGTACAGTGCTGCATTCCCCACATGTAGAGGAAAGGTGTTCGCTGAAGGCATCACACCAGGCAGGAGGAACAAAATCCCTGCCTTTGCCTCTCCCAGCTCCTCATATGGCTCTGGTCTGTATTGAGATACCTGCCTAAGTGGCTGACTGTCTGACAAGGCTCAATCCAGAGGAAAGATACCCAGGTGGAAGTCCATCTGGGTTATGGACTAGATTTGAGTGAGTCTGTTGGTCTGCAGAGCTCTAAACCTACATCTTTTCTGCAGGTCTGATTACACCAACCAGGGGCTTCTCATTAAACTGGCCTTTTTCCAGCTCATGAACAGGACAAGCTCCTCACTCCCACCATCCAACAACCATCATTTCTTGAAACTAAGCAGCAGATTTCAAAGGGCTGTTTGACAGCAGAGATGTTGGTCTCCTGATGAGCTTCTCCACCACCTTGGAAAGGACTCCTTTGCCAAGAGTTTAGATTAAAATAGTAAAATGAGCAGCTTTGTGCCCTGGGTGTATCACAGTGGCATGACACAGATTGCATGAAAAGCTTTGTGACTCTGATGAAATGAACTTGGACAATGCCTGTCTAAAAGATTTTTATCCATCTTCCCAACTACCAGCCATAAAGCAAGGCAGCATCCTGGTCTGGTGGCTCTGGTGGCTGCTCCATCGCAGTATTCCACGTCTTTCTGGTTTCCAGAGTCTCTGTGTTGGCAGTTTAAGGCATCTTTGCCAATTCCCTTGTTTGCATGTTGAATTGCAGTTTTCCTTCAGTAAAATAAACTACAAACAAACAATCAGCACAGAACTATTTACAGAAAATTAAAAAAAAAAAAAGATTTCTGTCAGTTTTACACAAATAATGTAACGGTCCCCACAGAAAACATTTGGTAAGGGGAAAAACAATTCTTTGTCTACCCACATTACAGTAACCTTTTCAAATACCATTTTTTACCAGTACCTTCAGCCACAGATGTTTAGAAATTAATATTCCCAACTTCTGATAGAGTATTGCCCTCACCCAGCATTCCTGTTAGCAGGATGGAGTACTTCACTCTCCAGTAATGGCATTGTGATCATGGTCCTGTACAGGGTATAAGCTAGGTACACGATGTTAATGTCATTAAGGCGAATATAAAACCAGAAACTGCTAGTACCTCACCAAGAAATTTCTCCCCAGAGCATGATGTGACTGAGAAGGAGACTGAAGTACAAGAAGGGCCCTTGCATGCTAATAGAAGAAAGGATATTGCCCAGGAGAACAGAAACAATCCCTGCACTCAGTGACTGCTCCCTTTCACGCAGTCCCCATCATCTCTGTTGCTCCAGGGGTGTAGTAGCTCCTAGGGGAGTAGTTTCCAGGCCACCAGCTGTCCCTCAACCGTATGGTTACTGCTGTAGAGAGATGAATTAATCTCTGCAGTAGTGTGATGCCCATGCCTCTCTCCAAGAGCTCTTCACCAGAACAGCTTTTTCATCCTTCACTGTGGGCTCCTGCAGTATGTTGCTGCCAGTGGGAGGGGTGGCAGCTCAGTGACTTCCCAACATGTCCCCAGCTTTGCAAGGGACAGCACAAGGAGGATCAGGCCAGACCTCTTCTCTGCCTGTTCCACCATGGGATGCTCAGCACCACACCTGACACCTACTACAAAGGAAGGCAACACTAAAGGTGCTTCATTAAAAGTAAACAGAGAAGTACAGCATGAGGCCTGGGGGAGGGGAAGAATGTAACTATGCTAATTTTCTCATCAGACATCCTTCTCTATTACTGTCTCCTGGCTCCTGCTCTGAAAGTCAAGTGGAATTGTCAAGAGGAACCACCTGTGATTTAAAGTGCAGTTTTCCTCCAAGAGGTATGTAAAAATTGCCACCTTCCTAATCGGAGCCTCTGGGGACTGGGGATCAGAGCTGCTGAATTGGAGGGGCGGAGGAAGAAAACTGCTCTTCCCTCCAGTCTCTCCAGCCCCACTAGACCAGTACTTAGTGGAAACAGAGGTGGGAGAGTAGGGTCTTTAGCTCCAGGTAAGGAGACCAGCAAGTGCTGCCTGCCTGAGCCCAGGAGATGGAGAGGAACTTTACGCAGAGAAGAAGCTGAGTGATTACCCACTTCATCCTGTCCTGGGGTCAGTGGGATGAAGAGATTGTGCTCTGTCCTCATTTAGGGAACTTTGGAGTTAAAAAAGACTCAAGCAGGATGCTTCAGCCCTGCTTGCTTGCTGTGAGCCCCATCAGAATTTGGTTAACAAGGAGCTGGAGCACCTGAGACTACTGGAAAGCTTGTGTGTATGTGCCTTTGTCTGCGCGCCTGTCTCTGTAGCTATATAGAGATATATTTAAAAGAAGGTTAATTGGTCTTCTGGGAACTATAAAGAACTTGTTAGGTTCCTCTGTGTGAGCTGTGACTGTATGAAGCCTAATTACTAAGCGTGAGTTATTCTTTTTTTGGGGGGGAGGAATCTCTAAGGTCCTTATTAAAACCTACAAAAAATGCTAAAGAATGATGGAATTAGAATTGATTTGTCCATGCTGATTACAAGCTCAAAGCAAATAAAAAGGTTGAACTTTCCATGAAATACTAATGGGGGGTCATATAAGCATGGCTTACACCTTGCTATTGGCAGGGTAAACAGAAACCCCTGTGCTGAACGGCAAGAACAGCAGACGGCAGACTTTCAGGTATAGGGTGTACTCTCTATGCTTAGGGCAGGAAACATACACACTGCCCTGTTCTTGTAGAGAGCATTTTACAAACCAGCCATCTCAAATGCATTTTTAGGCTGATTAACTTTGTAAAATCAGAACTGAAACAGAAAAAGGACTTTTGTATAAGAAAATGTGCCTTGATAAGAAAGTGAAAAAAGCCATTTTAAAAGGTGGGGAAGTGGGGGCAAGGAGGGATGGTGAGGTGGAAAGAGGGACTCTGACGTGGCTTTGGTCTGAAATGCCCAAAAGCATTTGCTTTGGATTTTTTGATTGTGGTTTAGTATTTGCTAAAGTGCTTTGTTTGAAGACCAAAGCTTTCTCAATGTGGTGGAAGCACAGCTTAGGCAGGGGCAGCTCATAGCACCCTGTCCGTGCGTGGCAACTGAGTTTTGGAGGAACAGAAGGCAGTACCTGTAATGACAAGAAAATACAAAGATGCCATTCCATTCCCTGCATCCCGCAATGACAAAGCCCAACTATGGACATTAGTCTGACCCTGGCTGATTTGCCCAAGGTCAGACCGTTTCTGGTGCAGTGGAGAAGCCAAGCCAGAACTCTACACCCTTAACTGTAAGACCTTCCTTCTTCTCCTTGTCTTATGGAAGATTTAATTCTGAATGAGGGGGAAAAAAAATCCTTATAATTGGCACAACCTCTGATAAAAACAGAACTCTTGTTCATTAAGAGTCTTGCAGTGGCCAGGGAGTAGTTGGAATGTGCTGTGCAGGGAAATAGCCTCGGTATTTCATAAATATGCTGTGTTAGGAAATAACAACTCTAAGAAAAGGTAGCTTTAAAAATCCAGCCATCAGGGAGCAGGGTTACAGCAAGAAACAGAGAAAGGGCTGAGGAGTGTGAGAGTTTTACTGGCATAAACCCGTACACAACTCCACATGCAGGCTGGTAGATTCTAGGAAGTCACAGCTCTAAAAAAGTCAGTTCAGTGCATTGTCTCACAAGTGTCTTTACTTTCTACTGCTACGTGCCGCAAGTTCTGTTTGATAAGAGCCCAGAGTTTATACTTTCAGCATCAGCTCAGCACACCTTGAGGATACAGATATGGAGAACTAAAGAAACAGCACAGTTTAAGGAACTGATTTTATTTATTTATTTTTTTAAGACATGTTTTATTTAAATGTTATCAATTATTCTCAGCAAAGCTGTATCATCCCCCATGGTTTTTTTCTGTGTGTTGGCATTGGTTTTAGTCCACATACATACTACACTGCAACTCTCACTCTAAGTGCAATCATAGAATCATAGAAACGCAAGGTTGGATCTACAAGATTATCTAGTCCAACTGTCCTCCTATCACCAATACTAACCACTAGCAGTCTAACTTTGCTGCTCCTGGACCAATTTAAGGAATAGTGACAAATGAAAAGTAACTTAAAATATATTTCTAAACCTTGGGGTGAACCCAAATTACCATTACTTTCCAAAAGGTAACAGCAAATTCTCTGACCCACTGGAAGGAAGCAGCGAGCCTGCTGGCATTACGGATAATGATGCAGTCTGCCTCTCTCTGACTTTAGCATCTTTATCTTAGCAAGCTGATACCACCTGAAAAATTTGACGGATATTATTCTTGAAGGCCAAAACATGATGTCTGTACAAAGGCAACTCCAGCTACTTCTTTGAGTCTGAGCTGAAAAAATAAGATTACTTGATTTAAAATGAGTGCTTATCTAATGTTCCTTCCTCACTGGCACGCTTGCTTGCTACCGCACTTTCAAATGGTGCATTTAGCTAAATCTTTCTGCAGTCACTGGCAGCCTTTTTTTTTTGTTCTTTTTTTTATAAAATAGACTGGAGTGGGAATATTGGGAGAGAAAAATCTGCTCGTGACACCCTCCCCTGCATCATTGTCAACCCTGCTGGTGGTGTTAGTACGTGTGAACTTCCAAGGGAAACCACTCAGTAAATGACTGAAATCAAACAGAAAAATTTACTCTTTCCTTGACCGAGCTGAAAGAAATGCAAGTTTTGCATCAACAGTGAAGAATATAAAGCATGAATTATACCCCCACGCTAAGTAATCTCCTCAGACCAACCCAGAGAAGAAGACCAGGGAGGGCAGGCAACAGAGCGATGTCCTCATGACACTGATCTGGAAAGGTGAGCCACAGACCAAGAGGGACCCAGTTTGGTTTCTTGAATTGCTCAGCAAGTAATTTCCTACAGCCCTACTATCTGCTATAGACCACTGCTGGAGAGAAAATACCAGTGTAGGTAGATCCTTTGGCTTGATGTAATGAGGCCTTTCTCATCAGTCAGCAGGTAGCTCTGACTGTCCCCATCCTTTCTTGCTGCTGTGTTTGGAGACTTGAGGTGTTCTTGGTCCAGAAGCCCCAAAGCCAGCAGTGCAGTTCATACACACAGACATGTCTGCATACATGAGAACCGGTGGGTCATCTCCCAGTATATACTGCCTAAACTAATGCATCACCCTACCTTACATTCTGAAGTCCCTTCCATGGGAAAAAGTTATGTAATCATGTGATAACATCATCTTTATTCAAAAGCACATTAGAACATAATTTCTAATTGCATGTACCCCTTCAAAACCAGAAAATAGCTCAAACTACTCCTCACAATTTCTGATTGTCCATCAGTGATGCCATTATTTTGTCAGAAATCCCAATAAATGCAAAGGTCTGACCTTTTCTCTTCCGATAATTTCTTTTTCATAATAGCAAGAAGACCCAACCAAGCAGTGAATTTCTGCGAGGATTATTGCACTTCTTGGGTGGTTTGATATGACTTGGCCTCTGGCATCAAGCCATGTTATGTACTCCAGAAATGCACCGCATTTCATAGGTTATTGCTTGCATATTACTGCTGGGCAAGTGAACGCTCCATACGCTGGAACAAATTCAAATGCCTTGAAAGGAGATATCTTCCTCAGCATTGGCATTCGTGTGCTGTGGCTGTAAATTACGCCCAGAGTGTTCATTTTCTTTTTAAATGTGTTCTCATCTCATAATAATTAATGGTGTCAAGTTACTGGTGTGAAAAAAGCCTGACTTCACAACAACAATGGATTAATGAAATAACAGTCATGGCTGGAGTAGCAGCAATAAATTGTTAGTGAGGAGTGACACACCTGAAGTGATACTTTCAAAGGCCTTAAATTATTTAGGTTTCAAAACTGCTCATAAATATTTGGCTTTTGTTAACATTTGTTTCTGTGTTAAAAATGGAAGTGAGCAGCTCTGGAGAGAACAACTCTCTTGCTGATGAGCGTGGGGAAGGGGGTGTGTGTGTGTGTGTGTGTGTGTGCTTTCCAAGACATCCCTCTCTCCCCCAGGGATGACCTCCAAAGTCAGTGGTCATCGATAGTTCTCAGAACTTCAGTATTTGGGAAACTGAAATCCAAACCCCACAGGCTCAGAAAGGTCTAGAAACCACGCTGCCGAGCTCATAGGTCCAAATCTCTTTTTAAAACTAGGATGAAGTGAGAAACTCCTAAAGCAGTAAAAATGAGGAGAAAACAGGATAAGCACTTTCCACATAGATACCCTTTTGATTAAATTGTTTATTCAATCTATTTTAATATTCAATATTATACCATATGAAATGCAAGAAGAAGAGGGACAGAGCCCTGCAGATATATTGGGAAGGAGGAAAATCTCATTTAGAACACTGGGAAACTTATTTGATGTCAAAGAGCACTGCATCAGGCTTTTAGGAGCCACACCTAAGGGCAAGGCAAAGGCAAAGAATATATTTGCTCTACTTATAATGTGTGTGACATGGGATCCTTAATTGCTGACATAAACAGGTATAAAAAATTGATTGCTGATATAACTGGAATTATATGACTTTATAATTGATGAAGACTCTATATGCATTTCCCAATTCTTATTATTATTGAAGTAGGTGTTGTAAATTGATTTGTTATTGTCAATTAGATTGTTTGTTAGAAAAAATAAATCTGAAAATTGCATTCTCCTACAAACATCAACTTAATTCAGGATCAATTCAGCAAAACTTATAATTACTAAACATTATTTTAAAGCAGATGGAATCTAATGAAAAGACACCAACATCATCAAAAAGCTTCCCAATGTAATAAAAAGCATTCGATTTCCTTTCTCCTTAAATACTTTATTTTCCAGACTGGAGGTTTTCTTCACTGAATTCTCATGCTGGCCTCACACTGTTCCTTTATCTCCATCAAGGCTTGCATCAGGCTGTGGTCTGCCCCATGGGTCACCTTCATAATATTATAGGCCTTGAGGAAAGAACAGAAGGGGATGCGTTAGTCATTGTGCAGACCGTATGAAGGGGTTGGTCACTGCAATGAGGCAGGGATCTAAGTACTGGTCCTCTGGTGGTTGGCAGCTGGGGATTTGAATGCATGGCATAATAGAAATAGGAGTGGGGTATCCCACAGTATAACGATTGTCCCTGGCAAAGGAGGAGGCACTGACACATTATTATTAGGTGTTAAAGCCCACTCATACATTGCTCAGATGGATATTCGGAATAGTAGAGAAAGATACTTTTGCACTGAAGCATGAAGGCCATTTTAAGATTGGTCAAATACAACATGCAAGGTTTACATACATTATTTAAGAGTTGATTGTAATGTTCATGGTGTTAGCCTCCAAGTCCTGCAAATAGAAATGGCTTAATGCTTAACCAATGGAATAAAGTACCTTAACTGTATCAGGAGAAACTACACATAGTATCATACAAATAAGTTCATTAATAGATTCACTCTAAAAGGCACTGGAACAGGTTGCCCAGGAAGATGTGGATGCCCCATCCCTGGAAATGTTTAAGGCCAGGCTGGATGGGGCTTTGAGCAACCTGCTCTAGTGGGAGGTGTCCCTGCCCATGGCAGGGCGGGGTTGGAACTTGATGATCTTTAAGGTCCCTTCCAACTCTAATCATTCTGTAATTCTAAAAAGGCATAAAAAGGAATGGTTCTTTGCTGGTTTTCCCAGGGATTATTATGTTGTGTATTGGTCATCTTATATTGCTGGGACAATTTACACTTGCTGATATTGCCTTTAGTGTGGCTGATTCCCTGCCACAGATATGTCTGAAATGCTCTTTTCCCAGCTCATGCTTAGATCATCCTTCTGTGATGATCTAGATCATCACTCTACGATGACTCTGCTTCTTCCACCTATTAAATTTCTCCTCAGAGAAGTACCAGGTGGAAATTGATTCAGCGGTTCTGAATAAATGGAGAAGGGAGCTAGAAGTGTACTGGTAGGAAAAAAGACATCAGAGATTTTTCCTCATGCCAAACTGAAGAATTGTCAAAAAAGAACTGCAGCCTGTGTTTCACTGCGTTCCTGGTCCAATCAGCTGATAACATTCAGCTTGATCAGCTACTGGATTGCAGAAAAAGAATCTTTTTGGAAACAAGTCTTGAATAAGAGACCTCACTTAAATTGGAAAGAGAAACCCAAAAATAAATATATTCTTTGGGGGAATGAATGAATGAAAGACTACTTCCAAATTCTATAGACTCACAGGCATATGGAAATTCTAGCATAGTTTAGTTTTGCTTAAAATTAGCCACTTTTTAAAAGATGTAGGCAGCAAAAGAATGAAAAAACAAGTTGAAATAGCAGTCAAAACAAAACAGAGAATGAGGAGCTCTAAAAAGAGTCAAATATGTTCTGAGCTACCACAATGCTTTAGTATGAAATGATAAAATGCTTGAACAGAACAATGGAAATGCTTTCCTCACTATCAGAAATTCCTCAGAAATGTGGAATAAATTCAGAAATCCTCAATTTTTTAATATTTCTATTTTAACAGAAATACAAAGCTGGTCATGTTTTTGCCAAAGGTTTGCAAGTAAGTCATAATTATGTTCCCCGAAAAGACTACCTAAATTGTTCAAAGTGTTCTGCTTTTCCTAATTTAACACACTGGGGGGAAATGTTGTAAAATGTTGCAAAGAATAGATCACAAAAGTATTTCAACAGGAAGTGTGTGGTATTAAGCTGTACAAGAGCTTTTTTTTTTTTTTTTTTTTTTAAGATAAGTAATTGAAAAAGCAGTGTTAAAAGCAGGAATAAGAGCCAGTCCTTACCTGGCAGAGACTGGGATGGGAGATCGATGAACACTAGCATGGGCTAGGAATCCCTGGATAGAGAGCTGCAGGTAGAATCCCATGTGTGTTGCACTGCAGCAAGACATAGCTGCACTCAAGAGAGCTAGGAAGGGACAAGGCCACTCTAGAGCAAAGTGGCTGGGTGAATTGGCCACTGATCCAGACACACAGTGTTTGCATGCCATGGCCAAGAAAGCTGATGGATTTATTGTGAATGACATATGCTAAGAGCTGTGCATCTGATACATCTGAGCCATAGTCCCAGGGCAGCTGACCTTGGTAGTCCACCTACAGGACAGAGGTCAGGCTAATAGTGATGGACCTGGACAACCCAATGCACAGCCACAGATGTCCATATGCATATGCCTCTGTTAATAGGCAAAAATTCTTAATATCAATCCCAATCTTGAGATAATGCTACCATTGCTGACTTCTCCCTCGTCTCCAACATTTCATTTCCATTTGCACAGTATGGCAGATAAATGCACACAGTCTTTAGCCATTTGTCTCCTTCAGGGAGATGCAATGTACTGTCTCACACACTGTGGTGCAAGTCAAAGTCAGCTGTATCAAAGTTAGAATAGCAGTGGCTTTTGTAATCCACAAATTAAATTGGCATTAACCTACTGTAGCTGTTTTTGCAAAGGTCAGTGAAAAATGTGGGATAATTTCACCTCCAGTGCCAGGACTTGTTTTACTCTTCAGAAGCAGTAATATGCAGGCCCTCTGAACACACCCCTGCTCTCCTCAATCACACAGCTAACTTGCAGATTCCAGGCTGAGCAGGGACCTGTGGTCTGTGTGGTCTTCCTCTCAGCTAAAAGAACAAATCTAATTATGAAAAACTATAGTAATCACAAGACAGGAACACAGGCCACAGTGTCATCAACCACACACTGTCTCCCTGAAGAATAAAAAACCCATTACATTAGTGGTATGGCCATTGCTCCATGAATGCAAATGAAATGCAGCGCAGTTGTTCGTGCCTGATTTGCATAGGGATGGGATGGGATGCCCATCACCATGGCTGCAGGGAACTGTGTGCAGATGCAAGACAGCACCGCTCTGCCACAGGGAAAGCAGAAGGCAAATGGCCACCTGCCAAAATGGCACGACACAAAATAACATTTCAGAGGGAGTATCTGTGTTTTTCCATCTCTCTTGTTCAAAGGGCACACCTGTTAAAGCAGGCAAAATCACAGCTACTGTCAACCACAGCTGGTAAACAATTCAGAGTTTGAAGAAAACACCTAGAGAAAGAGGAGTTCTTCAATGTTGCTGTGAAACCTTGGAGGGATTTTATCCCAGTTCCTGCACTTTTCACCTCCACATCAGGGACTACAGGAGGAAGGGAAGTGATATTGTATTTATTGCAGGCCTTCATGAGAGAAGACAGCCATGCCTATCAACTCATGGGAGGACAATGGTCCTCCTGCAACTGTGTCAGACAAGTGCAGGGTCTACAGGGAAACTGGCTGGTCAGTGTCATACATATGTACATCCTCCTACTCAGCTGCCACCATCCTCACCAGCCATTGCTCAGCAGCTGGACACTGCTGCCCTTCTTGGGAAGACACCACCATCATCACCACCACAGCTCAGAGGATGGAGCAGCAGCTGAGACAATGTGCTGCAGCACTCATTGGCTTGCTTCAAGGAGATGACACTCAGAAATGAAGTCTTCTTGAATCCAAGCCTTCTCCTTTGCACCTTGCCTGTCCTCCTAAACGAAGTCCAGGTCCACTCAGGTTATGGGCAACCAAAGAGGTGAGCTTACAGTCTTGTGAAGGTGAAAAATGACACCTAACAAATATTTATGCCAATGAGAGCATCTCAGGACAAATCTACACACTTCTGAGGGACTCCAGTGACCTCCTGAGATGCAGACTCATCCTGGGTTCCTGCAACAGTGCTGCTCTCTTGTCAAGAAGCTTTTCTCTTCAGAAGACAGCATGTTGCAATTTTTATTATGGCTGCTTTTTACAGTCATTCCAGGCCCTTTTAAATGAGATATTTCAGAATGGACTGCAGCTCCAGTCTTTTGCTGACAAATGTTTTCCTGCTCTATAATTCCATTTGTCCTCCCACCATTGCATCTTTCATCTATATATGTATATAAATTTAATAATAATATGTTGGTTGTACAATAAACCAAGGGCTACCTTCAGGTTTTATTTCAGAAGTGGAGTATTTGCTCTCTCTTAACACGTATATTTCCAAAACCTGGCAAATTAGATTCTGCGAGGCCTAATATACTTTTAGGGGGTGATTTCATTTTAAAGGATAACATAAAGCCTTGCACATTACTTAAGCCTTCTTTGGGTGTGCAGGGCAGAGAGCTAAACGCAAAAGGCACTAAGAGTAAGGTGGCTACGATAGTGATTCATTTTTGGGTGGCACTGAGAGCAGCAGTAAGGGCTGGGCTGCAGAGCTGTGTATGAAGATCTACTGTTCTTAACAGACTGCGCATCTGATGCAGAGAAGCTGTCAGTCCCCAGCAGCTCCCAGGCTGTGCCTGATTAAGCAGGATTTATATGTGAGGTGAATTTCACTCAGATCTCAATTCCTCTGCACCTTCCACATCCTTCTCCTTAATGCTGCACTGAAATTAGTCTGACGAGGGCTCCAACAGGGTGCTATTCAGTGTCAGAGTGTATTAAGAAGAGTAATGAAGCAGAGAAGGTAATGGAGTTTCTGCTCTGAGCATGTGGCATGCTCTGTTGACACATCTAATCACAAAGGGCCAAACTGTGTTCTCATATCACTGTAGGACATTATCTGAGTTCTATTAGGAATCACATTTTTTACTTGCAACAAACTGGGAATTACATCTTGCTCTAATTTGATCTAGTGTAGACAGCAATGAACAGAATCAGTTTCAGACTTTATCCGAAGAAGTGTTGTGTCCTGTGCTTACAAGTTGCTTGCAGGAACAGGATGACAAAAAGGTTTTCCTCCTCTCAGCTGTGCTCCCAGAAAGTGGAGTTCAGTCTCCCCATCCCACACATATGGGTGAAAAGGGGGAGGCTGAACAGGGAATAGACAAAAACCACAACAGGATTAGTTTGTAAATGGTTCTGCATCCCATCTGTAAAACACTTACTGTGTCCTCAAGGAGCACTCATGGTTTGGAGACCACTGTTAGGGATGCACCAACATATGTCATAGAAGAGTAAGCAGCACTTTTCAGGGAAAGAGGAGATCACAGCTTGAAAAAAGGTTTCGGTGTTAGGCATTGCTCAGTATTCAAAGGATAATACAGTAGCAATCTGGCTTACAATGGGCAACTTCACTAAACACAGACAAAACCCCATCACAACATCCACCTTCACTGATGAGCAGCATTCAGATGTCTCTAGGGGAATTCTCTTCAGTTTAATTTAATGCAGCATCATGTGAGAAATGCAATTAGAGTAATGCCTGTTGATATACTGTGGCAGGACGAATGAAAATATAAGCTCCTCTGACTGAGGTCTCACTCCACCTGCTAAAATGGAAAGTGTGAATGTTTGGAAATTATAAATATTACAGGGGAAACATCAGAAGAGATTACCTGGCAAACGACAGATATATGACTTACTTCTGAATACTGCATGGAAAATAGAATTGATTACTCTTCCATCTGCTTTTTAATGATGAGAATTGGCCATAATTTAAGTTAAATATATCAAGTGAAGATTTAAGTTACCAAGACTTAATAAGACTGTCATCGTATTAAATACCAATTTATTATTTCAACATGTGGAAATTATCAGTTATGCAGCTTGTGTAATTAGTCATATATTAAAACCAAATACATAAGGGGGTTGAAAACAGTAAGTACAAAATACTAAATTATCTAGAGAGTCCTGACTGATCTTAACTTTAATAGAGATCCAAGCAGGAGTAAAAGCTACTTCTTCCCCCACCCTCATTGCAGACACCCATCCCCTTCTATACCAAGCGTCTGCCCCAACTCTTTGCCACAAGACTAGCACTTCATATAGCATGGATGTTAAGAAAAGGGGACAGACAGCCAATTTCTGGACTTCTTTCCAACACTGGGGCCAGCACTGGGGCTCTCTCCATCACAGCAGCAACAGGCAAGTAGCTTGACCAGGTGGCTTTCTGCAGCACCCAGCAAAGGCAATGAGGAGGCTGTCAGGCCCTGAAGGCGGGCCAAGAAACAAGAGGGGGAAACCACACGGACAATGTACTATCTTCAGGCCATGTTGACATCAGGACGATCAATAATACAAGAGAATAAGGGTAAGACCTCTTTGAGGGGAACTGGAGGCAGCACATCTTCCAGGGGAAGAAAGAACACCCTCGCAGTAATTGAGGGCTTGAGATGGGAACTGAGTGAGACTTTATGTTCTGAGCTCATGTTGCACATGGAAGGGGATTCTGGAATATATTTAAGATGATACTAACAGCAATGTAACGGCAGGACAAATAAAAGCCTGGGGTAGGAGGAAACTAATAAAAATCAGCTCAAGTACAGGAGGGATGGCTTAAAGCAGAAATGTAACTAGCAAAGCACCAGCTGCAAAACTGGATCAGAGAAGAGAAAGATAATGAATGATATAGAAATAGAAGGGATCTGGAAGCATGTCTGTTGGTTTGGTGTGGCTCACAGTAAGAAAAAAACTCAAAACATTAAAGACAAAATTCTCCAGTCTGAAATCACAGATCCCTGATAGGGAATAAGGAGGGTAGGAACTGCAGCTGCTGTTCTTGTTTGTACTTTTGGTGCTCCCAGATTCACTTTGCTGTGGTGAGAAGGAGAGTATGAGGCACTGAGATACCATTACATCTTCAGATCTAATAGTAATTTTTCATCCAGGCACCTCTGAGCTACCAAACTGCAATTAGCAGTGACTGATACTGCTGAAGTGCCTGAAATGCTGAGCAACAGTGACCCACCACCACATTCTTCTCCAACCTGGGGAAACACCACTGGCGGAAAAAGCCACGAGGAGTATCCAACGGTGTGAGGTACAGTCAGAGCATAGGTGGGGAACACACAGCAGGTTCGTGGGAAGAGAGGGAGGGGGACAGAGAAGAAACACTTCACAATACTGACCTGTTTCAAGGTCTCCAGAGCTTGAGGAAACATATTTTGACTGTACTGCAGTTTGCCCACTCGCATTAGCTGGACAGCCCTCAGTGGATGGAAACCAGGATAATATAGTCTGCAGAGAAAAAGGAGGAAAATGTGTCACTGTCAGCTCTCACCTTCACAGTCACTGCCTCTGCGGAGAGCTATTAGGGTGGGACTGCAAAGTCACTGTGAATGTTAATAAGGTACTCGGAGAAAATTAGCTGCACTACTGAGAAGCATGAAATACTGAGGGGAATTAGCAAATTATTACTCTCCATCTCCGAGGAATGCCTTTAACATTATCCTGTTAGAAAGTGACAGGAGTGGGATTATTGAATTCGCTACTGTTGGAGAATACAATAGCATTTACTGTAGTTAGGGTTGCAAACAGAGGTCGTTCACAATCCCAGGTCTCTGGAGACCTATAATTTTTAAGAGGAAGTTTCAGCAGGGAACCCAATCCTGGATCCTCCAAGATGAAGGAAAAGGACTGCAGGGAAAGCACATATGCCAATATTTCTGAGGGTTTGCTTGCTGCTTCCTGTTGGAGAAAGAACTTGTGCATCTAGACGAGGTATCTGCTAGTGTGAGGATACACTCCTATTCTTACTCATTAATTTCACAGAAACAGAGGTTTTCCATCAATCTCACTGGAGTTAATAAAAACAGAACTATGGTCTCTCTTTTTTTTTTTTTTTTTTTTTTTTTTTTCTTTTTTTTCTAGCAAGTAGGTCATCATTAATTCCTGTCAAAGTGTTCTTGAAACATGCGTGCTTCCATGGTGGCCAGTCTGCATTTCTAAATCCCACTGTCCCTTGGCTCACAACACCTGGATTCCACCCCAGCCTGATGACCTGCATGTGGAGAGCACTGCATTTCAGAAGAGCAGCCTCAGGACTGCAGAAAGCTGTCGATGTGACTTGCCTGGAACTGGCCAGCAGGAAACATGAGATGAAGAGACACACCTGGAAATTAAGTCACTTGCAAAAGATCTTATATCTTTTTTGACTAACTACACAAATGAAAGAATAAAAGCCTCAAGCACAATTCACCAAAGACAAACTTCCTATTTGATCAAACAGCATTTTATTTCCTCAGGTTTACTCAGCAGTGTGCTTGGGGAGTATCTACAGAATTTTCTACAGAACTTTCACAATTGCAGGAAGAAAAGCCAATAAGCTTCACAAAATCGACTCTGCACGAGTAGGATTAAATGCATACTAAGATGTAAAATGATGTAAATTTGTACAATGACTGTGGAACTTCTGACAAGTCCGCATGCAAATGAATGAGTTATTTCTCTCCATTTTTCACCAGTGAAAATATGATTAAATACAACTGTTTGTTTAAATGGCAGTGTATCTGCCTGTCCTTACAAATCTCAAATGAAGATATGTGAACATCATGGAAAATGTTTGCACACCCAAACCCCCCTTTTGTGCTGATCCTATGCAGTTTCAGTGAAGACATACAGAAACACATGGGAAGCATGCCTGGCAGGATCTCAGGAGCAACAGCTCTTTATCTGCCAAAGCCTCTCATGAAGCAGCAGAAATCAACTCCTCAATGAGAACAATTCATCCTGAATTGCCACAAGCGTCCCCTGCTCAGACCCCTTGTGGGCTGCAGTTCAAAAAGTCTGGAAAGCCAGCAGATGAGAGAAGAATTATAACACTTACCTGAGTCCAAACTGACCACTTGTGAACTTCAAGGATCTTAGTTAAACAAACACTGGAAAATTATCAGTAGGTTTATTTTCAGATTTTGTTTCAGGCTATTGCATCTATTAACATGGTGCTATCTGCTACGAGTTAAATAGGAAGAAAATGCAAGTAGGTCAGAGATTTTGATGTGAATTAGTGAAGGGTAATAGAAATTGCAGCACCAACATGGCACAAATAAGAGTAGTGAGCATATGCACCACTTTGTAAAAACTGCAAAAAAAAAAATAACGACACTATATGATTGCATACATCTGCCCTCGTTGGTGACTGCTGCAAAGGAAGGAGTAGAAACATCATTCCCTCTCCTCTGGGCAACTGAAATGCCAGGTTGGCTCGGGCAAGAATCACAACCACAGAAGGAGCCAGGGAGGCAAAGACTTTTGCATGAGATGGTAAGTCATCTCTGCAATCCTTACTAGTCTGCTGTATCCGGACAGCTCTGATTCTTTTTCCACTTCTCCTTCACAGCCTCTTCACATCTCCTTTGTTCCACACTTTTACTTTTCATCCTTTCAACCATCTTTTCAATGTTTTTGCCTTTCCTCTTCCTCCTGAATAACCAGCCCGATCCAAAATACCAACACAAACAGGGAACTTGGGTCCTGCCTCGCCTGCAGCCACAACAGGGATGGGAGCTCATGTGGACAAACCCAGTTTTAGTTCAGTAACATGACATCTGCTAAACTTCACACGGGTCCATCAGAATTCAGAATCTGCCCCGCCATGCAAGCAGGTTTCTTTCTATGGATCATTCATTTACCTGTAAAGATTTAGGACTGCAGTATATGCAATACCAGAGAAAACAGGCAGCAATTTAGCAATGTCAGGTACTTGGCCCAGACTGCCAGCCATAAACTAAAGCACATGAAAATTTAAGATGAGGACACAGAAGGAGTAAGTGTGAAACAAAGAGCCCCGTGCTCATAAATATTTACAAATCTATTTTACTGAGCTGATTTATGCTCTGATCTTATGCATGTACATAGTTACATTTTGCAAGCCTTAAAATTGACATTTGAAACAACTGTTTATTATCATACTTTGGAATAAATCTATTAAACTATTGGAACAGCTTTTGTGGAAGCACGTCCATCAACGAAGTTTACTAGAGAAATCCAGGCAGCTTGCAGCTCTTCTGGGAGATGTGTAAGTGGGAAAAAGCTGCTGGGTTCTTTGAGGCATCCCTAGCATTCAGTATTATGAAAAACTGGCATGGTAGAAAGAACTAAGAAGCAGTGTCAGCTACCTGTGAGCCAATTTATTATCCCCACATACTGCTCTGAATGACCAAAGTGGATAAATTTAAGAATAAGGAAGACATTTACCAGCCAATGAACTGATACCTAAAGACTATCAACAAGAGACTAAAAGACAACTATAGAGAAATACATGCTGTAGAACACCTTACAGCTTGGGAAAAGTAGGATTTAAATCTGAAAAGGATTTTATGGGATTTACCAAGGCCTGAGGGACAGGAAGGGGAACAGTAACATACTGAAAGCTGAAATAAAGATAGTTCTGTGGAGTGATGTTTCCTGGCCCTTGGCACTGGTTGATGCCCAGTAGTCCACTTGTATAAAGAGATTAAACAGAATACAACAACTAACAAGTAAGGCTGCGCCGTAAGGAAGAGAACTAGAAGAGGCTGAGAAATATCTAGGCATTTTGTATCACATCCTCTGCTTACATAAGACAGCACAGCTTTGTTCCTGTCTGTGACCAAAAGCATCCATGCTGGTCCTTATGTACATCCTATGTACATCCATGCTGGTCCTCCTTGATAAGCAGGAGGGCAGTCTGCCCTCCTGCTTATCAACTGGTCCCCCAAGTTGGGCATCATCTGCAAATCTCACAGAAGTTCTTTCTGTTGCCTACTCCAGCTCATTGGTAAAGATATTAAACAGAATGAGTCCCAGGACAAAACCCTGCAAAACCCCACTATTACTGTCATCCAAACAGGGTATGAACTAACAGCCGTGACCCCATATTTTGTAAAGCAATACCTGCTTCTAATACACCATGAGATCAATACCTCCTATTTGTAATTCAGCCACAAGGTTTTCCTTGATTAACCCTCCAAGAAATCACCGATCATATAAAGAAAAAAATATTTTTCTTTCTGTATGTTAGCTCTGAATCTCTCCAAGCAATCCTCTGTGTTCTAATATAAAGAACAATGTAAAAAAGACAACCCTTGACAAATTTAGCCAGTGCCTTCTAGTTCTTAAAACTGTAGCTCCATTACTTCCACTTGACTTATCTCTCATTACTGGGTAAATAATCTGAGCTTTTGTGTTCTCTTGTAAGTTAAAGCCTAGTATTGCAAAAACAAGAGACTATGAAAAATCACTGCCTCTTTTGATAAGCCATGTTTTAAAATAAAGTGATACCTACTATTCGACGTAAATCAGTGTGTGGGGTTAACATTTACACTGTTGTCTTCACCCTGATGTAGTTAGGAGCAGAAAGGATTTATAAAACCTGAAATAAGGGTTTAAAGCAGAAATGTTACAAGGCTTTTTAATACGGTGATATGTAAAAAGTGACGCTGCACATTAAATTGGTTTGCAGTACATTTTAGTGCAAGTAAATATGACAGTATAAAAGACATAAAGCTGTTTTAGGAGCCTCAGCAACAGAGAATGAATTAAGAGGCTCCTGGGCTTCAGGAAAGGTGGTGAGCAGAATGCAAAGGGGACAGCATCAGCCTCATGACACAAGCACTCCACAGCCGGTGGAAATGTTTACCTCAAATATAGCACTGAGTAAGTTCAACCTCCTCTTCTCTCTCTGACTCACTCTTGATTTCTAAACTATTCAGTACTTGAGTAGATTCATTAAAGCTGTTCACTGAACTGCACACTGGGAACTATCTTTATGTTGTCCAGTTAGTTGTTTTTTCATTATTTAGTGATGTGAGATGGTCATCTAATTCACATGATACCATTTCTGTTCCTTGGCTGGGATGATCAATGGGTTCTAAATATGGGAATTATGACAACCATTTTTAGGACAAATTTAAGGACAAATTATTATTTGTTCTAAAAAGTAGAAACATTTGGTATCTATCAACATTACAGGGAAGGACCAGTTATTTTGCTTCAGGAGCATAAGAGAAGTAAACTAACGGTGCTCATTTAGGAGGTCACAGATCTTAATGTCAAAGGTGCTGAGGCTGTTCCACCTGATCTCCTATACACAATTTCACCTAGCAATTCCTGCTCCAAAACCAGCAATTTGAGGCTGAAATAGTGTTTATGAGCAATGTTCTGTTTATAGAAAATAATCTTAAGCAGCTTTGTAGACAATTTTCTTAATATTAGTATTTTTTTTATAAGAATAAGCCCTGTGCAAGAGTTTAGTCTGGGATGGAATAAGGTTACAGGGTTATTTTTGGAGGAAGTGGGAATGTCTTACCATTACTGGACTAAGTGAATCTGTTTTGCATGCTAAGTATTAGAAGTCTAGTTGGAACTGTAAAATTTCTAAGGGCAATATATC
>VZTM01013357.1:1588-17616 GCA_013400555.1 Jacana jacana
ACCCAGATTTGGTATCTTACATTATAGAAGAGAAAGGAACTGCCGGTAAAAGCATTTAAAGAAATAGCTACTACTTATTTAAAGCATAAAGGATCATGAGGTTACGATGCAGCATGGTCTCCACACTAATAGCTCAAGATTAACTTTGATGATACAAAACATGATTGAAAAACAGATTAAATTAGCAAATCAGAAACAGAATAGATATGGAAATTAATCTGATTCACACATTGCTACATTTGTTGAAGGGGAAGAATTAGTTGCTACCATGAAGAGTGACTGAATAACTGAAAAGACAGAGACCAAATATCAACAGATGTAGCTAGCAGTAATACTGAAATGATCAACATGACTTCAGAGCTACCACAATTTTTAAATTACATTTTAAAAAAGCTCTCCTTGTTTTCCCAATATCACTACAGACTGTAGAGTACAGCGATCTTCAAGTCATAAACATTCATGTGCGTCATTTAGAGGAATAATTTCCAATCTATTTATAACTTGATTTGTTACTTGGCCATGGTTCCTAATCTGTCTGTCAATATTATAAGCATCTGCCCTATGCCAACGAACTAATGAGTTCATTTTCTACCATGAAGTCACGAGCCATCTATCTACATGTCATGTCCTGTACACATCAGGCTGACACTGCCTGTAACTGCATAGACAGCAAAAATAAAAATAAAAGCATGTTTCAATAATATCTTTTTTTTTTTCTAATGCTAAATAGAAAACCTAAGCCATTAGTACTCACCACCAAGGCTTTAGATCTGTTACTCAGAAGTTTTTCGATGTCTCTGGCTGCAATTTCCACTAGCTGACGAGGGTTGTTGGCTTCTACAGTATACAAATTTCTGTTTTTTAAATAAATCTGCAAGAGGAAAAATGGGAAATAAATCAAAGTGGCAACAAACATTCAAAATAAGCAAAGTGACTTGAGAGAACAGGCATCAAGATGTCGTCAGTTCTTACAGTAAAGGGTCAGAAAGGCTACTGCTAGGAAAATCCAAACACGCTTTGTGAAAGAAATGCTTCACCTTTTTGTCTGAGAGGTAGAAGGTGCCACTAAAAATCATTTAACAAATCTTCAAAACTGACTGCTTCTAGTGACACATTGTTCAACTGCTAAACACTCAAGGAATCTGATTCCCATAGAGTGCTGGGAGAAAAGTAAAACAGAGACCCTTTAAAATAAACAAAGTTGAATTAAAATAATTATTGTCGATTTTAATTCTTCCTTGAATTCCAAACAACTAACATATCATTTGAAGAAAATCACTTGTTAGGCTAATGTAATCAATTTTGTCCCTTATCTATTTATTTATATTATAGTGTTAGTATTCATGAGGAAAAAGAAGGTAGAGGAAGAAAAAATAAATAAGAAAAGAAGGAAAAAGGTAAAAGCAAAAAGATTATAATGGGGAAAAAAGGAAGAGGGGGAAAGAGGGGAAATAGGGGGAAATGAACTATAATTGTGTTTCTCTTAATTAAAAAGGGTTATCTTTGGTGAGGAGCCATTAACTGTTTCCAAAGCAGAATGCTTATATGAAGGAGATATCTGATTTGTTAAACAAAGCCATTACAATGAAATGCAAGCAAACAGAAGTAAAGAAGAATACATTTGCAAGAAATCCATTTGCCTACCTCTGTCCTACTAGAACTCAATAAAGAAAAAACACATTATTGGGGGGGGAGAAAATTAAAAAGAAAAGTGGATAGCTTATGGCTAGATGGGCAAATGGGGAAAACTAATTTATGCAACCAACAGATGGCCTGAGTTTACTGAAGTACTCTGCCTCTCCGCAACGCTGCCTGGTGGGGGCTGCGCTGTCTCCCAGGGAGCAATTCCAGGCACAGGCAGGAGCGGGTCCAGCTCTAATGCGCTGGCTGCCATCCAGCACAAGAACCGAGAAACTGCAGAGCAGACTGAGTCTACCAACCCCGCCAGGTTTCCTGGGTTGAAGCTATGAAGACCTTAAAGAAACTCACCAAAATATGGCTCTGATATTTGTAGTTGATGGGTATTTATCACAAATGAATTGACAACTACAGTTATAGCTGAATTTTTTTATCAGGCCTGTCTCATAAGTTGTCATAGGTTTTCATCACTTTGGAATCTCAAAACACATGTTGAGGTTTTTTGTGAGTTTTTTTTTTATTTCAGAAGTACAGTCTTTCCTTTCTACCCATAACTGAATAATTGGAATAGGTTTGGATTCTTCATAGAGGAGCAATTATATTAAAAACTCAGTGCGGCTTGAGCAGAAAACCACTATGAAAGAAAATAGTTTCTAATGAGCCTCCAGTTATATTTGGTGTGGTTTTGATGTGGGTGATTTTCAAAATTAGCACAAAGAAAGTTTATCTCAGGAATAACCCAAAGCTTTTGTCTCTGTCTTTATTTATTCATTCATTCATTATTTTATTTTTAGGACAGATCTTAATAGTAGAAAGGGCCTACAGAACAACTTTTTTTTTAAGTTAACGTACAACTGATCACTACAGAATTTCTTACATTTTTCCCCGAAATACACAAAATTAGCACAGTTAGCAGTGGAATTCAGAGTTAAATTGACTGTAGTGACCAGAAGAGCCCTACCATCCTACAAGCATGACAAGAGTGAAAATCAGTTGTATAGACTAAAATTGTTTCAATCAGGAATGGAAATTTCAGAGGAGCATCTAAATTGGAGTGAACGTCAAATCTGGCAAAGCTATCAGATTTCCCATCATCAGCAAATATTCGCCCTGATCATGGATGGACCAGACACTAGAAGATGAGTGTTACCAGGTGTTTGTGTCTTATTCTTTGACAAGAAAAATAGTGCCAAATTCTTTAAACGTCACTTGTGACTATGTTTAGCACCCACACATCAAATGATACTAAACTTATAGAATATAGGCTAGAAAACTGCAAAATAACTTTCACTGTAGTTTTTAAGTAATAAAAAGAAACTGCTTTAAAGCATTTATTTATTTTACTTGTGAAAATGTTTGGGGTTTTTTATCCAGATTTTTCCTGGTTTCTCTTTTTTTCAAATTTGTTCATGCAATTGCTCTTCATTTGCTACTCAATGGTGAAAGGAATGAGACAATTTAAATATAATCCCTTTGCATTTGGGAGTTTCCATTAGGCAAAAAAAAACCTTGAAATTTGGAGAAAATAATCGTTCATTGCAAAAATGCCATTTCATTGTAATTAAATTTTTCATTCATTATTTAAAACAAACATTAAGAAGGCCACAAGCAAACAAAATACACAGTAGGGGCACAGGCAAGTATATGCTCAAGTACTGCAGGTTTGGGGCATGTGTCAGAGACCACGCCGCCTAGCTATATGCAAGGATGAGTGCTGTAGTGATAATCCTTGACATCTTTGAACACTTACTGAAACATGGTTTCTAACAGTCCTGCAATCTAACAGCCTCAGCAGAAATTAACATGATGGTTCACTGGGTGCACTGGGTGGCATCCACCCAGCCATGATTTTGCAGCCCACCAACCAGAAACACAGTACCAATAATTCACTGGAGTTAAATTTTTAAAGTTAGAGTAAGCCATACTGGTAAGGGTTTGAGAACCTGGATGGAAAAATTGCACTTTCATCCCTGTATCTAATCATATAGCAAACATATGGTCTTATAAACCCAAATTGGAAACCATGCAAATTTTTCACAGACCCCATTCCTTGTTCCCATACCTCCAGACTTGAATGGTTTGAAAGCTGCCAACTACCAATGCAAAGTCTAGTAGGTACATTTGTAGAAAAAAAACAAAACCGTGGTTTTTTTTCTTCTCCACCAACTGTCGGAACACTTCAAAAGCCCGTATCATTTAACAAGGAGATCACCACTGCAAGAGACAGGAGTTCTATTCATATTTCAACTTAAAACCTTTATAACAGGCATTGTGGGTCCTACCACTGAGAAAGCCTGGCTCTGAGGTTGGCTTCACAAGCTGTTATCAGTCAGTGATTAAAAAATAAAATAAAATTCAAACCAATTTCCTCAAAAAAAATGCCCCTTTGAGTTTTGCACACAATCCCACATAGAGCTGAGTCAGTGACTTTCTCCTCCTATTCACTTTACCCCATGTCAAGGCTTGGAGCAACTATCGCCCCTGCTTCATCTGCTGGTGGAAGATAGATACCGTAAGCTCCTAAACAAAAGGCATCAGAAATAATTCAGAACTTCACACACTTCTTTATTTTCCTGAAGCATGACACCCATCTCAACAACCAAGGAACTGTAAGAAACATCCACTGATTATTGCAGAGGTGTGTGCATAATTTATTTGTTTCCTGCTCCCCTTTTCTTTAATTCAGCCATAGCACCGCAGTGGTTCAGTGTGAGAACACGTGAGGAAAGGCTACACACTTCGGGATGTGGCACCCCATGACAAACTTTTCCTCCTCCCACCTAGCACAATTAGCAAAAGCTCATCTCAAATAAGCATGAAGGGTCTTATTGGCAAAGGTGTGCTCATTCATCTTTCCCAATAAAATTTGGACTCCATGGCTTGTTAAGAAGAGCTAATTTGAATACATTTCATTAAATTGCTTTAAATTGAATGCAAGTTTCGGTTGGCTTTTAAGCTTGAAATGGTTTTTTAGTACTTTAATCATAAATGTTTTTCTAAAAGCTCTCCAAATTGTCAGCAAAACCCTACCATTTCTCACCGAATAAAGCCGCATGTCATGACTAAGTAAAATTTGTAAGGTTACAGAACAAAAAATACTTTATTTTTTCTCTGAATTCAATAGCTGTGTACTTTATTCAAGCAAGGATGTATTAAAATTGCTTTCTAAGTGCTGAATATTTATTCTGGTATAATAAAATGCAAGGCTTAAGGGGAGAGAATATGATGGGGAGAGTCACATTAGGCTGAAACAACACAAGAAGGACAATAGTTGAATGCAGTAGAGATTGGAAAAACTGTCAGCTCCTCAGCAGAACATGCCCCACTCCACTCAGCCTTCAAGGACAAGTTTATACATCTCCCACAAAGAGATATTGTCTTTGCTCTCTATAACATTCATGAGGGAAAGTCAAACATTTCTGTACAAATAGAGAATTAAAGATGCACCTTCATTGCAGTACTCTTGCTACCTTGTGGCAAGCACTGGGGCTCGCTGTAACATTGAAGTTTTCTTCAAATGGCCCTCATGTTCTATCACACTCAGAAAAAGTTCCTGAGAGTAATAAATTATCTGTGCTTTGGATCTGTGGTCTTGGCACTGTTTACACAGACTACCCAAATAACAAGGAAAAAGAATTCATGTTGAATTACTCTAAACTACAATAGAGTAGTTTAGAGCCTGTTTATTTATCCATTTGTCTGTTTGTTTGAAGCTGTCAGCCTCCCAACGTGTAAACCAACGGAACCTTTCCTTCAGGCAGTGGTAACCTGGCTGAGGGCCCAAACGTGGGACATGAACATGGCACTCTCAGTTCCATCACTGAATACTTTCACTGACATAGAAATCATGTGACAAAAGATCTTCAGAAGTTCAAACCCAGAATTCTGAAAGTTAACCGAAATTGTCTATCCTATCCTACCTTGAAATATACTCTGGGAGAAAAAGGAACTCAATTCCAGTAATACCTGTCTATGGAAAGTAAATATATCGATGTTGTTATTATTTCAATACTACTTTCAAGATTGCTTAGCTCAGCTAGGCTGATGGGAAACCTCTGTCAACATCAAACTGCCTAGAACTGGAAGAACTAACTGGAGAATACTTTTCACAGGTATTTGCACGTTTCTTCATGCAGCCACTCTAGATTTACTATCTCTGATCTGTGAATCCAATGCTAAGTCCAGTGCCAGCACTTCTGCAACAGACACTTCATATGCCAGCAACCCCAGATTACTTATTAGCTGCAGCACAGTATGTCATGAATGCAGAGAAGCTTAGGTACGGAGCTGCCCTCAAAAGAGCATTCAAAACTAAGATTGTTGGGGAGCAAGACACCAGGGTATTCAGGCCAATGCTGGGGTCCAGCCCAGCCAATAGGTTCAAGATAACTTGTGAAGTGCTATCAACAGCACACTTCTTTGGGTGCCACTGGATACCAAAACTGCTTCTGAGCAACTGTATCATTCTCAGCTAAAACCAATAAGAACCAAATAATGATGTTGATGTTTGGTTTTGCTAACATATAGTTGTGGACTTATGTAGCTTTGAGATTTCTAAACCTAATGCTTGCAAGGACCCAAGTCACCTTTATAGCTACTAAAAGGAACAGGCACTTTCAGAGCTTTATTCATTCTGATACCAGAGTTTCAGGAACTACCGACCTGTCAGCCTCATCTCTGTGCCTGGGAAGATCATGGAACAGATCCTCCTAGAAGCTGCTAAAGCACATGGAGGACAGTCAAGTGGTTTGAGACAGCCAGCATGGCTTCACCAAAGAGAAGTCCTGCCTGACCAACCTACTGGCCTTCTATGATGGAGTGACTACATCAGTGGACAAGGAAAGAGCTATAGATGTTGTCTATCCGGAATTCTGTTAAAGGCCTTTGACACGGCCCCCCACGGCCTCCCTGTTTCTAAATTGGAGAGACAGGGATTTGATGAGTGGACTGTCTGGTGGATGAACAATTAGTCAGATGGTCACATTCAGAGGGTAACAGTCAACAGCTCAATGTCCACATGGAGACTAGTGACACTAGTGGTGTTCCTCAGGGGTACATATTGGGACCAGAACTGTTCAATATCAATGACATAGTGAGATGGAGTGCACCCTCAGCAAGTTTATGCACAGCAAGCTGAGTGGTTTGGTTGATGCCTGAGGGATGGGATGCCATCCAGAAGGACCTGTACAGGCTCAAGAAATGAGCCCATGTGAACTTCATGAAATTCAACAAGGCCAAGTGCAGTGTCCTGCATCAGGGTCAGGGCAACCCTTGGTGTCAATAAAGGCTGGGGGATGAAGGGATTGAGGGCAGCCCTGCCAGGAAGGATTTAGGAGTACTGCTGGACATGAGCTGGCAATGTGCCATCACACCCCATAAGGCAAATCGTACCCTTGGCTGCATCAAAAAGAAGCACAGTCAGCAGGTTGAAGGAGGTGATTCTGCCCCTCTACTGTGCTCTGGTGAGACCCCACACAGAGTACTGCCTCCAACTTTGGAGCCCTCAACACAGGAATGACATGGAACTGTTAGAGTGGGCCCAGATCAGGACCACAAAAATTGCCAGAGGGATAGAACACCTCTCCTATGCAGACAGGCTGAGAAACCCGGGGTTGTTCAGCCTGAAGACAAGAAAGCCCCAGGGAGACTTTGTTGTGACCTTTCACTACTTAAAGAATTTCTACAGGAAAGATGGGGACAAACTTGTTAACAGTACCTGTTGCAATAGGACCAGGAGTAATGGCTTTAAACTAAAAGAGAGTAGATTTAGACTAGTTATAAGGAAGATTATTTTTTATAATGAAGGTGGTGAAACACTGGTCCATGTTGCCCAGAGAGCCAAGAGCTGTGCTATCCCTGGAAACATTCAAGGTCAAGCTGGCCGGGGCTCTGAGCAACCTGATGTAGTTGAAGATGTCCCTGCTCATTGCCCGGGCAGCAGGACTAGATGACCTTTACAGGTCCCTTCCAACCTAAACTGTTCTGAGATTTCTACTCACTTTTATCTAGATTAAAGAGAATTGCCTTACAGTTCTTGACTGAAGTAAAACGGAAAAAAACAACCAAACAACCCAAATGAAAACAATATATCAGATTAAATAAAAATGTAGCTAATGGTATAACTTAAGGGTTTCCCTAATTTATACATGTATTTCAACTTCCTCCAGGTTGTTACTGAGCTCCGAGCTCATTCATTGCTCTTTCTCCCTTCCCCAAGCAATACAAAATCATACAGACTGAGCTAAAAAAATTATTAGCATTTCATCCTGGGGAGGAAGGAATCATCTACCTTGAAAAATACAGAACTACACTGATTACTGAAATTTTGGGTAATGTTAAAATTTTCAAAACAAATATTTTGACAAAATTATATCAACAGTATTATACATTTTAGAGCATGTTCCAAGCAGTTTCAGTTTTTAAAGCTTTCTTTAGCTAACAAAATATCAAATAATAACACACACAAATTCACTAATTTTACTTTTTGGCTTTATGAGTGCTGTGAAGTTACGTGTTTTGTCCTCATTTACATAAGGAAGTGGAGAAGGGGAACTGTTTGACAGAAGAGATCTGGGGAGCAGAAAAAGTCAGAAAACAGAAATAACCACTCCAAACATGTGAGTGATTATTATCGCTAATTTTTTTTTTTACCATAGTTTTTTTAACTCAAATATTTTGTAGTCACAAAAACTATATAATCTGCCCAGAGGAAGCAAATTCCATCTTCTTACTAGCATATCCCATTTCCAAAGTTATACTGGTACTTTCTATTCCTAATACATGCCAGAGATGTTTTTTCCTCACAAGACATTTATTTCCTTTGAAGCACAAGTGATCCATTGTGGAATACATTGAAAAATGCTCCTTCCCAAGGAGCATTCTGTAGGTTCAAAGAAATTAGTCTGGGTATTTTATATATGTCTTACTCTCTGTTATATATAATGTATAAATAAGATTACAGTTGCTCCGTAGCAACTCACAGATGCCTTCATTCTTGAAATTCATGGCAACAACACAAAGGAAAAAAAAAAAACAAAACAACCCAATAGTTACTGTATCTGTTTCTTCTCAGAATTCCTTGCCTGATCACTGACTGCTATAAAGATCCAGGGTGACAAGTGACAGAGCAGCTGACATTTTGAAAACCATAATGTATCATAGCAGTGATGTACACATTAGGAAAAAAATATCAGAGCGAGTTCATTCTTAAGGAATCCATTCAGGCTGAATTCTGCACAATGTTGGGAACACTTACACCTCAGTTAACAGCACAGAGAGTGTAAGTAGTGACAGTCAATTGGCCCACTCAGGTGCCCACTCAAAGGACAGGAGATAATCAGGGAAACTCTGTAGGATGGAATCATCAGACACTTTTGACTGTTGATAATTAACTAAGTATTCTAGAGGACATTACAATTATGAAGTAATTTTTGTAATTGTCACTTTGTATTCAAACCTTCACCAAACGTGAGTTCAGCTTTGTACCTCTGCTATTGTACAAACACCAAAAACAGATCTAAAAATCCCCCTTTGTCAAGAAAATGCATTTAAAGACATTCAATTTTATTTCATAGTGATAGCAATTCAGTATTAAATAACAAGACTACATCATTTATTGGTTTCACAGCAGTTTTACCTCAGGCTCTTAGCTGAGACAGGATGAGAACCCAAAAATCCCAACTCATGTTGAGTACAATATGTACAAGTGAATCTTTCTTGTAACAGAAGAAGAACAATAGGAAGAAAGTGTTTCTTCTGCATTTCTGGCATATCTTGTGGTGGGCACTTATGTAATTTTTCAAACTCACTTATTCATTGGAAATTTTCTGCTGCCTCACATGCTTTTAATGCAATTTAACTGACTCTCTCCCCAAATATAATTTTAAGTCATGGGGAATTAGCAGAGTCTTTTTGGCGTTTTACTAATCATAGGACTTGGAAACCCATTAGCTGTAATGTTCAGAGGTTTGTTGGTTTTGGTGTGGGGCTTTTTTTAAGGAAAATCTTTGATTTGCTCTCAGTTTCTACAAAAACTGTCTGAATGTAAGCACCAATAGGACAGATTTTATTTGTGTTAAAGCTAATGGAAAGTTATAATTGAACCAAGAACCGTGCTCTGCTCAAAGATTATCCTGATCATCAAATGATAATTAAAACTATGGTAATATTAGGCCACCCCTTCCCTTGAGCCTGAGCAAGCTTTGCTAATGCAGCCACCTATTCTTAGTGACTTACAGCTGATTTTGCTTGCTGGAAGTAGGAACTCTTCAAAATGCCAGTTTATCACTAAGGGAACAGGGGGAGAGCAGCATCTGCAAACAATAAATGAGGCTCCCTGTGTTTTGACAATCTCTTATTTTCCATTTGGATTACAAAGAGAACTTGCAGATGTGTCTTCAAATTTCCCAGTTTGCATTTCTAAAAGTGATTTAATTTTCCTGACATCTCGACATTGGTTAGCAATGTATGAACTCAACAGAACTCAGTGTGGAGGATTCTGTTTTTAATGCCTGCAGCTTTGGTATTTGGTTACACATAGAACACAGCAGTAGCTGTGGTATATCCCAAATGGGACACCCTTTTATAAATACTGTATTACAAAAAAAAAACCCTGTTACTGTATTTTGTGAATCTCTAACCAGTCTAATGCATCTCATACTTTATTTTATTTCTGATAAATGGACTCCAGCTTCTCAATGAATACCTGAAATGCCCATGTTTCATTCTACCAACCCCTTCATAATTCCATTGTAAAAGTAATACTGACAATTCTTTCACTACACCCCACTCAGAGAGCAAACTGGTGTCATCACCTTAGGGACGAAGCAAAAGACACACACATAAGTAGTACACAGTAGCCAATCTATGGTTAGAAAGAATTAGAACTTTTCAGAGCATCGTACACTGCACTCACCTAGTCTACTTTCTGATAAATTATCTATTTCATACACATTTCTGAAGATATTAAAAAAAAAATAATTTAGAAGTTGTTTCCTTGCTTTCAGGTTTTTCTCTTTCTGTTCCTTAGCAAAGCAATGTAACAAAGTGCACTTTCACAGAAACTACAGTTACAGACCTAAAAGCACCACTCACTTGATGTTAAAAAAAAAAAAAAAGTGATCGTCATTCGTTCCATTGAGAACAGCAAAAAGAAACAAAAGGAAAAAAGGCAGGATACAATATTTTTCTGCCTTGAGATCAGCCATAGTGAATCTCAATGGGTGGTAAAATTTATTCATTGAACATGAAAATTTCCTTAATTCCTATATTCAACTGATTTAAGCACTTGCTTTCCTTTCTTAGAGCACTGGAAAGTACAGCCAGGGCACAGAGAGAACAGCTTTAGATTTATGCAATTTGTGCCTACCAGTGTTATGGTATTAGTAATGTTTTACTTTTTCAGGGGTGAAGAAAACAATATATTAATATTTTATAGGTCAGAAGTAAAAAGACTCTTAAAATTCAGCGTCAAAATAGTGAAAAGCTCATCAAGAATCTATAGCAATCAGAATATTTAAATGAAATTCAGACCTACAAAATCCATAGACAAGACCTCCAGAGAAATGTAAACCTAATGTATTTACTTGGCTTGTTATTCTTACAATCAAACCAGCTTTTTAATAAAAAAAAATAAAATTAAGTTCTCACATTTCTTCTTTGTATTTGTCTTAATCATAACCCCCGCCACTACTTCAAATTTAAAAAGGGTGAACCTAATATATTCTGGAATGTGGCCATATATACCCTAGGTCCATCTGGTAGTTCATCAGAGAATAGCATGAGATACAAAACTCTTTGCCTTTGGCTAAAGCCTAATAAAACTGAACCCAACCCAATAAACATAGAGGTTTTACCAAAAAAACAATAATAATCTGGTAAAAATAAATTGCAATTTCAATTCTGTGGTTCAGCTAAGTTTTTAAATAAATAGTATCAAATTTATGTAATGCCTTTGTTAACTTATCCCTTTAACATTATGATTTTAAACAAAAAGCCACATAAATATCATGCCTATCATAGAGAAAAATAGGAAGAATTAAAAGGTTTACTGTTAACTTATCTGTCAAATGGCCTTTGGAAGCAGGAATTTCAGATGCCAATGAAAGTAGGGAAAACTCAAGCAGATACAAATTTTACATTAAGTTCAAGTAAGCTTGCACAGACATCTGTACAGGTTAACAAGGAGAACAAGGCAAGGTTTATATGACAGTTTCTATAGGTAATAAGTTAACAAATTGGTGGCATGCCTTTATCTGTAAAGCCTCTGGAACACAACACTATTTTAGCTAAAATCTGCAATGAGTCCAACAGAAAATTGCCCTGAGGTTATAATTCCTTCTGGCAGAAGGAAGCTTTCCTGAACATCCCTGCTCCAGGGCAGTTTGAATCAGAGACCAATCTCTCTTACAAGTCACTCATCTCAGTTAAACTCTGGAGGCTGATCCAAGACCTGAAAAGCTGGAAGCGTGGACTAGGGATCTGCTGCCAACCTGAGCACTTCAGCAGACTTGCACCATCTGTGCATTAGGCACATAGACCTCACACTGAGCAATGGATGAAATGTGCTCATGCAGAACCTCGGCTGGGTGTTCAGCAAGAAAAAGCTAATTATTATAAAACAGCATTCAGGAGACAAAATAAATATTAAAAAAAAAATAAAATCTAACATTTGCTGATGGACTCATTCTGTGAATGGAACTCATCGCCATCTATCAAATACCCTTATGTAGCTCTCTTGCATTTTGGAGGGAGAAACAGTACTTCTATCTCAGTATGAAGATCATTTAAAGGCCAAGTCAGTCTATATGGGTTCACTCTACAGCTCCTGGGACTCTAATAACAGCATGCCTTATGAACAGCATGCATGGATTGTTTTTCCAGCAATGTATCAAAAAGGAAACAGATTCAGAGACTAGATTTCCTTGAAACTGCCTATCTGCCGTTTGATTCAATTATGCCATGGCTTGAAAAGGTTGTATAGTATAAGATGGCATTTTTTTGCCATAGCAGTCGAAGTGAAGCTCCAGCGTTTGTCACGTCACAGCTCTTAACACAGACCCACATTTTTAATACAGTGTTTATGTAAAAGAGGATTCTCTTCAATCAATTTGGAAGAGACAAGCTCGTGCATTGCTATAAGGCATGTTCTCCACTCCGAAATCTTCCTTTCTGGGTACTGCAGGGATCCCTCCCTCCTCTCTCCTGTCCCTAGAGGTATTTTAGGAGCTGGGAATCAGAAGCATACTTGTTGTAGTTTATTAGATTAAAAGAGCTGTCAGTTAGCTTAGTCATGGGCTTCTGCTGTGCAAGGTCTATGTAAAAATGGAAGTTGAGCATACTTCTATCAAAATGGGACTGTGTATTTGCTTAATTCTGTAGTTCAGTAGGCTCTTCACGTATATTTTACTGCATGCTGAGGTGACTATTCATAGGTGTAGAATGTGACTTTGAGCTTTGTGTCCAGCTTTTTGTATTTACTAAGACAAAATGCCTACCACTAAATTAAGCTACTGAGATCTGATACATCCTCAATATTTATTTTGCTACATGGATTTTAAAAATCTATTAAGCCACTCTCTATTGCTTCTTGTTTTTTTTTCTGGAAGTCTATTTGCTCTATAGAAACTGCATATCATTTACACCAGAGCAGCTTCATACTGCCTGACAGCACAGACAGTTCACAAGTAAGACAAAGTTACAGGAGCCTTTTTATGTTGAATGGACAATTACATGACTGGACTGTTGTGTTTTGGTTTTTTTAAAACACAATACTTATAACATTTAAGGTCATACACTAAAGTCTGGTTTTGTTGAGAGACATTTTAAGAAGCACATGGGACATCTTGTACCTCCTTAACAAAGATTTTCCTGTGTATCCTGTATTCCTGCTTTCAGGTTGTATATGGAACACCTTCTTCTAAACATTCCCTTTTCTCTTCTAAGGAAAAAAATATCTGTTAAATAATAGAAAGGACCCAACAATACTCTTTTCAGGTGGGTAACTACAGCAGCAGTGAGATAATGCCATAGCCTCTATTGCTTTCCTTGTGTAAAAAAGTTGGTTTGGGTTTTTTTCCAAGTACTTTTTACCTGTTTGAATTGTAAATTAAATGTTGTTAGGCATGATTCTTAGCAAATGTAAATCAGAGCAATCCACTGATGTCAGTGGAGCTCTGCCAGTTTAGATGAGAATTTAAGAATGTACTTTAAAATTATTTTGGAAGACCATTTTGAGTCTATTCCCAAATAGTATAAATATGACTTGAAGGACACAAGGAGGAACTACGTGATCAATCTTGCTGATAACAAAACTTACATTTAGATGTTACTAGCGGTCATGTTTATTGATACCACCAATGTAATAATTTAACACAAATAATTCAGAGGAATAATGATCTACAGTTGAATTCTAAATTGAAAAATTAAAATCTGAGCTTGATTCTTTTTTGGATGAGGATTCTCTCTTCACAGAAAATATCAATTAGTTAGTAAAGACACATTTATAAATGAAAAATCATGTTTTCTCTGTGCTTGACACTTTTTCCCACAGCATTCTGCTGGAGAAACTGGCTGCTCATGGCTTGGATGGATGTACTTTTGTGCTGGCTTAAAAACTGGCTGGAGGGCTGGGCCCAAAGAGTAGTGGTGAATGGATTTAAATCCAATTGCCGGCTGGTCACAAGTGGTGTTCCCCAGGGCTCAGTACTGGGGCTAGTTGTGGTTAGTATCTTTAATGTTGATTTGGAAGAGGGGATCAAGTGCACCCTCAGTAAGTTTGCAGACAACACCAAGTTGAGTGGGAACGTCAAGCTGCTTGAGGGTAGAAAGCCTCTGCAGAGGGTTCTAGACAGGCTGGATCGATGGACCAAGACCAATGGTATGAGGTTCAACAAGGCCAAGTGCTTGGTCCTGTGCTTGGGTCACAACAACCATATATTTTCTCTTTCTTAACACTATGGGGAATATTCATGAGAATATTATCACGTATCCTGGCTATGTAGGTATTTTCCAAAATTGTGATCAATGAAAGTTGCAGTTTACAATGTCTCCATTATATGTGCAAAAGCAAGAGGAAGAGTGGTTAGTCACTACAAGAAGATTGTGATTCCAATTTACTCTAAGAAATTTGTCAATAAACAAAGAAAAGGGAATTCTCCTCTGAGGAGATTCCTCTCCTTATATACATGAGTCCATTAAATTGAATACACATTGAATGTAAGCCCCTTAAATAAAAATATGCTCTCCCTGTTTATCTACACCCACACTGCAGAATAAATCAGACTTATATGTAGGTACTGATCTCAAAAAGTCTGCTATTTACCTATTTACCTAAGAAGTCTCACATTTGAGTTTAATGGGGGTCTACATTTGATTTTTTATCCCTTTGGAAGTATGTATTACACTTTGTTTCATTTTCTTTCTGTTTAAAAGCTTTCCCAGGCTAAAATCAAATTAATTGAGAGTTCAGGTAGTGCTTCTATGCCTCTCCATGATGGCCAAAAAAAATATTTCACAGTTCTCCAGAAGAGACCATTGTGTTGTACAATTTTCTGCAGCAAGAAGACCCAGAGACATCCATCACATATACAAGCACATACAGCACTGATGAACCCTGAGATATCTTGAACATGTTATGGAAACATCATAAACTTACATGGCAGAGCAGCTAATTGAAAAAGCCCTGGTTTTTGAAGAACTGTTTCGCTCCAGCTGAGAAAGGAGTAATTGTGCTACTTGTAGAGCTATCTTGGACACTTAAGAGATCTTAATTGAAGACTCAACTGTATGAAGCAGACAGAGACTTCTGGGACTTCTTTCCCTGAGTCCAGGGAGAGGTTGACCAGGCTGTCTGCATTCTTGCTATGAGCTTTAACCTTATCACTTGGCCAAATTAAAACTGATTTTCCCTAGAACAAGAAAAGACATTTCTCCTATCAAAAATCTGTCTCACCACAGTATGACTTTCCAACCCTACACACTCTGGTACTACAACTGTTCACAGAAAGTCATGTCTGCTGTTTTACAAGAGAAGTGCTCCACTCCTTCTTTTTGTATTAACCATTTTGCTTTCAGAGAGAAGAGGGACGAAAAATAAACAAACAAGTTTATTTCTTTTTTGAAGTTTTCCAAAAACATAAACAGTAGAGACTTGTCCTAAACAAATCTGGAGTTAGAAGAAGCAATAATCAGAAACAAGGCTGAAAATTCATTTTGACCGTTAAGTATTTTGAAAGCTTGAGCTACTGAAGGCAAGTTCTGTGAATAAAAGTGACAGGCGTGCAAGCATGCTGTTTTTAATGTCTTGTAATTTCCACTTTTCCAAACCTGTGGTTCATTTCAGAAGAGATCTGACTAACTGTTAATAGGCAGCAAGCAGGGAAAAAAAAAAA
>VZTM01013358.1:0-22199 GCA_013400555.1 Jacana jacana
GGAGGAGGAGGAGGAGAAAACACACACACACCCTCAAAATAAAAAACAGAAAGAAAGAAGGGAAAACAGGAGGGGGGGTGGCGGGGGGAAAGGCAAGAAGAGGGCAAAGAGCTTTTGTGCGAGGCTGGGATCCTGGAAATAGCAACAATTACCATGTGATCGGAGAGTGACGCAGCTCCTTGTAACTGGAGCCGAAGACTTGGGATTCAAACAAGAGCACTGCATAAATATTAAATTGCCCTCTGCTAACGAGCTACATGGAGCCGCCCCCCGCCCTGCCCGCTCCTCCCTCCCCATCACCCCAGGTCCCATGCTGCTCCCTTACCCTGCATCGACTCCCTGTCCCTCCCCGGGTACCCCCATCCCTAGAGTATCTGACCTCTGTCCTTGCCAGGGCACCCTACATGCCACCCTTCATCCCTCCTGGTCAGGACAGCCTGTCTGCCTCCCCACTGGCACACACCACATCCAACCCCTCTTGCGTACCTGCATCCCTCCCTATAAAAGGCTCTTCATCCTTTCCCACCAGGAGTCCCTGCCCTCCTCCAAGTGCCCCACATCCCTGCTTTCCGGGTCACCCCGCCCAATCCTATCACCCTGTGGGCACCCAACTTTCCACATACTAGGTACCCCTCATCCTAGCCTGCACCCCCATGCCATGAGGGAGCAGAACCCATCACTGAGCACATAGACACAGGGGTCTTGGTGGCACCTGGTCCCCCAGAGGGCTGCAGGCTGTGAAGAGCAGGCAGCCTGAATGCTGACCAGCAGCTCTGAGGAGGCAGGAACTCACCCTTCTTGGACTTATTTGGAAGAGCCCATCATGAACATGAATTTTTAATACTGGCTGGCAGAGGACACCATCAGTTCCCCTATCACATTTCCCCTGCCCAGCTACCCTTATTTCCAGGAAGGAGAGCAGGAGCCCCTCACTGTCGGCAAAAAGGGAGGGGCCTGGCCCAGCACCACAACCAGGCCTTAGGCCTAAAAGAAGCCCAGGAACCCCTCAGGGACTACACACCAAACAGGGACAGCCATCAGGTCTTATCCACTGGATTTGGGACTCACAGGCCTACTAGGGCAGGGCAAGAACAGGACACAGCATCTGAGATGGGGCTTGGAGGATAAGGCTTTATCAAAGGAACCTTAAATTGAGGTGGAAAAGTCACTTAGCAGCTGCTGTTTTAATGAGTTGGCAGTGGTGGGGTTATTGGTCCTTCCAGCTTTTCATATGTGGTTGGAAACCTCCGGGGTCAGAGCTGCTCCCAGTTCCCATCCTCAGCCCAGGAGAATTCCTGAGGCCAAGGGCTCAGGCAAGGCTGAGGGGCGCAAGTACTGGGATGGGGGGAGGGAGGTGTGGAAATATTAATAATAATTGCATTTTGCTTTATTGAAAGGCAAAGAGCGCCATCTTGTGTAGAAAAACCATCCTGTAGCTCATGGCAGAGATTTACATATGGGCAGACGGACCTTCCGCATGCTGCTCGGGATGGGGTGATGCTGGGGAGGGACAGAGTGAGCACAGGTACACAATGATGCTCAGCCTCTTCATGATATATTGTGAAAATCTTGTTTCTTAAAAAAATGCACTGTCCTTGCAATCCTCGGGGTTTTTTGTGAAAGTAACTGCTTTTGGACATGTAACAAAACACACCAGAAAATACACCATTTCCTTATAAAATACATAATCAAGCAGTCAGATTTCACCAATAGCAAACTAGGCTTTTCGAAGTTATGTTTTTGATTCATGGCTTGTTACTCGTACTCAAGGAGTGCCTGTAAGCTTTGTCCTCCACACAGAAAACAGAAACCGGGATCAACACTGAAATAACCACAATTTAAAGAGAGATTATAACAAGCAACATGTGAGTGCTTCGTACCTGGCAAGAAGTCATAATATGGTTTTATTTTGAGGTGTATGTAGTTCTCAGCCCTCCGGAACATCAGGATGATCTGCAATGGACAGCAGGTCCAGAGTATCTGGATTCAGCCTAAACCAAGTATGTTTTTATCTAAAGATGAGCGTCTTTCAAAAAGTGCAGAGATAAAATACAGCCTGCAATGAAGTAACAGCAAGAAGAATTAAGGCACTCGGGACAAACATCTTAATTGGCTTTGACCCTCTTAAGTTCTCCAGACAACCTATATATGTGTGTGAAAAAACAGGCAGCTCCTAACTGGAAACCCTTTGAGGCAAGTGGGTTTGGAGCAACAGAGCCACTGACCTTGCAGCAAGGAGAGGATTCAGCATTATCCCATCTTCTTCCTGGGGGGGAGAAGGTTACTTGCCTCACCTTTTCTGCAAATCCACCAGGCAGCTGCCAAAAATAACAACACAGCCAGTCCCATTTATCCTGTATTGTCCCATTTATCCTAGATAGCCCCCAATATTAGTATTTTGTTTTTAAGATGGGGGCATGCATTTATTGCCAGTGATAAGGATGGGGGCAAAAGCTGGCTGTAGATCTCTTACAGGAGTCAGCAAAGAGTTTTAGAACCACCAAGTTACTAGTGCCTTTTATTAACACTTCTTAGTAACACTTAGAAATGCAGTGATACCCCAAAGGATTGTAGTTTATCCAAGGAAATATCATACCATCGACAAGCATGGGCAATGTTTTACCAGATATGTCTGTCCCAGAGCATCCCAAAGGAGCAAGTCCCACCATTCCCATGACTAGTTCCAAACTATTGGTCAACATCTACAGTGACAACTTTTCACATACAAAGGAGGCAAAATGCAATGTGCTGTTGGAAGTAACCCGATTGTCTGTGGCCAGCACTGCCAGAAATTATTTTCTTGGGTCCCAGCAGCTTTTCTGTTATGAAGCACTATAGAAAACAATTTACAGGAAGCAGATATGTAAAATGTGCCAGCTATCAAGCCCAGGGAGGATCAGCCCCTTCATTTCTCATTCAAGCTCCTTCTAATAAAGGCAGATCATTTTGCAAGCCTGAAGCACACAGACATTACTCAGACTGGGGCTGTAATTATCCCACTGGAAGCCATGCCAGCTATCCCTTAGTGTAACGTTTAACAGAGTATCAAAGGTGATGGTGGATTTTTATAAAATCAATAGCCTGGCTTTTATCCTGCCTGTACAGCCCCTACCATTTTTCTTTCAAACTCACTTTTGCAAGCAAAGAGCCTCTGCAGCAAGAGTGGACTTGAGGTGCCAGCACCGTGCCTTTTGGAGGAGCCGTATGAAGTCAATAACCCGTACCACGTTAAAAAAATACTAAAAATATAAAAATCAGTAGTTACGATCTAATAGTGGCAAAAGTCTAAGCATATTTAACATGTCCTTCCCCCCACCATGCCTTGACAGCTACAGTTTTGTGGCAGCTTCTTAAGGATGCATCTGTCTTATGGACCAGATGACACAGATGGAGCACTAGGTAGGACTCTGCAATATTTAGAGGGGCTTACACTTGCACTTAGAGGGGCAGCATTAATAAAGGGAGTGATTAAAAAAAGAAAAATCCATCAAAGGCATTTCTGTTTTAAAGGGCAGCAGATCACTCCCACAATGATGGCATCAAATCTGCAGGTTCTCTCTTCAGACGCGTGGGTACAGTGCAAGAGAAGACTTGGCCAAGTGTCCTATGGGACATGGTGCCCCAAGTCCCAGGTGCGAATCTGGTGGCCCTCGCTGGCCATCAGTCACATCATTGCAGCATCTCCCAGACCTGGCTTGTTCACACAGCCCTCCTCTCTATTCACCTTTCAGCTTTATATGGTAAATCACCCCTTGGGATGAGGGGCAATGCTAAGAGCAGGGTGGTACCAGATCAAGTGATAATTGAATTTGGATGGAGTCCAGGCATTCTTCACCTTCTTCCAGGTTTTTCTTAGCACGTGTTATGGGAAGTTATGTTAAGATTACAAAGAGGAAAGATTAATTTCGTGCCATTTCCATCTTCCATGAGTATCATTTGAGTCCGTATTTCACCAGGTATATTACTGTATCACCTTCTCAGTGTCTAAATCGCTAATGACTATAAGGCCCATTTGGGCAACAACCCTCTGGGAAGGGGAAGCAGAGGGCATCCAAACAGTTTTCTTTGCATGGGGAAATGCAAAAGAAATATTTATATTAAAAATCAGCTTCCTCAATACCCTAGCAGCTGGCACTGCAGAGCAGCCTGCACACTAAGCTCCTTGCAGAGCTTCTTACACTGCCTGACACCTTCAAAAAACACCTTTCAGTTGGCTTTGGGCAGGGTGTGTGAGGATGTAGATGCTGTGTGGCTTACAGCCGTAAGCCATGCAGCTACTAAAGCATGCAAGAAATACATTGGTACTTTGGATCACAGAAAGCACTTCAAAAGATCAAGTATTTCCATAGAAGTGGATTGAATTTATCCCCTCTCTCTCCCCACCTTCCGCTTCCTATTAATTAAAACCCATCAAAACTTCCAGCAAAATGAGGTTACAGATACTGTGAGGTGCAGAAAGCTATTCTGATCACTGGTAACTAGGATTTTGGCTTATGTCATTAGCTCACAGAAATATAGTGAATGTTCCATATTAAGTATTTTTCTTGCAGTGATAAACTGGGAACATTTCCTTGTAGCCCTCTCCTCTTGTATTTTGCACATTTTCTCACTGTTGGTTGTGACACTGCTTTGTACACAGTCCCATCGGCTTCATTTCTTCTCGTATAAATACAAATAAAATCACCGTCAGAATGTCACAGGCAGGATGTTATTTTCCTTAATTTAAGGAAAATGAGAAAGCTGGAAAGATTGATTGGGATACATCAGTATCAATGCATACACTCTTTATTGCCAAGCTCTCTCTGTGACTGCCCAGCAGCACCAGAGGCTAGTGGGGGTGGTGGGGTGGTGGTGCGGGGAGAAGTACTCTCCAGCAACACCAGGGATAGCAAGGATTTCGTTCTAGTTTTATCCAGTCTGATCCCCCAGGCTCCGTGTGGGTTCTGGCATGTCATTACATAAATAATACTAGCTCTCCCCTCTGCAGGCATTTGCACGGCTGCACAAGCTCTCAGACACGCTCCCTTTCATTCTACAGGCAACCGTGGCACACACTGGGCTAGCTTTCTCCTTCCAGACCCCATCGCAACCCAACACATTTTTGCCGGTATACAGACTGCAAGGAGCACTTTTTAATATCAAGAGGGTAAAAAAGAAAAATGAAGCAGCACAAGCAAGACCTCTTAGGGCTCCAATAATTTGGTATCCAAAGTTAGATGTTCTCAATGTCTATGCCTGAATGTCCGATGTGGGAATTTTTTTCTCCTCTCTGTACTATCCCAGAAGAGTATACCTCTCTGTGTTTGTGGTTTTTAAGGCTGTATACTTGTTCCCATTCTGCATGTGGCAACTTTTGCAAAATGCTGAACGTGCAGCGAAATTGAGAGCTTTGTCATAATTCAATAAAAAGTCACTTTCTGCCAGAATTGTGTCCCTTTCTTACCTATTAAGCAGGCAACAGCTTCCTTTTTTAATCACCTTCCATCACTAAATCCTATTACAAATTTAGGCACAGGCTTTTCTGAACTAAATGTCTTTTCTGTAAAGATTTTTAAAAATACATAATTAAAAAATAAAAATAATAGCAAATGCATAATAAAAATCCTTTCACCTTTCAACAAAAGTCATCCTCCAGCTTTTCTGGAGCCCTCATCTGGAACGGCAGTAGATAAATGTGAACATCCTCCAATTTCTTCCGTCTCTGAAGAAATTGGAGCACTATGACTCAGAAAAGCACTAAAAGACCATGCACAAGAGGAGGAACAAAGCCTGTTATAGAATGCTGTCCAAGACACATGCAAAACAGTACATTTAATAACCAAAAATTTGACAAAGCATAGACATGGATGGCTAATCTGTGGGAAGAGGACAAAAGATTCAGGCATTATAAAAATCCAAGCCCAAGAATATACATTTTTCTGCTGTGAGACCAGGTGGTTCCCAGATGAGCACTCTGAGCTCACTTTCCATACTCTTGCAGAAAAAAAACACAGTTCCATATCTCGAATATTTCCATTTCATTTTGTTGCATGGCAGTGCTCTCAAGATGAGCAAAATACTTCTATTCGTTTGTGGTTAAGAGCCCTTCATTGTCCAGCTATTGTCATGGAATAATTCACTTACTTTTGTTTTGTCTTCTTTCTGAAGTACTGTCATAGAACCATAGAATTGTCTGGGTTGGAAGGGACCTTTGACATCATCAACCTCACTCTGATAAAAGCACATCACTAAGCACTATGTCAACCTGGCTTTTCAATCCCTCCAAGGATGGTGTCTCAACCCCTGCCCTGGGCAGCCCAGTCCAAGCCTTCACAACCCTTTCCCTGTAAATATTTATTTCCTGCACCAGCACCTCAATGTCATTTGTGGGAAAGGGCCCAAAACTGGACACAGTACTCAAGATGGGGCCTCCCCAGTGCCAAGTAGAGGCGGGTCTATATCTGTTGATACAGACTAGAAGCATTAAAGTTCAATGTTCTTGGGACTCTAAAAAGCAAAGCCTCTGAAGTCAAGAAAACAACAGGTCATAAATTACAACAATCAAGAAGATTCTTTTTTTCCACATTGCAGAAAACTGAAGTTTGCCTGAGGGTCCGTCTACGACTCCTAAGACATCATATTACTTCCACTAGCAGGTGTCCCAAGAGAGATGGGATGGCTCTGGAGGTTTTAGTGTCTTTTCATAGAATTTGGTACAGGCAGTCTTACAGTCTAAGAGGATGTCCTCTTACATGGCCAGATCTGTCACTACCTAAGGCAGTGCTGATGCTGCTAACACTGGCTACACTTGACAAACAGCAAAAGAAGCAGCTCAATGGAGAAACTAAAGACTTTCCAGTAGCTTTTAACATGAGGCAACCATGCCATAGGCTGCAATGCACAAAAGAAATTTCCAACCTCGAGTTCACTGGACACAGAGAAAAGCTCTGTTCCGAAGTTCCGAAGTCACAATGATCAGGTGTTGGAAGGGACCTCTGGAGATCATTTAGTCCAAGTCCCCTGCCAAAGGTCAGGTCAGAAGAGGTCACACATCTTTTCCCTGGGAGTTGACAAGGTGCTTCACGGCCCTCACATATCCAGCTTCATTTTCCAAAGCACTAAGTCCAGGTTTAGCATTTCCAAATATGCTGCAGTCAGCAGTCACAGCAGAAAGCACCTTCACCCTCTCTCTGTGCTGTATCATTCCCAGTAACATTGCTGTCAGAGGGCAACATCCAGCAGCTCAACACAGCTGCTGGCAGCCTCCTGGCCAGCCAAATACATTAATACATTAAGCCACAGACAGTCTATTTGGAGACAGAAACATTTCCATAAAATGATCAGCATCTTATCTGTGACAAACCTAAAAAGCTTTCTGCTCCTTACAAGCATGTTCAAGTGCCAAATTAAAACTGGTGTACTTCGTGTGACAACTGAGGGTTATCTTGGGAAAATGAGACCGGGCCTGACCACAAAAGGCTGCTTTTCCTCAGCACGCTCCATGTTTATATTTGACCAGCTCGCAGACCAGGCCGTGGTATGGGTGGAGGTATTTGTCTATGTCTACTTTGGGGTATAATCCATCTTTTCCTTCCTGAGATCCGCTGATCTCTTGCCTTCAAACATAGTGTTAGAGATGAGAACTCAAGAATACAGCAATAAACAAGCAAGCATAAACCCCCCTTAGATGCCAAAAATTGCTCTTTAAAATTAGGAAAGTGACAAAGAAAATGGAAAATGACCATTGCCTATTTTGCTATACAGGGAACAATTCAGCAGAAGAAATGCCCAATATGAACTGGTCCTGTACCAAAAATGGTCCTATGGGATTTGTACATAAGTTTCAAGCAGCAGCTGCAGGGGAAGCAATGACCTCCAAGCAAAGCCTTGAACTCCATGTTTATTTTCTCACAAATTACCCTGGTCTTGTGCTATTCTGACTTTAAAAAGATCATCAAGAGATGCTTTCATGAACTGACAATACATGTCATCACTCTGGCTCAGCATTGCCCACATCAATAAGAAATCCCACCAAAGTCCAGCTGGTGGTACTGGGGTGGGGGCCTCCAGCCTGACCCTGCTCCCAGCAACAGGCTGTTGCTCAGGGCAGCACCTAGGTGCATTAGGTCAGTCCCCAAAGATGGGGGTTCCCCATCCTGTCCCAGGGATGCTCTTCCAGGGCACGGTTTATCCACCGATGAGGCTGGCTTTAGACTACAGAAGCCCATATTCCTCACTTTGCTACTGAAGTCCAACTTGTGGTCATTACCACCAAGCACCATCATTAGACTTGCTATTATACTTTTATTACTTGGCTTGCAATCTGCTTCTCTAGGGCACCTTAGGAGCTTCAAATATTTCACAAATACACTGAGAATATTTGACTTTATGAGACCAATAAACACACTGGGACATCTCTGCCACATGTTTTGTGAAGCCTTTTAACTTTCACATCTTTATATCAATATATAGGTGTTTTAAAATAACTGCTTATTTTCTTTCAGCAAAGCTTGCATTCTCAGAGAACATCCTGTAACTTCCTAGGCTTTATTTGGATTTCCACAGCGTTTTAACGATATTAATGTCATTTCCCAGCAGAGTTGTTAACACCAGTCTCTGACTGTAAGAAATTAATATATGCATGCCTACGTTCCTTTCCACCTCAGTTTTGCTTTGATTTACCTGTTTCCCTCTGTGCTTTCTAAACACATTTTGATTTTAAAATCCCAAACAACATTTGGTTTCTATGCTCTTTCCTTTTGGAAGCTACTGACCAGGGAAACCATTCAAAGAAGAAAGATCCTTAGATGCCTGCAAAGAAGTTTTCATCAAATCTTCTTTGGGAACAGGCTTTTTTAAGTTATTAAATAATTTGGACTAGTAATATCATGCCATGCACCACAAGTATTCACACTGTCTTGGGTGAGAAATAGTGTAAAACTTCACAGATAGGCAAAGACACTGTGAAGAATACAACCTAAAAGTTCAGTCAACACTGATTTTAGCAGCAAAACCTTACGTATTTCAAGGAGAGCAGGTCATGCAGACTAATTAAATTTCATCTCGTTAGGTACTAATCGATAAACGGATCATGATGCTTTAAATTTTTATTACTTTTTTTTAAGTTTAGCAATTATTTATGCTTAAAAATGAGAGGAGTTATTGATGCTACCACAATTACTACTGAAACACTTTGCATATAGCTGTCACTGTCTCCAGAAGCAATGTTTTCTGTTTGTTTTAATCTGAAGATCAAAGCTATATTTATGACATTATTTGTACTTTCTGTCAAAGATGTGAAAACACAACTTCAGCAAGAGGTACCTAACACCAAGGGAACATCTGTAGTATAGAACAGCTCATCAAGTGGAGCAAAACCAACAAAACCAGATGCCTTTTTTTTAGAGTTTGTATTTTTCTCTGGTCAATTTCTTCTTCATGTGAGCATTTTATGCACCACTTGCTTCCCATATTAGAGCCTGAAAACAGCTAGATAAGCACACTTTGCTCCCACGAACCATCTTATTCATCAGCCAAGAGATAACACTGTTTTTCGAAGTAAAAAGCCAGAGGAGAATTACGTTGAGTCCATTGTGTTTATGCATATATTAAGAAAAAAAAACTACCAAGGTGATGGATCCAGATGTACTATTTTAGAACTCTTATTTTTAACCTCCCTCTTTCCAGGCTCAGCCCCATATGCGAAACAGCCCTTTGTTAGTACAAAAGCCTGGTCCACTCACCTGAACTTGGCCCTCTAGGCTCCAGAATACCTTGTGGTAACTCACCCGGGAAGGGCTTTTACAGCCAGTCTTCAATGACTGCTCAAGGCTGGGTATAAAATTTCTTCATACCTCTTTTCCACTGAAATCAGAGCCCATTTAAAAAAAAAGTTTCCAACCTCCATTAAGCAAACTTCAAAAATACTTCAGGTCTTGGCAAACATTTATCCTATAGTAACTGGACTCTTGCCTCTTAAAAAAAAATAAAAATAAAATATCCCCTACATCCCAAGTTTATCACATAAGAAAAAACATTCTGAGTGAACCTACACTTGGAAGCGCACATGCTGAGCTATATTCTGCATCTACTTTTAAAAGACAAAAATGAAATTCCTCTTCATACTGAAATTTCCCACCAGGCATAAAAGTGTTAGGCATAACAGACTTGTAGCCCACATGAAAGAACCTCATTATGTTAATTCTGATTAGACTGTGGTCACACAAAGAGAATACGTGTTCCTCCAAATGTTACCAGCATTAAAGAAGTCTGAGAAGTCCTCAGCTTAATCAGAATTTTTGTGTTGATGCTTGTAATATCATATTCCTGCAGATAATAATATCATATTCCTGCAGAATTTCCAGTTCTAAACCATTTGAAATGCTTCATCTTAGATGTCTATACAGCTTCTTTTTTTTTCCCAGAAGTCATTTACATGCAGCTGCATTTCTTCCAACATCTAAAATACCCTGATTTTAGCTAAAATTCAAAATTCATTTCCACAGAGCCAAACAGCATGATCACAGTTTTGCCAGCACCTCTGCACTCACATCTCAATGATATGTCCAACTGCATCTCTGAAATAAAAACATGATCTTTTCAGGATTTCATATTACTGCCAGCTTGCGCTGTATGATGCATATACCACATCCAGCTCATGCACTCCCACTCTAAACCCTGCAGTGGAGCTTGATTTGAGAAGAACATGCCCATCAGCATCCCATGTCCAGGCCATGAATGTCCCATTCTCTATCTAGGTGTGTCGTGTCCTGGAGCAAGTCTCAAGAGAAACAACTCTTGCTGTGTATTCTCACCCTGGCAGGCTGCTCTGTTTTTTCTACTCTATGTGCTATAATAAAGAAGTTACTTTATGATGGGGATACACCGTTCTGTATCTGTGGCAGCTCCAGATAAAGTTAAACATTGCTTCGATCTGGGCTTACTCCAGCTCAATGCACCACTGTTGATGCTCCCTGCAAACACACTGTTCTGCTTAGCAGCATGCCCCTTGTGCTTCTTTTGCTCTGCCCCTGTAGGTTTCTGGGGACATGCTTCTCCCTGCTGCTCGCTGGGAAAGGAATTACAAATCTTGGTGGAGAACACATGCTGATCTATTCTCACCTAAGAAAGACTAGTCAGGCGCCTGAATCGGCTGCCCAGGACGGTGGTGGAGTCACCGTCCCTGAATGTGTTTAAGAGTAGATTGTATGTGATGTTGAGGGATCTGGCTGATGGTTGGACTCGATGATCTCAAGTGTCTTTTCCAACCTAAATGATCCTATAATTCAATTGAGCACATTTTTGCAGCTTCTTCCGTTTTCAAGCAACAACCTTCTTACTGCTGCTTCTATTTTGGGATACTTAATCAGAAGACACCTCCAAACCATCTCTTTGACTCAAAAAAAAACCCAAACAAAAACAAAAAACCAAACCTCAGGAGTTTTCCGAGTTTTCCCGCTTACTTGGTTTCCCTGCAAACAAGAAACAGCACAGAGAAACTGTTCCCAGACAGGCTCGTATTCTACTCTCTACAGCAGCATCTTAAAAGCTGCTTGTTCATCCCCATCAGTAGGGCATCAAGCATGTCTTCTATCTCTCTGCACCAGCAAAATTAAAAAAAAAAAAAAAAACAAAAAAAACCCAAAAAAACAAAAACACAACAACACAAAAAAACCCACAAAAACCAACCAAACAAAAAAAACTTTAGAGGAGCTTAAGGGACAAGAGAGGGACATACACAAATCACGGAATACATCAGACAAAGACAAAAAGTCAGTAAATCAAAGCATTCTGGGATATTTGGTGGTCCAGCCTGGAAAGCTTTAAAGAATTGGCCTTTGCTCATATGGCCAGTTGGTTTTGAAGCTGCACAGCTCTGGATAGAAGTGCAAGTATGGGGCACAGCAGATAATATTGCTTCTCTCTAGTTACTTCGGTGGAGTTTTTTTTCCCCTCCAACATCTTTCAAACCAAATCCTTCTAGAGAATAACTCCATCTAGATCTGTGGAAATACTTCTATCTAAAGCTTAGGCATCCAGCTTAAGTCTGGCAAGTTTATAAGCACCTAAAAGTGAGTCACTTAGAAGAGTGAGCAGCGGCTTTACCTAGCACAGCCCATTACACTGTGATGACCAGTGCTGCTTTGCTGTGTGCATTTCCTACTTTCAGAATTACTATAATGACTTCCTCCCCACCCCCAGATTCAAGTCCTCTTGCATCTCCATAAGGCTTGATGGGCAAATGCAGTAGAGCCCAACAGACTTTTGATACTGCTGACTAGCAGGTAGAGTTACTGAATACCGTGAATATTTTCCCTGCTTTATTGTTTAGGACATTCTTGCAAGACAACTTTTGGAAATTCAGGGAATTTTCTGTCATTTTTCTGTCCATAAACACTTTGGTTTCTGTGCTCTGTCTCATATATACACTTCATACTCAACAGCATGACATTTTCATCCAATACAAACTGAATGAGCCTACTTACATATTTAAAAAAAAATATAAAAATCTGTGCTCTTTCTAAACTATAATTACTTGTTGATTCCAGAAAAGGTAATGGATTTGTTGAGCCAGACACAGAGGTAAATACAATCCTTTTGCAACAGGGGTTAGCTCTGCAAAGCTCAAAGTGCTCTGAGGAAAAAAAAATGCTAGTGGAAAGGAAATAGAGACTTAACCAATGGCAATGCTGAACCCCAGATAGTCAACAGCTTCTGAGGACTTGTGAGGAGCCGCACCCCAGGGAAAGTTTAAGTTCTTATAAGATTGGCACTTCTTAAAAAAGTTGAAGTTTCAGATACACTAGACTGATCTAAGATTACAATAAATGTACACTCTATTTCCATTTACACTGAAAAGGTCCTGAACAGTTGTCATGCATGTGATAGAAAAGCAAGATCCTATCCTTTCCCATGATTTTTACAATTACTAGATGAATAGAAGTATTGAAATTTGTTAACACAACTGTGTTAAATATAGTTCTACAATAACATTGATTTTTTTTTACTATTTTGGTAGGATTTTTGTACCATCATCTTGCTCTACATGATTTCAATAATTAGGTATTTTCAAGGATGGTCTGTAGAAAAGTTAACAGTAAACAACAACTAGAAAGTCTTCAGCTCTTTCATGGATAGAAAGTGTGTTGCCCACCTCTGTCTGATACAGCCAGAGATAACACCTAGACAAGCTAAATCATACTGCTAAGAGACTATTCCATAGGAAAATTGTCTCTCAGGGCTCAGTTTTGTGGCCAGTCTCGTTTAAAGACCTTCAGTTCTGGACCCCTCACTACAAGGACATTGAGGGGCTGGAGTGCGTCCAGAGGAGAGCCACCAAGCTGGTGACGGGGTCTACAGAACAAGTCCTGTGAGGAGAGGCTGAGGGAATAGGGCATGTTTAGTTTGGAGAAGAGGAGGCTGAGGGGAAACCTCCTTGCCCTTTCCAGCTCCCTGACAGGAGGGTGTAGAGGTGGTTATTGGCCCACCACCAAGGGAATAATGGTCTGAAGTTGGGGCAGGGGAGGTTCAGGTTAGATCTCAGGAAGAAGGAGTTGACTGCAGGAGTGGTCAGGCACTGGAAGAGCCTTGCCCATGGAGGGGAGTTGAGTCCCCACCCCTGTAGATGTAGCACTTCAGGGCCTGCTGTAGTGGCCGAGACTGTAGGGGCTTTTGTGTGTGTCTGGTTGGACACGGGGAACACAGAGGTCCTTTCCAACCATGAAAAAAACCCTAAACAGGTGAATTTAATTACAAGGCGGGTCAAACCACCTGTCCATCAAAAGAAGCACAACCAGAAGCCTTTACATTGATTTTTGTGACATTTCTCACCTGCAAGATTTTAATGTGCCATCAACAAGCAAAGATGAAAACACAATAATCAAGCCTGGGCTGCATCAAGAGAAGTGTGGCCAGCGGGACCAAGGGAGTGATTCTGCCCCTCTACTCTCGATACATTCCAGTACTGAATCCAGCTCTAGAGTCCTCAGCACAGGACAGACATCTTGGAACATGTGGAGAGCCACAGAAATTATCAAAGGACTCGAGCACTTCAGGCTGAGAGAGCTGGGGTTGTTCAGCCATGAGAAGAGAAGGTTCCAGGGAGACCTTATAGCTCAGGTACTTTACCTGAAGAAGCTAAGAGGAGTGATGGGGAGGAACTCTTTGTTTAGGGGACAGAGCAATGGTTTTAAACTAAAGGGGGGAAATTTAGATTAGATATGAGGAAGAAATTCTTTACTGTGAGGTTAGTGAAACTCTGCAACAGGTCACCTAGAGATGCTGTGAATGCTTCTTCTCAAAACTGGGGTGGATGGGGCTTTGACCAAACTAGCCTAGTGAAGGTGTTACTGCTGATGGCAGGACGGTTGGAACTCAGTGATCTTTAAGGTCTCTTCCAACCCAAATCATTCTGTGATTCTGAGAATATGGCCAAAATTAAACCTGGCACTTGAGCCAGGCACTTCACAGCCATTTTCAGCTCAGAGTTTATGGTTTCTTTCCATATCCACAAGTCAGTCTTTGGACTGGTAAAGATGCAGTTTCCAGAGAGGTAAAATCTTTAAAGAGCACATTTATCTGTCAGAAATCAGGTTTCCCCTCTTTAAAAAAAAAAAACAAAACACTTCAGTTGGGTTTCCAGCTTGACATACATTAAAAAAAAAAATTAACTTAGGTCACCACAACATGCCCTAAAGACCTTCTTGACAAGGAGGAAAAAAAAGGGAAAATATCATCCAGTATTGACTAAAACGGATTAAATCTTTTTCAAAAAGTTATTTTAATAAAAGAGAATGTTTTATCTTGAAGCTGTTCCAACAGCTGAATCAACCCAAAAGGAATTTTGGGTTTATTCATTCCACAAGGGGAGGGGGAAAAAAAAAATAAAACACACAATTATTCCAGTTGACCAAGAGTACACATTTTTTTGTTTGCTGTTCTGAACAAGAAAGCAAAGTTTTCCACCCAGCTCTGTCATCAAAGGAAGGGTTTGCAAGAGGAAGTGAGCTGAATTCCTTTGATGATGAGTAAAGCAGAAGAGTTTCCAGCATGCTGCCAGCTACCTTGGCTCTGCGCTCACATCCTATAAAAACCCTACCCACATCACTCAGTGCGGCAGCAAATCATCACATGACTCGGAATGCCATCAGTTAGCCCCAATCATACTTTAAACCTAAAGTTATTCTGCTTATGGCAGCAAGGGGCACATGAATACTCAAGACGATGTTTGAAGCAGATGTGGTAGAAATTATTCCAAGTTAGAGTAGCCATTTCTAGTTGTTGATCCGGAAATGGTCTAACAAAATAGTCCTGGGCTAGACCAGGACTATTTAAATTACCTAGCTCTTTTGTTCTCTTTTTATCATCCCAACTCAGCATATCATAGATGCTTTGGCTGCTTTCTAGAGCAGCTGTATCCATTCCCATTTAAACCTTTTTTTCTTTTTTTTTTCTAGTAAACTGTCAAAAATTCATGGTCCCGGAGTGATTATTATTTACAAGTCAGAACTGTTATATACATTTCTTGGTATCTGAATATTTTTTCCCCAGACATACAAATTAGTAATCAAAACATCTAGAACGTGACATTCCTAACCCAGGGCTATGTATTATCTGAAAAGTGTAAAGTTGTTACTGAGCACCAGAAAGACTTCAGCAATTTCCAGTTGTGAAAAGGTTATCATAAATCTGGCTGTTTTCAGAGGGAGGGAAAAAGAAGTACCTTATATAAACGTTGCTCTCAAGATTTACCAGGAAGAGTGGACATCTCTTCCGACATCTCCAGAAGAAAACAAGTCTGGAGCTGTACCATAACCTACTTTTTACACTGGAAAAATGACATGTTGCCAAAGCTGAAACTTTCTTGAAGCGTCAAAATTTCCAAGGAGGCTGTTCCTTGAACACATGATGGTGTCTCTGCTCACAATGAGCATGGCCAGAAGTGATGTGGCCAGGAAAGCTTGTAAGATGGATGTTATTTTAAAGTATTTTAGTTTTTCTAGCAACACCATGCCTATCCTGGGCTCCTGCACCATCCCCTCCACCACAGGTACCTGAAATGATGTGGAGCAAGGAGACTTCGTCACTGTTATAAAAAAAGGGGAAGGGGTCTTCAATGCTGCCTACACCAGAGCTTCTCTGCTTTCCTCCTGCATCACTCCATCCTCTTACTATAGATGGATTCTCCTGTCCATAGGACAATCCAGCATTTCTTTCCAGGAAATAAAGAGTTGTTGGGGCCAGAGATGTTACATGAAAAAACAGAACTGAAAAGGCATTTTATGGTGGGAGACGCCAAGCTTTCATTTAACAAGTATATTTAGGGGCTATGGATTCAGACACACATTACACCTTAACAAATTCACTGGCCTCAAAACAGGCCCACAGACCCCAAAGAACTCCTTAAAAGGCCACACCTTTGTCCCACTTACCTACTGCAGTAAATTGTTGGTTTAGATTTGCAGTGAAATCATAGCAGAGCTAACCTCAATCCCTTTTGCTTGGTCACAACTGAGACAAAATGCTAGGAATTAGCATCTGGAGTGGTGCAATTAATTTTTATTTTAAAGAAACATTTCTCTAGGCATGGAAACATTTGAAGGTTTAATCCTGGCCAGAGCTGAAAGGACCACTGAATATGAATATATTTCTCATATGTCATTATGTAGGACAACTTCAGAGAGTTGGAGGACAATTTCACTGAGTTGTCTGTGCTGGCAGCCTATCAACTCGTAGATCTCATTTTAAACAACAAAGCAAACTGCAACACCCCAAAAGCTAACAGGGTCCCAGATTCATTTAAATAAAAAAAAATAACTTCACAGGCCAAAAAAAAAATATACCCTGACATCTACATTATAGTGACACTGGCTTGCTTAAACTGCTCGATCAGTCTATTTTTCCATTCTATTTATTAAATATTTACTCTGTTCGTGGTCAGTAGTCACACATCCAAAAATAAGCACAACTACCTTGCATCACAGACCCTGTTTTGTTCAGATTTGGCCTGACACAGAGGCCCAGCCACCCACTGAACTTGGGGACAACTTGGCATCCCCACTGAACAACAACACTGTGATTTTGCTGGCTGGGTCCAAAAAAACCTAAGCCCTCGGGGGAGTTCATATTTAGACCAGGCAGAGGGTCCAAGCCTCATGATTCGGATCTGAACTCCTTTTTGTAAGCTCCCAAAGAAGAAACAAGCCATCCTCCTTCTAACCTGGGCTCCAGTCATCCTTTTTACCCTTTTTCCCCTCCCTCTTTCATCCCCATGACACACAGCAAGGGACAGACCATATAGTCCTGACGTACTCCACGACACCTGCCTAAGCAAGAACAGCCAGAGTGAACCATGATTAATTTTTTTTCCCAGCCACTAGGAACGTCAGTGACAGATGATGTGGCAACAAGCGCTTCATGCAAGGGCTCACTGTCCTACACTGGCGTGGCCACAATTACGCTGCAGGAGCCCCACATTTCCCAGACAGGAATAGATGTGTAATTTCACTTATCCATCTTGGACACTTGCAAAAGTGCAGAGCAGTAGCACAAAGAACACTCAAGAATCCCCTTTTTTTTTTTTCCTTTTTACTTGCTTCTCCGACCTACTGGCTAATGACTGGGCAGGCATTTACCTTGGTGTTTGGATTAGGCTCAACCCTAGTTTGATGGGCATTATCAAATAGATACCCAAGCAAATAATTTTGCCCCTTCTGTAGAGAGATACCTGGGCCACGCACATGCACCTTCCTGGTGCAACATGCCGTGAGGTTAGATGATGCTTCCCATTGACCATTCTTCCCTTCAAAAACAGGGCATTTTTCTTCCTTCTATTTCTCAATGAATGGATAAACCAGGAACTTAAAGCCCAAGCCAAGGACACATAAGCTTATCACAGGCATGATTCCATGCTGAGTCGCTGGTGACAGTTCTATACCTGTTTTATAAGCTTTTGTGTTTGATGCTTTCATAGATATCAGTGTGTCCCAGGTGCTTTTCTGCAATACCACGACACAATAAAGCATGCCTTAATCGAGTGAGCTACAAAAACACTTCTCTAAAGAGAGTTTTACATATTAGAAAGGTACAAATCATGGAAACATGACTACTACTAGGGTGAAGCTGGAAACGTTCCAGATGCCAGCTTTCACCAGGATGACACAGGAGTTGTGAAATAGTCTTTGAAGAAAAACACAAGTGGAAAAAAAGCAAAAGCCACATGGAGGAAAACAGCATTCCAAGCTATTTGCTCTTGCCTCCTCCAGGTGGCCAAAGCTCAGAAGAGGCAAAAGACTCAGTCAGCTTACGGTGGTTTACAAGTACCAACTTGCTACTTAAAAAAAAAAAAAAAAAAAAATTTTCTTCCCTGGTCTCTTAGCAGAATAAATCTCCAAGGCTTGGGCAGCATGGCTGGAGGTGTCCAGCAGAAATGGCCCTGGCGACCTGGCGGTGTTGGTGAACTGTGGGCTGACCATGTCCTCCTCAGTTCTCACACCCTTCTCCCCTGTGTTTTGTCAGCAATATTCAAGCACAGCCCAGTGCAAAATTCAAGACTTCCTTATATCAAAACTCCTGTGAGCAGAGATGGAGAAATGACTCCCCCAAGAGGTCTTGGGCAGGGGATCCCCCAGCCACAGCCAACAAAGCGAACGTTGCCATGAAGACTTTTCTGGGCATCCTGGGTACTCTCTTGCAGTACTTCCAGGGGAAGCTGAAGGATTGGGCCCACCTTAAGGTTTTGTGGCAGTACATAACACAAAGGGGCAATATCTGCTCAAGTATCATTTTTTCTTGAGCTGGAATGCTTTTCCATAATCCCATCTGGCAAGCTGAGTGAAACCTTCAAACAGGCAACTCACTGGTGGAGTGAGTATGAAAAGGGAAAGAATTATGCCTTACTGCTCTTGGGATACTGAATTATGCCCCTTGACAGGCTTTCCTGCATAACTCAAGGGCCTTCAAAAATAATGCTAAAATACCAAGTCCTTTGGCATTTGACTGGCTTTCCGTGGGTTCTCAATGCCCATATGTGTTGTCTTGCTTTCCCATGTCTGCGGGGCAATCCAGTGGATGTACATTCATCTTCTAATCCAAACTGGGGTTTGGCATCTGGCTTTTCATCCAAAAAAGCTACATCATTCACATAAGTAACCATGCTGGCCACCTGCATTTCATCTAATGAGGACATGGCATTTTCTCCCCAACAAGATGTTCTAGTCTTGCTCATGTGTCATCAGACTCCTCTATTATCTGCACTTAGGTAACATCTCGTGCTGCTCTGTTTCCCTCAGCGAGAATGTTTCATTACTCCTTTGGTCACATGAAGATGCATGACACCTCATTTTTTTGGAACTGATTTGCTCCCCTGATTGTCACAACTTCAGGGCAGCAGTATTTGATGAATCAATAATTCATCAAATCAAATATTTTCCCTGTGGAACGCACTGAGGTGCGCTGGTGTGGATTTTGGTGTGCTGGTGTGGATTTTGAAATGTAATGTCACTGATCATCAAATCTTACCAATTCCTTATGACAGATGAGATAGGAAGGCACACAAAAGGGAAAAATCCCTGTGATAGGGAAAAAAGTCAAGTGTGCTATCTGCCCACTACACCCAACCTCTGCCTCAAGACACTGGGAGCAGCATCAAACCCGAAATCTTCCCTGGGTGCTCTGCTCAGTGGTAGGTGGCCCTAAATGGGGTGAGTTGTTTGAGCTTTTTTGTTTGTTTGATTGAGTTGTTGTTTGGGTTTGGGTTTTTGGTGGTTTTTGTTGTTGTTGTTGTTGTTTTGTTCTTTTTGTTTGTTTGTTTTTTGTTTTTTAATACGCTCCAAAATCTGCATTTGGACCCCTGAATTCAACAGGAAGATGGATACTGGAGAGCAGAAAATTCTTTGGGAGCAATTGCATTTTTAAGCTATGGGTGAATAGCTTAAAAATTCAGCGCTTCAGTGAGACACGAATTGCACTGGGCAGGGAGAAAGACGCTGCTTGCATTGCGAGCGCAAAGACCCCATTATCCATCCACTGCTCAGGACTACCAAATGATTTTAAAGCTGAGCAAATGCTGGTATGGCACTTTTCCAACTCTGAAACGTCAGCAGCAGCTAATTGTAAATGCTTCATTTAACACACCTTGAAATGAAGCCGACAGTGCCTTAAATGTAGTTCAGCAGCAACAAAGACAAAGGCTGCTAGTGAGGATCAGCTTTAGGACTGACAAACCTACAGGCTCTAGTATCAACATGCTCCAGTGTTAAGGTGAGAAACAGCCACACAAGATGCAATTACAGGGACAGACCCTTATGCTGGAGTACATCATATGGGAAATGCCACTGCCAAACCACTGCACACCTATTTAATTTCTGATAGGGTCCAGAAGGTCTTTAGCAGAGGCAAACGTTCAATTCCTCATAGGTAATCTTAGGAAGTGTGGGTTAAATGAATGGACAGTTGAGGTGGATGGAGAACTGGCTAGATGGCAGAGCTCAGAGGGCTCTGAGAGCTCCAGCTGCAGTCTGATCAGCGATGCAGACTGCAGCTGGAGATCTATAACTAGTGGTGTTCTCCAGTACAGTGTTCCTCAGCACTGGGTCCGGTTGTCTTCAATATATTCATCAATGTCCTGGATGAGGGTAACCTCAGCAAGTTTGCTGATGATACAAAACTGGGCTAGCGCCTCAGAAAGCTGTGCCACCATTCAGCAAGACGTGGACAGTTGGGCAGTTAGGAACGTGATGAAAGTCAAGGAGGGCAAGTGTAGGGTCCTGTACCTGGGGAGGAATAACCCTATGCACTGGTATAGGTTAAGGCTTGACCTGCTGGAAAGCAGCTCGGCAGAGAGGAATTTGGGAGTCCTGGTGGACTTTGTAGCCAAGAAGGCCAATAGTCTTCTGGAGTGCAGGGTCAAGGGAAGTCATCCTGTGCTTCTACTCTGCCTTGGGGAGGCCACATCTGGAGCACTTTCAGTTCTGGGGTCCCTAGTTCAAGAAGGACAGGGCATGTGACTGGAACGATTCCGTGAAAGGGCTGCAAAGATGATCCAGGGACTGGAGCCCCTCTCTGATGAAGAAAGGCTGAGACACCTGGGTCCGTTTAGCCTGGAGAACAGAAGAGACAGAGGGGACCTCAGCAATGCCGATCGGTGCCTAAAGGAAACACAGGAAACTCTGCCTGAACATAAGAAAAAACCTTTCCTGTGAGGGTGTTAGAGCACTGGAACAGGCTGCCAAGAGAGGTGGTGGAGTGTCTATATCCGGAGATATTCAAAACCTATATGAATGTGTTCCTGTGTAACCTGCTCTGGGTGACCCATCTTTGGCTGAAGGGCTGGATCTCTAAAGGTCCTTTCCAGCCCATACCATTTTGTCATTTGGCAGTTGCATCAACAAGTTGCAGCACACTCCCCCGAGGACAACAGTAACTGGATGCTCAGAGATTGCCACACAAGGAAGCCACCCATCTCAGAGATTTGTAACTGCTGAATTTATTTGCTTCATTTTCTATGTGCAGAAACCTGCACAAAAATCTGCATTGTCTTGCCTCACTGCCACCACATTTAGTCGGTCAGTGCTTGGATGGTGTTTTCATAAACGATTCCTGCAAACCCGCAGTTTGCAGACTACATGTAGTTAGATTATCAGTGAGAGGGATTTGCTGCTCCTGCTAAGTTCCTCCACCAAGCTAAAACCTCCTGTTGAAGCCAGAAGTGGCACAAGGCTGTGTCTCTTCTTCCAGCATCTCTGCCTGGGGCAGCAGTGGCAATGGGGTGGATCAGTTGTGAAAGTCATCATCGCAGAGCGAACAAACCAGTGTCAAAATTGTTGCATGGGGCCAACCTTTAAGCCATGACCTGTCTTCAGACCTTTGCATTTATTTACAAAAAAATGTGCCTGGATAGGTGCTGTCAGAGTTGCGGTGACCCAGCAGGTCAAAGGCCTACAGGGAGATAGAGCAGATTAATGTTTAACCCACGGGGACTGTAAACCAGCCCCAGGACTGCTGAACCTTTGGAGTTTGATATGATGATTAGGGAATAACCAGAGTGACACGTTGCAAACTCTCCATAATCAAGGAGACCTTTTTCCTGCGGTGATCTCCAAAATTTCTCAGGTACGCGGTTGCTCATCCTACCCTGAGGGCGCGGGAACCCCGGGTCTCCCCACGAAACAAGCCTTTTGGCCAGGATGGGGAAGAAGCATGCCTTGCCCGCCCCCCGCCCC